>JANFNE010000052.1:0-567997 GCA_024867545.1 Phytopythium helicoides
TGAATGGCTCGAACGCGCGTAGACCGGATGCCGGGAGTCCTAGCACGAGCACTGCCGGGAAGATGTGGTACACTAGCGAGGACAGCGCGACGGTGGTTCTGCAGCTGTGCTCGTGCTTGGCGAGCATCTCCAGTAGCATGGGTACCCACAGCCCTCCCCTGTCGATGGGTCTGTCCCTCCTGTAGAAGTAGAAGAAGGCGAGCGCGACGATGTCGACGGCGACGACAAACTGCGACGCGCGCAGCAGGCGCACCGAGAAGTACGAGTTGAGCTGGAACTGTCCGTTGAGGAAGGAGTTTGGCAGTAGCAGCTGCTGCTTGTCGCCGCCCGTCCTCACGTGCACGCTGGCGTGCTCCGGCCGCTGCTGCATGGAGCTCAGGTGCTCGGTGGCTCCCTCGGCCTCGTTGTCGTCGCTGTCCCTTCCGCATGGGCTCCTCTCGGCAGCCTGGATCTCCCTCGCCACCACGTCGGCCCCACTTGGCCTGGGCGCCAGCGACCGCCGCGCCAGCGCCACCTCGATCTCCATGTCCACCGCGCGCGCGTCCTCCATCTCGCGCTCGCCCTGGTCGCTGTCGAACGTCTCCTGAGCGCGCAGCTCGCGCGGCTTGACGGGCGTCTGCAGCCGCGCGTAGCCCGCGGTCTGCGCCTGCGCCTGCGCCTCGGGGGCCTCCGCCTGCATGCGGAGCGCCGCGTTGCTGCTTGGAACGTGGCGCGCGACCTGCCGACACTAGCGCGCCATGTAAAAGCGCGAGTGACTTGGCATGAGTATGGAGTGCGAGGGTGGCGGTTGACAGGGGGGAATGGAGGGTTTTTAGCCAATGAGAGGGAGGGAAGGAGGGGTTTGGACCAATCAGAGGAGAGGAAGGAACGAGCGCATCTCCACACGCGGACGGACCTTCGACGGGTTTTGCACTTGGGCTCAGTATGCGGACAGGGAGTCAGCAGCAGCTTCCGGCTGGACACATGGCGAGCTTGACGTGCACCACACGAGGCGAAGACGAGGCTGACATGACAGCCTTCAGCAGCTGGAAAGTGGAGACACGTTATCAAATCCGACATTCATGGCTGCACATGGTGACAGCGGCGGCGAGCTGTCTGGAGCAGCAGCGAGGCCTCACGGCTGAGAGAGATTGGGTGGCGGCGTCTATCTGCATGACCGACTGGGATGAGAAGGCGGTCCAAGTTCTCGCGTGGGTTCTGATGTGGGCGTGGGGATGAGAGGGCGATTTGGTCCCGAGACGGGTGGAGTAGAAGCGTCATGCGTTCCTGGACGATCGATCCGTGGATTTGGATTTGGAGCAATAGATCGTTCGATGGGTTCAAGCTTTCAGCAGAGTGTACTCTAGCGTGGCTACCTTAACTTGGACACGTCGCGCTTGACACCCTTCGTGGCCGATCATCCCTGTCACTGACTTGATGGACTCCGGTGTCACCGCGGCGAAGACCTTGGAAGGATCTGGAAGCTGGATGCGTGGCCCCGCGTCGTGAGCCGCGAAGTGCGGTCGCTTGGAATCCATCTTGCAAATCGCCGACTGCGGAGAAGAATCGAATGCGACTCGCTCGGGCAGCTTTCACCTACGGCCCCGACATTCCGATGGAATCCAAGGCGCGACCAATGAGCTCTCATCAAGCCTTCTACGCGACCGAGGAATCCAGCAGCGTCTTTGAGTCCTCTAGTTAGTCTTCAAGACGCTCGGTTCCTTGCTGGGTTCCTGGCACTCCATGCTAACAAGAAGCAAGCGTGTCGTGCGGAGATTATCACTTAGCAGTTCATGCGTTTATGTCATATGATACGGAGTTGGGAGCCAAGCAAAACATGGGTCAGAATAGAACAGAGAATACTAGAGATGTGCATTTAATTGCTTGGGTCTATCTCAAAGCAACCAAGCAACAAAGGAACTTGACAGCCTCATGTTCCAATTCCGCATCGACTGCATCAATATGCACTTACACCGGACGTAGCAGTGCTTTCAAGACAGTACCGATTTGGAGGAAATGAAAGAGCTTTGAAAGAAGACATAGAATAAGGAAACGATACCAAACCTTGACAGCTCTACTTTCGTCCTAGGTCCAGCGGAGCCCGGCCGACCGGCGGGTGTACAACTATTTAGCGTAAACCCACCGAAGTCATTCATTGATGTTGATCCTATCCATTCGTCCATGTTTGCTTTTTCCTCAAGCAGACCATCAAGCGGGAACCACGCACCTCATCGTGAACCGAGGCTAATGTCAAACCAGAAGCAAGATCACCTTCATCAAATCGTCCAGAATTTCATCACGTTCTTTGCTGTGTTTTCATTTCAACGATAGCCCGCACCAACAATCGAACTCGGCGTTTAGCACTACAATTCCGCAACACAGAAAACTTCCAAAATAGAGGAATTGAAAGAGCTTTGAAAGAAGACATTCAGAATAAGGAAACGCTACCACCAACCTTGACAACTCCACTTTTGTCCTAGGTCCTCCCTACGCCTCACCTTCCTCGCTTTCCTCAACCTCGCGACTCGGAAGCAAATCAAACAACACAGATGCCGTCTCAGTAGCTCGCTCGCGTGCCAAAACACTCGATAAACACATGCGAGACTCCTCGTCCTCATGGCGTGCATTCAAATCGGCCTCCACTTTTGTCTTGCCGTCCCACCACGCCAAGTTGGCAAGCGTCCTCAGCTCTTTCATTGTTGGAGACGCCAAAAAAGACCACGAATACCCCCATTGCTCTGCGTCTGGGGCGAACATCCCTCGAACACACAGCGCAAAATTGTCGACCCGCACAGACGCACCCGTTTTGGTCCTCTTTCTCGTATTCGCCACTCCTGCCATCAACACACACTTGTTGGGGAATTGATTGGTCGCGCGCTCACGCAGACTCATATAAAGACGAATCATCTTGTTCACAGGAGTGAGATGAAGCGGATGCGCGCTGTCGAACACGTACGAAGGAGACAAACAATGGAGTGCCGAATGAGGAAACCCACTGTCATGGTCAGCGCGATTCTTCACTTGCACCAGCACAAACGACACTTCTCTGTCGCGAAATATCGGGAGGAGCAAGTCGGCTCCCCTCGTGCTTTGGTTGTGTGGCATGATACCAGCTGCGCGGCGCTCCAACATCCTCCACAAAAAGTCGTCGGTTGGTAACTTTGGCACGTCCACAAAGTGGCTATAGCCGATCTTCCACCCCTCCCATGTCTGCAGCCACGCTTTGCATTGTTCATGATAGTCTGGATCCTGACTTGACTCGTCTGGCTTTTGCACTACCGACACACCATCACACAAAACCGCGTCTTCACCGATGAGCATACGAATGAACTCCGAAACACCACAGAACTGACCAGCAAACACAAACGCTTGCTCCTCTTCTCGCGTTCTCACGCCCTCTGCACGCATCATTGTCGCGTCCATCGCCAACAACAGAAAGATGCGAGCCACGAGTTCGCCGATATTCCCCGCGTCAACCATTCCTTCGATCAGCATACTCTTGAACCGAGGCAAAAGGTGGGTAGTCAGCGCCGGCGGATCCAGCTGATACCAAATGCGCGACGCACCGAACGTCAAGATCGGGTCCGACGAGTAGTTGGTGAGATGCATGTCGTTCTTGTACCCGACGTAGTGGAGAACACTCATCAAGTCGGCAACCATGCGAGGAGCCATCGGGTCTCTCTCTCGTGGACGCAATCCGGCTCGACAAAACAGTGCAGCTACGCCGTGGAGAGTGGTGTCGTTGTAGCTTCTATTCTTCTGAGCAGCTTCCCCGATCAGCAGCTTGGAAGAAGCAAATCGATTAAGCTTTTTCCTCCTCGCATCGAATGAGTCACCTCGCGATATCCCGTGCCACAGAGGACGACCGAGGGAAACAAGAGCCAACCAAACACGCTCTGGGTCCGTCTCCAGCACTCGGTCCATACTTGAAGTTCCATGAAATGGCGACGAAGGGAGCCGCATCATGACGTCCATCGTTTGCGTCAGGACGAACGGCGGGAACAAAAACGTGTGTGGATCCCCTCGAGATGACGGATCATATCGAAGAGCTGGGGTGGAGTCGTGCACTATAGGCACTATAGGGCTTGTGTCGACAAGCACCGCGAAGACCATACCGTTGACAGCGTTGACTACGGGAGATCTGAATACCATCCTGAGCGCTCTCTGCAACATTCGAAACGAGTTGATTCTGTTCACATCCGTGACCTTCAACAGAGCTCGAGCCTCATCAATAGCCAACACGAGAACCGGCACTTTCGTCTTCGTTCGCGTCTTGCTCGTTTCAAAGTGCAAATGCTTGGAAGCTCTGGAGTCCGGTGTTTGGGACGCACTTCGGACCGACAGCTCTTCAGCCAGTCGTGTGTCAAGAGTCTGACCGTTTATCGTTGGGTTGGAGAAGAGATGCAGCCATTGCTGTGATGCTGCGGAGGGGTGGTCAATCGCATACTGGAACAGATCAGCGAGCTTGTTCTTGATACTGTTCTCGTCGCCAGAAGGATGGAAGAGCCAATTACCCAAAGCGGGGGTTGCACACGGATACCCAGTCGATCCCACGGGGTCACGCAGATTGACGTACAACACCTTCATGTCGAACTCGTAGCCACCGCTGGAGATTGTGTTGCCTTGTGCGGTGAACTCGGCGAGTCGCTGTAGCACACGACTTTTGCCAAACCCCGAGCTTTGGGTTATCGTCGTGTAGGGAGACGTATAGGAGGAGGGAGACCCGTAGTAGGCTGCACAGCATCGAGCGAGATGATCCCGAAAGAATGCGTCAGCTCCTTCAACGTACTGTTGTTGGAAGGCTTGTGCTGTCGTTTCAAAGGTGGAGACGGGATCGACGCTAACAATCTGTTCGGTGTTGTGTAGGTTGAGTGTGGCGAATGCGGCTTCAACTACCTTCGCGCGAGCTTTCTTAGGGAGGATGAATTCCGCATACGCGTCGGAAACGGCAACTCTGATCTCTTTTTTGACGGCTTCCGCGCCTTCAGCGAGTTTGATTTCCCTCTCGATGCTCGGTGACAGCTCACAATAGTCAACTTCGACACCTTCTTCGATCAGAGAGTTGTAGATGACCGCGGAGAGCACACTAACGATGCTTTGCTTCTTGATGGACTTCATTTGGCCACGATCCTTGCGAGCGGTGCTGAGGAGAAGAATTTGCTCACTTGAATATGCCGACATTCCGTGAATGAAGTGAGATTTTCGTGGAGAAAGGGCTTAACAAGAAAATACTGGGCTCGGAAATCTCAAGTGAAAGATGATGACTGAAGCCGCGGGTTTCGCCGAAATCGAGTTTTGACGGAACAGTACTCTTATCAATCATCAACAATTGTCATTCCTGCCTTGCTCGATCTCGTCCTAATTGCATTCCCAAATCTGCGTCGAGAGTGAAAAGTCGAACTGCACCAACGCAAACAAAATGGAAGTCAAGAAGCAAAGCATCGTTAGTGTGCTCTCCACTGCCGCTTACGACGCTCTGATTGAAGAAGGTGTCGAAGTTGACTATTGTGAGCTGTCACCGAGCATTGAGAGGAGAATCAAACTCGCTGAAGGCGCGGAAGCCGTCAAAAAAGAGATCAGAGCTGCTGTTTCCGACGCGTACCTGGAATTCAGCGTACCTAGGAAAGCTCGCGCGAAGGTAGTTGAAGCCGCATTCGCCGCATTCAAGCTGCACAACGCCAAACAGATTGGTAGCGTCGATCCCGTCTCCACCTTTGAAACGACAGCACAAGCCTTCCAACAACAGTACGTTGAAGGAGCTGACGCATTCTTTCGGGATCATCTCGCTCGATGCTGTGCAGCCTACTACGCGTCTCCCTCCGCCTATACGTCTCCCTACACGACGATAACCCAAAGCTCGGGGTTTGGCAAGAGTCGTGTGCTACAGCGACTCGCCGAGTTCACCGCACAAGGCAACACAATCTCCAGCGGTGGCTACGAGTTCGACATGAAGGTGTTGTACGTCAATCTTCGTGACCCCGTGGGATCGACTGGGTATCCGTGTGCAACGCCCGCTTTGGGTAATTGGCTCTTCGATCCTTTTGGAGATGAGAACAGTATCAAGAACAAGCTCGCTGATCTGTTCCAGTATGCGATTGACCACCCCTCCGCAGCATCACAGCAATGGCTGCATCTCTTCTCCAACCCAAAGATAAACGGTCAGACTCTTGACACACGACTGGCTGAAGAGCTGTCGGTCCGAAGTGCGTCCCGAACACCGGACTCCAGAGCTTCCAAAAGTCCACACTTTGAAACGAGCAAGACGCGTACGAAGACGAAAGTGCCGGTTCTCGTGTTGGCTATTGATGAGGCTCGAGCTCTGTTGAAGGTCACGGATGTGAACAAAATCAACTCGTTTCGAATGTTGCGACGAGCGCTCAGGATGGTATCCAGATCTCCCGTAGTCAACGCTGTCAACGGTATGGTCTTCGCGGTGCTTGTCGACACAAGCCCTATAGTGCCTATGGTGCACGACTCCACCCCTGCTCTTCGATATGATCCGTCGTCTCGAGGGGATCCACACACGTTTTTGTTCCCGCCGTTCGTCCTGACGCAAACGATGGACGTCATGATGCGCCTCCCTTCGTCGCCATTTCATGGAACTTCAAGTATGGACCGAGTGCTGGAGACAGACCCGGAGCGTGTTTGGTTGGCTCTTGTTTCCCTCGGTCGTCCTCTGTGGCACGGGATATCGCGAGGTGACTCATTCGATGCGAGGAGGGAAAAACTTAATCGATTTGCTTCTTCCAAGCTGCTGATCGGGGAAGCTGCTCAGAAGGATAGCAGCTACAACGACACCACTCTCCACGGCGTAGCTGCACTGTTTTGTCGAGCCGGATTGCGTCCACGAGAGAGAGACCCGATGGCTCCTCGCATGGTTGCCGACTTGATGAGTGTTCTCCACTACGTCGGGTACAAGAACGACATGCATCTCACCAACTACTCGTCGGACCCGATCTTGACGTTCGGCGCGTCGCGCATTTGGTATCAGCTGGATCCACCGGCGCTGACTACCCACCTTTTGCCTCGGTTCAAGAGTATGCTGATCGAAGGAATGGTTGACGCGGGGGATATCGGCGAACTCGTGGCTCGCATCTTTCTGTTGTTGGCGATGGACGCGACAATGATGCGTGCAGAGGGCGTGAGAACGCGAGAAGAGGAGCAAGCGTTTGTGTTTGCTGGTCAGTTCTGTGGTGTTTCGGAGTTCATTCGCATGCTCATCGGTGAAGACGCGGTTTTGTGTGATGGTGTGTCGGTAGTGCAAAAGCCAGACGAGTCAAGTCAGGATCCAGACTATCATGAACAATGCAAAGCGTGGCTGCAGACATGGGAGGGGTGGAAGATCGGCTATAGCCACTTTGTGGACGTGCCAAAGTTACCAACCGACGACTTTTTGTGGAGGATGTTGGAGCGCCGCGCAGCTGGTATCATGCCACACAACCAAAGCACGAGGGGAGCCGACTTGCTCCTCCCGATATTTCGCGACAGAGAAGTGTCGTTTGTGCTGGTGCAAGTGAAGAATCGCGCTGACCATGACAGTGGGTTTCCTCATTCGGCACTCCATTGTTTGTCTCCTTCGTACGTGTTCGACAGCGCACATCCGCTTCATCTCACTCCTGTGAACAAGATGATTCGTCTTTATATGAGTCTGCGTGAGCGCGCGACCAATCAATTCCCCAACAAGTGTGTGTTGATGGCAGGAGTGGCGAATACGAGAAAGAGGACCAAAACGGGTGCGTCTGTGCGAGCCGACGATTTTGCGCTGTGTGTTCGAGGGATGTTCGCCCCAGACGCAGAGCAATGGGGGTATTCGTGGTCTTTTTTGGCGTCTCCAACAATGAAAGAGCTGAGGACGCTTGCCAACTTGGCGTGGTGGGACGGCAAGACAAAAGTGGAGGCCGATCTGAATGCACGCCATGAGGACGAGGAGTCTCGCATGCGTTTATCGAGTGTTTTGCCTCGCAAGGGAGCTACTGAGACGGCATCTGTGTTGTTTGATTTGCTTCCGAGTCGCGAGGTTGAGGACAAGCGAGGAAGGTGAGGCGTAGGGAGGACCTAGGACAAAAGTGGAGCTGTCAAGGTTTGGTAGCGTTTCCTTATTCTGAATGTCTTCTTTCAAAGCTCTTTCAATTCCTCTATTTTGGAAGTTTTCTGTGTTGCGGAATTGTAGTGCTGAACGCCGAGTTCGATTATTGGTGCAGGCTATCGTTGAAATGAAACGCAGCAACGTGATGAAATTCTGGACGATTTGATGAAGGTGACCTTGCTTCTGGTTTGACATTAGCCTCGGTTCACAATGAGGTGCGTGGTTCCCGCTTGATGGTCTGCTTGAGGAAAACGTAAACATGGACGATCAACATCAATGAATGACTTCGGTGGGTTTACGCTAAATAGTTGTACACCCGCCGGTCGGCCGGGCTCCGCTGGAGGTACTCGCGCTCGATCAGGCTCTCCATGCGCAGCTTGATCAGCTGCGGGGATGGCGTAAAACGCCCGGCCATCTGACGCGTCATCTCGACAATCAGCTGGTTGTGAGGCATCTGCTTGCGTGTCTTCATGATGCGGACTATCGCCGCTTCCACTGAACAGTATCGAGGTGTATGCGTTAGAGACGTTGATACAAACCCAGCAACTAGCAGCTAACAACACAAAGCACGCACCAAGATGCTTGCGGTCCTCGGCGACTGTCGGTGGAAGCGCATCCACCGGGTGCTTCGAGGCAATCCCCGCCATGGCTGGGAGCAGCGACGATTCTTTCTGAGACACCAGCGGTATCCGCACTCGGTGCAGCTTCGACTTGTATCCGTCGTTCACGGTGAATGAGTCCACCTCCTCGTCGATGCGTTTCCCCTTGGAGCTCTTGACCAGAATCTTGTATTTGGGCGTGCACAGCGATATCAGGTGACGCTTGAGGTCGCTCGCTTCAATTCCAGTGCACTCGGCTAGATCCTTGTAGCTCCACTCCGACTTGTCGTTGAACAGCATCAATATGACTGCTTGATATGTCGACACGCTCAGTTCATGACGGGATTTGGCACCCCCATCTTCAACTCCGCCAAAGAAGGTAGCTCGAACATCGACGGTACCCATATTCACTAGCCACGCGAGCTTCCGACCGTTGTGACGTGCCAGGTAAAACGTCTCAAACGAAGAGATCATCTTCGTCAGTGCCGACGGGAGCGTGCACATTGGGGACATCTCTGTCGGCCAGAACCCGCTCGTCAGAACTTGGACTGAGAGAGGAGGAGCCAGGTCGAGCAAAAAGTCGTTCGACTGAAGGAGGCTCGTAGCATTCGCGTTCCGCGCGTTCGTGGTCGACACCTTGCGGTACAGCTCCATCAAGTCCTTCGAGATACTCATATCCTTAAACATCCCTTCGAGCTTGGACGTGAACTGGTAACCACACTCCGCTTTAAGTTTCGAGATCACTAGCTTCTCGGCCTCGTCGGACGTTCCGCGACCACTTAGCAGCCGCTTCGCAAGCAAGAGTTTATAGAATTCCTCGAACACGTCCTTGTCTTGCAGATAGCGGAACAGCGCAATCACCTGCGTGACTCGAACGTGAACGGCTCGAACGCGCGTAGACCGGAGGCCGGGAGTCCTAGCACGAGCACTGCCGGGAAGATGTGGTACACGAGCGAGGACAGCGCGACGGTGGTTCTGCAGCTGTGCTCGTGCTTGGCGAGCATCTCCAGTAGCATGGGTACCCACAGTCCTCCCCTGTCGATGGGTCTGTCCCTCCTGTAGAAGTAGAAGAAGGCGAGCGCGACGATGTCGACGGCGACGACAAACTGCGACGCGCGCAGCAGGCGCACCGAGAAGTACGAGTTGAGCTGGAACTGTCCGTTGAGGAAGGAGTTTGGCAGTAGCAGCTGCTGCTTGTCGCCGCCCGTCCTCACGTACACGCTGGCGTGCTCCGGCCGCTGCTGCATGGAGCTCAGGTGCTCGGTGGCTCCCTCGGCCTCGTTGTCGTCGCTGTCCCTTCCGCTTGGGCTGCGCTCGGCCGCCTGGATCTCCCTCGCCACCACGTCGGCCCCGCTGGGCCTGGGCGCCAGCGACCGCCGCGCCAGCGCCACCTCGATCTCCATGTCCACCGCGCGCGCGTCCTCCATCTCGCGCTCGCCCTGGTCGCTGTCGAACGTCTCCTGAGCGCGCAGCTCGCGCGGCTTGACGGGCGTCTGCAGCCGCGCGTAGCCCGCGGTCTGCGCCTGCGCCTGCGCCTCGGGGGCCTCCGCCTGCATGCGGAGCGCCGCGTTGCTGCTTGGAACGTGGCGCGCGACCTGCCGACACTTAGCGCGCCATGTAAAAGCGCGAGTGACTTGGCATGAGTATGGAGTGCGAGGGTGGCGGTTGACAGGGGGGAATGGAGGGTTTTAGCCAATGAGAGGGAGGGAAGGAGGGGTTTGGACCAATCAGAGGAGAGGATCGAACGAGCGCATCTCCACACGCGGACGGACCTTCGACGGGTTTTGCACTTGGGCTCAGTATGCGGACAGGGAGTCAGCAGCAGCTTCCGGCTGGACACATGGCGAGGCTTGACGTGCACCACACGAGGCGAAGACGAGGCTGACATGACAGCCTTCAGCAGCTGGAAAGGGGAGACACGTTATCAAAGCCACAAAGCTCCGACATTCATGGCTGCACATGGTGACAGCGGCGGCGAGCTGTCTGGAGCAGCGGCGAGGCCTCACGGCTGAGAGAGATTGGGTGGCGGCGTCTATCTGCATGACCGACTGGGATGAGAAGGCGGTCCAAGTTCTCGCGTGGGTTCTGATGTGGGCGTGGGGATGAGAGGGCGATTTGGTCCCGAGACGGGTGGAGTAGAAGCGTCATGCGTTCCTGGACGATCGATCCGTGGATTTGGATTTGGAGCAATAGATCGTTCGATGGGTTCAAGCTTTCAGCGGAGTGTGCTCTAGCGTGGCTACCTTAACTTGGACACGTCGCGCTTGACACCGATCATCCCTGCCACTGACTTGATGGACTCCGGTGTCACCGCGGCGAAGACCTTGGAAGGATCTGGAAGCTGGATGCGTGGCTCCGGGTTGTGAGCCGCGAAGTGCGGCCGCTTGGACTCCATCTTGCAAATAATCAACTGCGGAGAAGAATCGAATGCGACTCGCTCGGGCAGCTTTCACCTACGGCCTCGACATTCCGATGGAATCCAAGGCGCTACCAATGAGCTCTCATCAAGCCTTCTACGCGACTGAGGAATTCAGCAGCGTCTTTGAGTCCTCTAGTTAGTCTTCAAGACGCTCGGTTCCTTGCTGGGTTCCTGGCACTCCATGCTAACAAGAAGCAAGCGTGTCGTGCGGAGATTATCACTTAGCAGTTCATGCGCTTATGTCGTATGATACGGAGTTGGGAGCCAAGCAAAACATGGGTCAGAATAGAACAGAGAATACTAGAGATGTGCATTTAATTGCTTGGGTCTATCTCAAAGCAACCAAGCAGCAAAGGAACTTGACAGCCTCATGTTCCAATTCCGCATCGACTGCACCAATATGCACTTACACCTGGCGTAGCAGTGCTTTCAAGACAGTAACGATTTGGAGGAAATGAAAGAGCTTTGAAAGAAGACATACAGAATAAGGAAACGCTACCACCAACCTTGACAACTCCACTTTTGTCCTAGGTCCTCTCTACGCCTCACCTTCCTCGCTTTCCTCAACCTCGCGACTCGGAAGCAAATCAAACAACACAGATGCCGTCTCAGTAGCTCCCTCGCGTGGCAAAACACTCGATAAACACATGCGAGACTCCTCGTCCTCATAGCGTGCATTCAGATCGGCCTCCACTTTTGTCTTGCCGTCCCACCACGCCAAGTTGGCAAGCGTCCTCAGCTCTTTCATTGTTGGAGACGTCAAAAAAGACCACGAATACCCCCATTGCTCTGCGTCTGGGGCGAACATCCCTCGAACACACAGCCCAAAATTGTCGACCCGCACAGACGCACCCGTGTTGGTCCTCTTTCTCGTATTCGCCACTCCTGGCATCAACACACACTTGTTGGGGAATTGATCGGTCGCGCGCTCACGCAGACTCATATAAAGACGAATCATCTTGTTCACAGGAGTGAGATGAAGCGGATGTGCGCGGTCGAACACGTACGAAGGAGACAAACAATGGAGTGCCGAATGAGGAAACCCACTGTCATGGTCAGCGCGATTCTTCACTTGCACCAGCACAAACGACACTTCTCTGTCGCGAAATATCGGGAGGAGCAAGTCGGCTCCCCTCGTGCTTTGGTTGTGTGGCATGATACCAGCTGCGCGGCGCTCCAACATCCTCCACAAAAAGTCGTCGGTTGGTAACTTTGGCACGTCCACAAAGTGGCTATAGCCGATCTTCCACCCCTCCCATGTCTGCAGCCACGCTTCGCATTGTTCATGATAGTCTGGATCCTGACTTGACTCGTCTGGCTTTTGCACTACCGACACACCATCACACAAAACCGCGTCTTCACCGATGAGCATGCGAATGAACTCCGGAACACCACAGAACTGACCAGCAAACACAAACGCTTGCTCCTCTTCTCGCGTTCTCACGTCCTCTGCACGCATCATTGTCGCGTCCATCGCCAACAACAGGAAGATGCGAGCCACGAGTTCGCCGATATTCCCCGCGTCAACCATTCCTTCGATCAGCATACTCTTGAACCGAGGCAAAAGGTGGGTAGTCAGCGCCGGCGGATCCAGCTGATACCAAATGCGCGACGCACCGAACGTCAAGATCGGGTCCGACGAGTAGTTGGTGAGATGCATGTCGTTCTTGTACCCGACGTAGTGGAGAACACTCATCAAGTCGGCAACCATGCGAGGAGCCATCGGGTCTCTCTCTCGTGGACGCAATCCGGCTCGACAAAACAGTGCAGCTACGCCGTGGAGAGTGGTGTCGTTGTAGCTGCTATCCTTCTGAGCAGCTTCCCCGATCAGCAGCTTGGAAGAAGCAAATCGATTAAGTTTTTCCTTCCTCGCATCGAATGAGTCACCTCGCGATATCCCGTGCCACAGAGGACGACCGAGGGAAACAAGAGCCAACCAAACACGCTCTGGGTCCGTCTCCAGCACTCGGTCCATACTTGAAGTTCCATGAAATGGCGACGAAGGGAGCCGCATCATGACGTCCATCGTTTGCGTCAGGACGAACGGCGGGAACAAAAACGTATTTGGATCCCCTCGAGATGACGGATCATATCGAAGAGCTGGGGTGGAGTCGTGCACTATAGGCACTATAGGGCTTGTGTCGACAAGCACCGCGAAGACCATACCGTTGACAGCGTTGACTACGGGAGATCTGAATACCATCCTGAGCGCTCTCTGCAACATTCGAAACGAGTTGATTCTGTTCACATCCGTGACCTTCAACAGAGCTCGAGCCTCATCAATAGCCAACACGAGAACCGGCACTTTCGTCTTCGTTCGCGTCTTGCTCGTTTCAAAGTGCAAATGCTTGGAAGCTCTGGAGTCCGGTGTTTGGGACGCACTTCGGACCGACAGCTCTTCAGCCAGTCGTGTGTCAAGAGTCTGACCGTTTATCGTTGGGTTGGAGAAGAGATGCAGCCATTGCTGTGATGCTGCGGAGGGGTGGTCAATCGCATACTGGAACAGATCAGCGAGCTTGTTCTTGATACTGTTCTCGTCGCCAGAAGGATGGAAGAGCCAATTACCCAAATCAGGGGTTGCACACGGATACCCAGTCGATCCCACGGGGTCACGCAGATTGACGTACAACACCTTCATGTCGAACTCGTAGCCACCGCTGGAGATTGTGTTGCCTTGTGCGGTGAACTCGGCGAGTCGCTGTAGCACACGACTTTTGCCAAACCCCGAGCTTTGGGTTATCGTCGTGTAGGGAGACGTATAGGAGGAGGGAGACACGCAGTAGGCTGCACAGCATCGAGCGAGATGATCCCGAAAGAATGCGTCAGCTCCTTCAACGTACTGTTGTTGGAAGGCTTGTGCTGTCGTTTCAAAGGTGGAGACGGGATCGACGCTAACAATCTGTTCGGTGTTGTGTAGGTTGAGTGTGGCGAATGCGGCTTCAACTACCTTCGCGCGAGCTTTCTTAGGGAGGATGAATTCCGCATACTCGATGCAAACGGCAGCTGTGATCTTTTTTTTTACGGCTTCCGCGCCTTCAGCGAGTTTGATTTCCCTCTCGATGCTCGGTGACAGCTCACGATAGTCAACTTCGACACCTTCTTCGATCAGAGAGTTGTAGATGACCGCGGAGAGCACACCAACGATGCTTTGCTTCTTGATGGACTTCATTTGGCCACGATCCTGGCGAGCGGTTGTGAGGAGAAGAATTTGCTCACTTGAATATGCCGACCTTTCGTGAGTGAAGTGAGGTTTTCGTGGAGAAAGGGCTTAACAAGAAAATACTGGGCTCGGAAATCTCAAGTGAAAATGGTATTGAACTATTCTCTTCAATGCTTTCAAGATTGAGGTGAAGATGACTGAAGCCGCGCGTTGGATCGAGCACGAGTTTTGAAGGAACAGTACTATTATCAATCATCGACAGTTGTCATTCCTGCCTTGCTCGATCTCGTCCTAATTGCATTCCCAAATCTGCGTCGAGAGAGAAAAGTCGAACTGCACCAACGCAAACAAAATGGAAGTCAAGAAACAAAGCATCGTTGACGTGCTCTCCGCTGCCGTCTACAACTCTCTGATCGAAGAAGGTGTCGAAGTTGACTATTGTGAGCTGTCACCGAGCATCGAGAGGGAAATCAAACTCGCTGAAGGCGCGGAAGCCGTAAAAAAAAAGATCACAGCTGCCGTTTGCATCGAGTATGCGGAATTCATCCTCCCTAAGAAGGCTCGCGTGAAGGTAGTTGAAGCCGCATTCGCCACACTCAACCTACACAACACCGAACAGATTGTTAGCGTCGATCCCGTCTCCACCTATGAAACGACAGCACAAGCCTTCCAACAACAGTACGTTGAAGGAGCTGACGCATTCTTTCGGGATCATCTCGCTCGATGCTGTGCAGCCTACTGCGTGTCTCCCTCCTCCTATACGTCTCCCTACACGACGATAACCCAAAGCTCGGGGTTTGGCAAAAGTCGTGTGCTACAGCGACTCGCCGAGTTCACCGCACAAGGCAACACAATCTCCAGCGGTGGCTACGAGTTCGACATGAAGGTGTTGTACGTCAATCTGCGTGACCCCGTGGGATCGACTGGGTATCCGTGTGCAACCCCCGCTTTGGGTAATTGGCTCTTCCATCCTTCTGGCGACGAGAACAGTATCAAGAACAAGCTCGCTGATCTGTTCCAGTATGCGATTGACCACCCCTCCGCAGCATCACAGCAATGGCTGCATCTCTTCTCCAACCCAACGATAAACGGTCAGACTCTTGACACACGACTGGCTGAAGAGCTGTCGGTCCGAAGTGCGTCCCAAACACCGGACTCCAGAGCTTCCAAGCATTTGCACTTTGAAACGAGCAAGACGCGAACGAAGACGAAAGTGCCGGTTCTCGTGTTGGCTATTGATGAGGCTCGAGCTCTGTTGAAGGTCACGGATGTGAACAGAATCAACTCGTTTCGAATGTTGCAGAGAGCGCTCAGGATGGTATTCAGATCTCCCGTAGTCAACGCTGTCAACGGTATGGTCTTCGCGGTGCTTGTCGACACAAGCCCTATAGTGCCTATAGTGCACGACTCCACCCCAGCTCTTCGATATGATCCGTCATCTCGAGGGGATCCAAATACGTTTTTGTTCCCGCCGTTCGTCCTGACGCAAACGATGGACGTCATGATGCGGCTCCCTTCGTCGCCATTTCATGGAACTTCAAGTATGGACCGAGTGCTGGAGACGGACCCAGAGCGTGTTTGGTTGGCTCTTGTTTCCCTCGGTCGTCCTCTGTGGCACGGGATATCGCGAGGTGACTCATTCGATGCGAGGAAGGAAAAACTTAATCGATTTGCTTCTTCCAAGCTGCTGATCGGGGAAGCTGCTCAGAAGGATAGCAGCTACAACGACACCACTCTCCACGGCGTAGCTGCACTGTTTTGTCGAGCCGGATTGCGTCCACGAGAGAGAGACCCGATGGCTCCTCGCATGGTTGCCGACTTGATGAGTGTTCTCCACTACGTCGGGTACAAGAACGACATGCATCTCACCAACTACTCGTCGGACCCGATCTTGACGTTCGGTGCGTCGCGCATTTGGTATCAGCTGGATCCGCCGGCGCTGACTACCCACCTTTTGCCTCGGTTCAAGAGTATGCTGATCGAAGGAATGGTTGACGCGGGGAATATCGGCGAACTCGTGGCTCGCATCTTTCTGTTGTTGGCGATGGACGCGACAATGATGCGTGCAGAGGACGTGAGAACGCGAGAAGAGGAGCAAGCGTTTGTGTTTGCTGGTCAGTTCTGTGGTGTTTCGGAGTTCATTCGTATGCTCATCGGTGAAGACGCGGTTTTGTGTGATGGTGTGTCGGTAGTGCAAAAGCCAGACGAGTCAAGTCAGGATCCAGACTATCATGAACAATGCGAAGCGTGGCTGCAGACATGGGAGGGGTGGAAGATCGGCTATAGCCACTTTGTGGACGTGCCAAAGTTACCAACCGACGACTTTTTGTGGAGGATGTTGGAGCGCCGCGCAGCTGGTATCATGCCACACAACCAAAGCACGAGGGGAGCCGACTTGCTCCTCCCGATATTTCGCGACAGAGAAGTGTCGTTTGTGCTGGTGCAAGTGAAGAATCGCGCTGACCATGACAGTGGGTTTCCTCATTCGGCACTCCATTGTTTGTCTCCTTCGTACGTGTTCGACCGCGCACATCCGCTTCATCTCACTCCTGTGAACAAGATGATTCGTCTTTATATGAGTCTGCGTGAGCGCGCGACCAATCAATTCCCCAACAAGTGTGTGTTGATGGCAGGAGTGGCGAATACGAGAAAGAGGACCAACACGGGTGCGTCTGTGCGGGTCGACAATTTTGGGCTGTGTGTTCGAGGGATGTTCGCCCCAGACGCAGAGCAATGGGGGTATTCGTGGTCTTTTTTGACGTCTCCAACAATGAAAGAGCTGAGGACGCTTGCCAACTTGGCGTGGTGGGACGGCAAGACAAAAGTGGAGGCCGATCTGAATGCACGCTATGAGGACGAGGAGTCTCGCATGTGTTTATCGAGTGTTTTGCCACGCGAGGGAGCTACTGAGACGGCATCTGTGTTGTTTGATTTGCTTCCGAGTCGCGAGGTTGAGGAAAGCGAGGAAGGTGAGGCGTAGAGAGGACCTAGGACAAAAGTGGAGTTGTCAAGGTTGGTGGTAGCGTTTCCTTATTCTGTATGTCTTCTTTCAAAGCTCTTTCATTTCCTCCAAATCGTTACTGTCTTGAAAGCACTGCTACGCCAGGTGTAAGTGCATATTGGTGCAGTCGATGCGGAATTGGAACATGAGGCTGTCAAGTTCCTTTGCTGCTTGGTTGCTTTGAGATAGACCCAAGCAATTAAATGCACATCTCTAGTATTCTCTGTTCTATTCTGACCCATGTTTTGCTTGGCTCCCAACTCCGTATCATACGACATAAGCGCATGAACTGCTAAGTGATAATCTCCGCACGACACGCTTGCTTCTTGTTAGCATGGAGTGCCAGGAACCCAGCAAGGAACCGAGCGTCTTGAAGACTAACTAGAGGACTCAAAGACGCTGCTGAATTCCTCAGTCGCGTAGAAGGCTTGATGAGAGCTCATTGGTAGCGCCTTGGATTCCATCGGAATGTCGAGGCCGTAGGTGAAAGCTGCCCGAGCGAGTCGCATTCGATTCTTCTCCGCAGTTGATTATTTGCAAGATGGAGTCCAAGCGGCCGCACTTCGCGGCTCACAACCCGGAGCCACGCATCCAGCTTCCAGATCCTTCCAAGGTCTTCGCCGCGGTGACACCGGAGTCCATCAAGTCAGTGGCAGGGATGATCGGTGTCAAGCGCGACGTGTCCAAGTTAAGGTAGCCACGCTAGAGCACACTCCGCTGAAAGCTTGAACCCATCGAACGATCTATTGCTCCAAATCCAAATCCACGGATCGATCGTCCAGGAACGCATGACGCTTCTACTCCACCCGTCTCGGGACCAAATCGCCCTCTCATCCCCACGCCCACATCAGAACCCACGCGAGAACTTGGACCGCCTTCTCATCCCAGTCGGTCATGCAGATAGACGCCGCCACCCAATCTCTCTCAGCCGTGAGGCCTCGCCGCTGCTCCAGACAGCTCGCCGCCGCTGTCACCATGTGCAGCCATGAATGTCGGAGCTTTGTGGCTTTGATAACGTGTCTCCCCTTTCCAGCTGCTGAAGGCTGTCATGTCAGCCTCGTCTTCGCCTCGTGTGGTGCACGTCAAGCCTCGCCATGTGTCCAGCCGGAAGCTGCTGCTGACTCCCTGTCCGCATACTGAGCCCAAGTGCAAAACCCGTCGAAGGTCCGTCCGCGTGTGGAGATGCGCTCGTTCGATCCTCTCCTCTGATTGGTCCAAACCCCTCCTTCCCTCCCTCTCATTGGCTAAAACCCTCCATTCCCCCCTGTCAACCGCCACCCTCGCACTCCATACTCATGCCAAGTCACTCGCGCTTTTACATGGCGCGCTAAGTGTCGGCAGGTCGCGCGCCACGTTCCAAGCAGCAACGCGGCGCTCCGCATGCAGGCGGAGGCCCCCGAGGCGCAGGCGCAGGCGCAGACCGCGGGCTACGCGCGGCTGCAGACGCCCGTCAAGCCGCGCGAGCTGCGCGCTCAGGAGACGTTCGACAGCGACCAGGGCGAGCGCGAGATGGAGGACGCGCGCGCGGTGGACATGGAGATCGAGGTGGCGCTGGCGCGGCGGTCGCTGGCGCCCAGGCCCAGCGGGGCCGACGTGGTGGCGAGGGAGATCCAGGCGGCCGAGCGCAGCCCAAGCGGAAGGGACAGCGACGACAACGAGGCCGAGGGAGCCACCGAGCACCTGAGCTCCATGCAGCAGCGGCCGGAGCACGCCAGCGTGTACGTGAGGACGGGCGGCGACAAGCAGCAGCTGCTACTGCCAAACTCCTTCCTCAACGGACAGTTCCAGCTCAACTCGTACTTCTCGGTGCGCCTGCTGCGCGCGTCGCAGTTTGTCGTCGCCGTCGACATCGTCGCGCTCGCCTTCTTCTACTTCTACAGGAGGGACAGACCCATCGACAGGGGAGGGCTGTGGGTACCCATGCTACTGGAGATGCTCGCCAAGCACGAGCACAGCTGCAGAACCACCGTCGCGCTGTCCTCGCTAGTGTACCACATCTTCCCGGCAGTGCTCGTGCTAGGACTCCCGGCATCCGGTCTACGCGCGTTCGAGCCATTCACGTTCGAGTCACGCAGGTGATTGCGCTGTTCCGCTATCTGCAAGACAAGGACGTGTTCGAGGAATTCTATAAACTCTTGCTTGCGAAGCGGCTGCTAAGTGGTCGCGGAACGTCCGACGAGGCCGAGAAGCTAGTGATCTCGAAACTTAAAGCGGAGTGTGGTTACCAGTTCACGTCCAAGCTCGAAGGGATGTTCAAGGATATGAGTATCTCGAAGGACTTGATGGAGCTGTACCGCAAGGTGTCGACCACGAACGCGCGGAACGCGAATGCTACGAGCCTCCTTCAGTCGAACGACTTTTTGCTCGACCTGGCTCCTCCTCTCTCAGTCCAAGTTCTGACGAGCGGGTTCTGGCCGACAGAGATGTCCCCAATGTGCACGCTCCCGTCGGCACTGACGAAGATGATCTCTTCGTTTGAGACGTTTTACCTGGCACGTCACAACGGTCGGAAGCTCGCGTGGCTAGTGAATATGGGTACCGTCGATGTTCGAGCTACCTTCTTTGGCGGAGTTGAAGATGGCGGTGCCAAATCCCGTCATGAACTGAGCGTGTCGACATATCAAGCAGTCATATTGATGCTGTTCAACGACAAGTCGGAGTGGAGCTACAAGGATCTAGCCGAGTGCACTGGAATTGAAGCGAGCGACCTCAAGCGTCACCTGATATCGCTGTGCACGCCCAAATACAAGATTCTGGTCAAGAGCTCCAAGGGGAAACGCATCGACGAGGAGGTGGACTCATTCACCGTGAACGATGGATACAAGTCGAAGCTGCACCGAGTGCGGATACCGCTGGTGTCTCAGAAAGAATCGTCGCTGCTCCCAGCCATGGCGGGGATTGCCTCGAAGCACCCGGTGGATGCGCTTCCACCGACAGTCGCCGAGGACCGCAAGCATCTTGGTGCGTGCTTTGTGTTGTTTGCTGCTAGTTGCTGGGTTTGTATCAACGTCTCTAACGCATACACCTCGACGCTGTTCAGTGGAAGCGGCGATAGTCCGCATCATGAAGACACGCAAGCAGATGCCTCACAACCAGCTGATTGCCGAGGTGACGCGTCAGATGGCCGGGCGTTTTACGCCATCCCCGCAGCTGATCAAGCTGCGCATCGAGAGCCTGATCGAGCGCGAGTACCTCCAGCGGAGCCCGGCCGACCGGCGGGTGTACAACTATTTAGCGTAAACCCACCGAAGTCATTCATTGATGTTGATCCTATCCATTCGTCCATGTTTGCTTTTTCCTCAAGCAGACCATCAAGCGGGAACCACGCACCTCATTGTGAACCGAGGCTAATGTCAAACCAGAAGCAAGGTCACCTTCATCAAATCGTCCAGAATTTCATCACGTTCTTTGCTGTGTTTTCATTTCAACGATAGCCCGCACCAATAATCGAACTCGGCGTTTAGCGCTTCAATTCCGCAACACAGAAAACTTCCAAAATAGAGGAATTGAAAGAGCTTTGAAAGAAGACATACAGAATAAGGAAACGCTACCACCAACCTTGACAGCTCCACTTTTGTCGTAGGCCCTCCCTACGCCTCACCTTCCTCGCTTTCCTCAACCTCGCGACTCGGAAGCAAATCAAACAACACAGATGCCGTCGCAGTAGCTCCCTTGCGTGGCAAAACACTCGATAAACGCATGCGAGCTGCCTTGTCCTCATAGCGTGCATTCAGATCGGCCTCCACTTTTGTCTTGCCGTCCCACCACGCCAAGTTGGCAAGCGTCCTCAGCTCTTTCATTGTTGGAGACGCCAAAAAAGACCACGAATACCCCCATTGCTCTGCGTCTGGGGCGAACATCCCTCGAACACACAGCCCAAAATTGTCGACCCGCACAGACGCACCCGTGTTGGTCCTCTTTCTCGTATTCGCCACTCCTGCCATCAACACACACTTGTTGGGGAATTGATCGGTCGCGCGCTCACGCAGACTCATATAAAGACGAATCATCTTGTTCACAGGAGTGAGATGAAGCGGATGTGCGCGGTCGAACACGTACGAAGGAGACAAACAATGGAGTGCCGATTGAGGAAACCCACTGTCATGGTCAGCGCGATTCTTCACTTGCACCAGCACAAACGACACTTCTCTGTCGCGAAATATCGGGAGGAGCAAGTCGGCTCCCCTCGTGCTTTGGTTGTGTGGCATGATACCAGCTGCGCGGCGCTCCAACATCCTCCACAAAAAGTCGTCGGTTGGTAACTTTGGCACGTCCACAAAGTGGCTATAGCCGATCTTCCACCCCTCCCATGTCTGCAGCCACGCTTCGCATTGTTCATGATAGTCTGGATCCTGACTTGACTCGTCTGGCTTTTGCACTACCGACACACCATCACACAAAACCGCGTCTTCACCGATGAGCATGCGAATGAACTCCGAAACATCACAGAACTGACCAGCAAACACAAACGCTTGCTCCTCTTCTCGCGTTCTCACACCCTCTGCACGCATCATTGTCGCGTCCATCGCCAACAACAGGAAGATGCGAGCCACGAGTTCGCCGATATTCCCCGCGTCAACCATTCCGTCGATCAGCATACTCTTGAACCGAGGCAAAAGGTGGGTTATCAGCGCCGGCGGATCCAGCTGATACCAAATGCGCGACGCACCGAACGTCAAGATCGGGTCCGACGAGTAGTTGGTGAGATGTATGTCGTTCTTGTACCCGACGTAGTGGAGAACACTCATCAAGTCGGCAACCATGCGAGGAGCCATCGGGTCTCTCTCTCGTGGACGCAATCCGGCTCGACAAAACAGTGCAGCTACGCCGTGGAGAGTGGTGTCGTTGTAGCTTTTATCCTCATCAGCAGCTTCCCCGATCAGTAGCTTGGAAGAAGCAAATCGATTAAGGTTTTCCTTCCTCGCATCAAATGAGTCACCTCGCGATACCCCGTGCCACAGAGGACGACCGAGGGAAACAAGAGCCAACCAAACACGCTCTGGGTCCGTCTCCAGCACTCGGTCCATACTTGAAGTTCCATGAAATGGCGACGAAGGGAGCCGCATCATGACGTCCATCGTTTGCGTCAGGACGAACGGCGGGAACAAAAACGTACTCGGATCCCCTCGAGATGACGGATCATATCGAAGAGCTGGGGTGGAGTCGTGCACTATAGGCACTATAGGGCTTGTGTCGACAAGCACCGCGAAGACCATACCGTTGACAGCGTTGACTACGGGAGATCTGAATACCATCCTGAGCGCTCTCTGCAACATTCGAAACGAGTTGATTCTGTTCACATCCGTGACCTTCAACAGAGCTCGAGCCTCATCAATAGCCAACACGAGAACCGGCACTTTCGTCTTCGTACGCGTCTTACTTGTTTCTGGCTTGCTGTCGTCGACATGTAGACGTTGAGAAGTTGTGAAGTCAGGTATTTGTGACGCACTGGAGTCCGGTGTTCGGGACGCACTTCGGACCAACAGCTCAAACTCTCCAGCCAGTCGCGTGTCAAGAGTCTGACCGTTTATCGTTGGGTTGGAGAAGAGATGCAGCCATTGCTGTGATGCTGCGGAGGGGTGGTCAATCGCATACTGGAACAGATCAGCGAGCTTGTTCTTGATACTGTTCTCGCCAAAAGGATGGAAGAGCCAATTACCCAAATCAGGGGTTGCACACGGATACCCAGTCGATCCCACGGGGTCACGAAGATTGACGTACAACACCTTCATGTCGAACTCGTAGCCACCGCTGGAGATTGTGTTGCCTTGTGCGGTGAACTCGGCGAGTCGCTGAAGCACACGACTTTTGCCAAACCCCGAGCTTTGGGTTATCGTCGTGTAGGGAGACGTATAGGAGGAGGGAGACCCGTAGTAGGCAGCACAGCATCGAGCGAGATGATCCCGAAAGAATGCGTCAGCTCCTTCAACGTACTGTTGTTGGAAGGCTTGTGCTGTCGTTTCAAAGGTGGAGACGGGATCGACGCTAACAATCTGTTCGGCGTTGTGCAGCTTGAGTGCGGCGAATGCGGCTTCAACTACCTTAGTCAGAGCTTCCTCATGCAGGATGAATTGCGCATACGCGGTACAAATGGCAGCTCTGATCTCTTCTTTGACGTCTTCCGCGCCTTCAGCGAGTTTGATTCTCCTCTCAATGCTCGGTGACAGCTCACAATAGTCAACTTCGACACCTTCTTCAATCAGAGCGTCGTAAGCGGCAGCGGACAGCACACTAACGATGCTTTGCTTCTTGATGGACTTCATTTGGCCGCGATCCCGGCAATCGATGCTCCGAAGAAGAATTGGCTTGCTTGAATATGCCGACCTTTCGTGAGTGAAGTGAGGTTTTCGTGGAGAAAGGGCTCGGAAATCTCAAGTGAAAGACGATGACTGAAGCCGCGGGTTTCGCCGAAATCGAGTTTTGACGGAACAGTACTATTATCAATCATCAACAGTTGTCATTCCTGCCTTGCTCGATCTCGTCCTAATTGCATTCCCACATCTGCGTCGAGAGAGAAAAGTCGAACTGCACCAACGCAAACAAAATGGAAGTCAAGAAGCAAAGCATCGTTAGTGTGCTCTCCGCGGTCATCTACAACACTCTGATCGAAGAAGGTGTCGAAGTTGACTATCGTGAGCTGTCACCGAGCATTGAGAGGGAAATCAAACTCGCTGAAGGCGCGGAAGCCGTCAAAAAAGAGATCAGACTTGCCGTTCTCGACGCGTATATGGGATTCAACGTACCTAGGAAATTTCGCGCGAAGGTAGTTGAAGCCGCATTCGCCGCACTCAAGCTGCACAACGCCGAACAGATTGTTAGCGTCGATCCCGTCTCCACCTTTGAAACGACAGCACAAGCCTTCCAACAACAGTACGTTGAAGGAGCTGACGCATTCTTTCGGGATCATCTCGCTCGATGCTGTGCAGCCTACTACGGGTCTCCCTCCGCCTATACGTCTCCCTACACGACGATAACCCAAAGCTCGGGGTTTGGCAAAAGTCGTGTGCTTCAGCGACTCGCCGAGTTCACCGCACAAGGCAACACAATCTCCAGCGGTGGCTACGAGTTCGACATGAAGGTGTTGTACGTCAATCTTCGTGACCCCGTGGGATCGACTGGGTATCCGTGTGCAACCCCTGATTTGGGTAATTGGCTCTTCCATCCTTTTGGCGAGAACAGTATCAAGAACAAGCTCGCTGATCTGTTCCAGTATGCGATTGACCACCCCTCCGCAGCATCACAGCAATGGCTGCATCTCTTCTCCAACCCAACGATAAACGGTCAGACTCTTGACACGCGACTGGCTGGAGAGTTTGAGCTGTTGGTCCGAAGTGCGTCCCGAACACCGGACTCCAGTGCGTCACAAATACCTGACTTCACAACTTCTCAACGTCTACATGTCGACGACAGCAAGCCAGAAACAAGTAAGACGCGTACGAAGACGAAAGTGCCGGTTCTCGTGTTGGCTATTGATGAGGCTCGAGCTCTGTTGAAGGTCACGGATGTGAACAGAATCAACTCGTTTCGAATGTTGCAGAGAGCGCTCAGGATGATATTCAGATCTCCCGTAGTCAACGCTGTCAACGGTATGGTCTTCGCGGTGCTTGTCGACACAAGCCCTATAGTGCCTATAGTGCACGACTCCACCCCAGCTCTTCGATATGATCCGTCATCTCGAGGGGATCCGAGTACGTTTTTGTTCCCGCCGTTCGTCCTGACGCAAACGATGGACGTCATGATGCGGCTCCCTTCGTCGCCATTTCATGGAACTTCAAGTATGGACCGAGTGCTGGAGACGGACCCAGAGCGTGTTTGGTTGGCTCTTGTTTCCCTCGGTCGTCCTCTGTGGCACGGGGTATCGCGAGGTGACTCATTCGATGCGAGGAAGGAAAACCTTAATCGATTTGCTTCTTCCAAGCTACTGATCGGGGAAGCTGCTGATGAGGATAAAAGCTACAACGACACCACTCTCCACGGCGTAGCTGCACTGTTTTGTCGAGCCGGATTGCGTCCACGAGAGAGAGACCCGATGGCTCCTCGCATGGTTGCCGACTTGATGAGTGTTCTCCACTACGTCGGGTACAAGAACGACATGCATCTCACCAACTACTCGTCGGACCCGATCTTGACGTTCGGTGCGTCGCGCATTTGGTATCAGCTGGATCCGCCGGCGCTGACTACCCACCTTTTGCCTCGGTTCAAGAGTATGCTGATCGAAGGAATGGTTGACGCGGGGAATATCGGCGAACTCGTGGCTCGCATCTTTCTGTTGTTGGCGATGGACGCGACAATGATGCGTGCAGAGGGTGTGAGAACGCGAGAAGAGGAGCAAGCGTTTGTGTTTGCTGGTCAGTTCTGTGATGTTTCGGAGTTCATTCGCATGCTCATCGGTGAAGACGCGGTTTTGTGTGATGGTGTGTCGGTAGTGCAAAAGCCAGACGAGTCAAGTCAGGATCCAGACTATCATGAACAATGCGAAGCGTGGCTGCAGACATGGGAGGGGTGGAAGATCGGCTATAGCCACTTTGTGGACGTGCCAAAGTTACCAACCGACGACTTTTTGTGGAGGATGTTGGAGCGCCGCGCAGCTGGTATCATGCCACACAACCAAAGCACGAGGGGAGCCGACTTGCTCCTCCCGATATTTCGCGACAGAGAAGTGTCGTTTGTGCTGGTGCAAGTGAAGAATCGCGCTGACCATGACAGTGGGTTTCCTCATTCGGCACTCCATTGTTTGTCTCCTTCGTACGTGTTCGACCGCGCACATCCGCTTCATCTCACTCCTGTGAACAAGATGATTCGTCTTTATATGAGTCTGCGTGAGCGCGCGACCGATCAATTCCCCAACAAGTGTGTGTTGATGGCAGGAGTGGGGAATACGAGAAAGAGGACCAACACGGGAGCGTTTGTGCGGGTCGACGATTTTGCGCTGTGTGTTCGAGGGATGTTCGCCCCAGACGCAGAGCAATGGGGGTATTCGTGGTCTTTTTTGGCGTCTCCAACAATGAAAGAGCTGAGGACGCTTGCCAACTTGGCGTGGTGGGACGGCAAGACAAAAGTGGAGGCCGATCTGAATGCACGCTATGAGGACAAGGCAGCTCGCATGCGTTTATCGAGTGTTTTGCCACGCAAGGGAGCTACTGAGACGGCATCTGTGTTGTTTGATTTGCTTCCGAGTCGCGAGGTTGAGGACAAGCGAGGAAGGTGAGGCGTAGGGAGGGCCTAGGACAAAAGTGGAGCTGTCAAGGTTTGGTAGCGTTTCCTTATTCTGAATGTCTTCTTTCAAAGCTCTTTCAATTCCTCTATTTTGGAAGTGTTCTGTGTTGTGGAATTGTAGTGCAGAACGCCGAGTTCGATTGTTGGTGCGGGCTATCGTTGAAATGAAAACACAGCAAAGAACGTGATGAAATTCTGGACGATTTGATGAAGGTGACCTTGCTTCTGGTTTGACATTAGCCTCGGTTCACGATGAGGTGCGTGGTTCCCGCTTGATGGTCTGCTTGAGGAAAAAGCAAACATGGACGAATGGATAGGATCAACATCAATGAATGACTTCGGTGGGTTTACGCTAAATAGTTGTACACCCGCCGGTCGGCCGGGCTCCGCTGGACCTAGGACAAAAGTGGAGCTGTCAAGGTTTGGTAGCGTTTCCTTATTCTGCATGTCTTCTTTCAAAGCTCTTTCATTTCCTCCAAATCGTTACTGTCTTGAAAGCACTGCTACGCCAGGTGTAAGTGCATATTGATGCAGTCGATGCGGAATTGGAACATGAGGCTGTCAAGTTCCTTTGTTGCTTGGTTGCTTTGAGATAGACCCAAGCAATTAAATGCACATCTCTAGTATTCTCTGTTCTATTCTGACCCATGTTTTGCTTGGCTCCCAACTCCGTATCATATGACATAAGCGCATGAACTGCTAAGTGATAATCTCCGCACGACACGCTTGTTTCTTGTTAGCATGGAGTGCCAGGAACCCAGCAAGGAACCGAGCGTCTTGAAGACTAACTAGAGGACTCAAAGACGCTGCTGAATTCCTCAGTCGCGTAGAAGGCTTGATGAGAGCTCATTGGTAGCGCCTTGGATTCCATCGGAATGTCGGGGCCGTAGGTGAAAGCTGCCCGAGCGAGTCGCATTCGATTCTTCTCCGCAGTTGATTATTTGCAAGATGGAGTCCAAGCGGCCGCACTTCGCGGCTCACAACCCGGAGCCACGCATCCAGCTTCCAGATCCTTCCAAGGTCTTCGCCGCGGTGACACCGGAGTCCATCAAGTCAGTGGCAGGGATGATCGGTGTCAAGCGCGACGTGTCCAAGTTAAGGTAGCCACGCTAGAGTACACTCTGCTGAAAGCTTGAACCCATCGAACGATCTATTGCTCCAAATCCAAATCCACGGATCGATCGTCCAGGAACGCATGACGCTTCTACTCCACCCGTCTCGGACCAAATCGCCCTCTCATCCCCACGCCCACATCAGAACCCACGCGAGAACTTGGACCGCCTTCTCATCCCAGTCGGTCATACAGATAGACGCCGCCACCCAATCTCTCTCAGCCGTGAGGCCTCGCCGCTGCTCCAGACAGCTCGCCGCCGCTGTCACCATGTGCAGCCATGAATGTCGGATTTGATAACGTGTCTCCACTTTCCAGCTGCTGAAGGCTGTCATGTCAGCCTCGTCTTCGCCTCGTGTGGTGCACGTCAAGCCTCGCCATGTGTCCAGCCGGAAGCTGCTGCTGACTCCCTGTCCGCATACCTCCAGCGGAGCCCGGCCGACCGGCGGGTGTACAACTATTTAGCGTAAACCCACCGAAGTCATTCATTGATGTTGATCCTATCCATTCGTCCATGTTTGCTTTTTCCTCAAGCAGACCATCAAGCGGGAACCACGCACCTCATCGTGAACCGAGGCTAATGTCAAACCAGAAGCAAGGTCACCTTCATCAAATCGTCCAGAATTTCATCACGTTCTTTGCTGTGTTTTCATTTCAACGATAGCCCGCACCAACAATCGAACTCGGCGTTCTGCACTACAATTCCACAACACAGAACACTTCCAAAATAGAGGAATTGAAAGAGCTTTGAAAGAAGACATTCAGAATAAGGAAACGCTACCAAACCTTGACAGCTCCACTTTTGTCCTAGGCCCTCCCTACGCCTCACCTTCCTCGCTTGTCCTCAACCTCGCGACTCGGAAGCAAATCAAACAACACAGATGCCGTCGCAGTAGCTCCCTTGCGTGGCAAAACACTCGATAAACGCATGCGAGCTGCCTTGTCCTCATAGCGTGCATTCAGATCGGCCTCCACTTTTGTCTTGCCGTCCCACCACGCCAAGTTGGCAAGCGTCCTCAGCTCTTTCATTGTTGGAGACGCCAAAAAAGACCACGAATACCCCCATTGCTCTGCGTCTGGGGCGAACATCCCTCGAACACACAGCGCAAAATCGTCGACCCGCACAGACGCACCCGTGTTGGTCCTCTTTCTCGTATTCCCCACTCCTGCCATCAACACACACTTGTTGGGGAATTGATTGGTCGCGCGCTCACGCAGACTCATATAAAGACGAATCATCTTGTTCACAGGAGTGAGATGAAGTGGATGCGCGCTGTCGAACACGTACGAAGGAGACAAACAATGGAGTGCCGAATGAGGAAACTCACTGTCATGGTCAGCGCGATTCTTCACTTGCACCAGCACAAACGACACTTCTCTGTCGCGAAATATCGGGAGGAGCAAGTCGGCTCCCCTCGTGCTTTGGTTGTGTGGCATGATACCAGCTGCGCGGCGCTCCAACATCCTCCACAAAAAGTCGTCGGTTGGTAACTTTGGCACGTCCACAAAGTGGCTATAGCCGATCTTCCACCCCTCCCATGTCTGCAGCCACGCTTCGCATTGTTCATGATAGTCTGGATCCTGACTTGACTCGTCTGGCTTTTGCACTACCGACACACCATCACACAAAACCGCGTCTTCACCGATGAGCATGCGAATGAACTCCGAGACATCACAGAACTGACCAGCAAACACAAACGCTTGCTCCTCTTCTCGCGTTCTCACACCCTCTGCACGCATCATTGTCGCGTCCATCGCCAACAACAGAAAGATGCGAGCCACGAGTTCGCCGATATTCCCCGCGTCAACCATTCCTTCGATCAGCATACTCTTGAACCGAGGCAAAAGGTGGGTAGTCAGCGCCGGCGGATCCAGCTGATACCAAATGCGCGACGCACCGAACGTCAAGATCGGGTCCGACGAGTAGTTGGTGAGATGCATGTCGTTCTTGTACCCGACGTAGTGGAGAACACTCATCAAGTCGGCAACCATGCGAGGAGCCATCGGGTCTCTCTCTCGTGGACGCAATCCGGCTCGACAAAACAGTGCAGCTACGCCGTGGAGAGTGGTGTCGTTGTAGCTTTTATCCTTCTGAGCAGCTTCCCCGATCAGTAGCTTGGAAGAAGCAAATCGATTAAGCTTTTTCCTCCTCGCATCGAATGAGTCACCTCGCGATACCCCATGCCACAGAGGACGACCGAGGGAAACAAGAGCCAACCAAACACGCTCTGGGTCCGTCTCCAGCACTCGGTCCATACTTGAAGTTCCATGAAATGGCGACGAAGGGAGCCGCATCATGACGTCCATCGTTTGCGTCAGGACGAACGGCGGGAACAAAAACGTATTTGGATCCCCTCGAGATGACGGATCATATCGAAGAGCTGGGGTGGAGTCGTGCACTATAGGCACTATAGGGCTTGTGTCGACAAGCACCGCGAAGACCATACCGTTGACAGCGTTGACTACGGGAGATCTGAATACCATCCTGAGCGCTCTCTGCAACATTCGAAACGAGTTGATTCTGTTCACATCCGTGACCTTCAACAGAGCTCGAGCCTCATCAATAGCCAACACGAGAACCGGCACTTTCGTCTTCGTTCGCGTCTTGCTCGTTTCAAAGTGTGGACTTTTGGAAGCTCTGGAGTCCGGTATTTGGGACGCACTTCGGACCGACAGCTCTTCAGCCAGTCGTGTGTCAAGAGTCTGACCGTTTATCTTTGGGTTGGAGAAGAGATGCAGCCATTGCTGTGATGCTGCGGAGGGGTGGTCAATCGCATACTGGAACAGATCAGCGAGCTTGTTCTTGATACTGTTCTCATCTCCAAAAGGATCGAAGAGCCAATTACCCAAAGCGGGCGTTGCACACGGATACCCAGTCGATCCCACGGGGTCACGCAGATTGACGTACAACACCTTCATGTCGAACTCGTAGCCACCGCTGGAGATTGTGTTGCCTTGTGCGGTGAACTCGGCGAGTCGCTGTAGCACACGACTTTTGCCAAACCCCGAGCTTTGGGTTATCGTCGTGTAGGGAGACGTATAGGAGGAGGGAGACGCGTAGTAGGCTGCACAGCATCGAGCGAGATGATCCCGAAAGAATGCGTCAGCTCCTTCAACGTACTGTTGTTGGAAGGCTTGTGCTGTCGTTTCAAAGGTGGAGTCGGGATCGACGCTAACAATCTGTTCGGTGTTGTGTAGGTTGAGTGCGGCGAATGCGGCTTCAACTACCTTAGTCAGAGCTTCCTCATGCAGGATGAATTGCGCATACGCGGTACAAATGGCAGCTCTGATCTCTTCTTTGACGTCTTCCGCGCCTTCAGCGAGTTTGATTCTCCTCTCAATGCTCGGTGACAGCTCACAATAGTCAACTTCGACACCTTCTTCGATCAGAGAGTTGTAGATGACCGCGGAGAGCACACTAACGATGCTTTGCTTCTTGACTTCCATTTTGTTTGCGTTGGTGCAGTTCGACTTTTCTCTCTCGACGCAGATGTGGGAATGCAATTAGGACGAGATCGAGCAAGGCAGGAATGACAACTGTTGATGATTGATAATAGTACTGTTCCGTCAAAACTCGATTTCGGCGAAACCCGCGGCTTCAGTCATCGTCTTTCACTTGAGATTTCCGAGCCCTTTCTCCACGAAAACCTCACTTCACTCACGAAAGGTCGGCATATTCAAGCAAGCCAATTCTTCTTCGGAGCATCGATTGCCGGGATCGCGGCCAAATGAAGTCCATCAAGAAGCAAAGCATCGTTAGTGTGCTGTCCGCTGCCGCTTACGACGCTCTGATTGAAGAAGGTGTCGAAGTTGACTATTGTGAGCTGTCACCGAGCATTGAGAGGAGAATCAAACTCGCTGAAGGCGCGGAAGACGTCAAAGAAGAGATCAGAGCTGCCATTTGTACCGCGTATGCGCAATTCATCCTGCATGAGGAAGCTCTGACTAAGGTAGTTGAAGCCGCATTCGCCGCACTCAACCTACACAACACCGAACAGATTGTTAGCGTCGATCCCGACTCCACCTTTGAAACGACAGCACAAGCCTTCCAACAACAGTACGTTGAAGGAGCTGACGCATTCTTTCGGGATCATCTCGCTCGATGCTGTGCAGCCTACTACGGGTCTCCCTCCGCCTATACGTCTCCCTACACGACGATAACCCAAAGCTCGGGGTTTGGCAAAAGTCGTGTGCTACAGCGACTCGCCGAGTTCACCGCACAAGGCAACACAATCTCCAGCGGTGGCTACGAGTTCGACATGAAGGTGTTGTACGTCAATCTTCGTGACCCCGTGGGATCGACTGGGTATCCGTGTGCAACCCCCGCTTTGGGTCGTTGGCTCTTTCATCCTTTTGGCGAGAACAGTATCAAGAACAAGCTCGCTGATCTGTTCCAGTATGCGATTGACCACCCCTCCACAGCATCACAGCAATGGCTGCATCTCTTCTCCAACCCAACGATAAACGGTCAGACTCTTGACACACGACTGGCTGAAGAGCTGTCGGTCCGAAGTGCGTCCCGAACACCGGACTCCAGAGCTTCCAAGCATTTGCACTTTGAAACGAGCAAGACGCGTACGAAGACGAAAGTGCCGGTTCTCGTGTTGGCTATTGATGAGGCTCGAGCTCTGTTGAAGGTCACGGATGTGAACAGAATCAACTCGTTTCGAATGTTGCAGAGAGCGCTCAGGATGGTATTCAGATCTCCCGTAGTCAACGCTGTCAACGGTATGGTCTTCGCGGTGCTTGTCGACACAAGCCCTATAGTGCCTATAGTGCACGACTCCACCCCAGCTCTTCGATATGATCCGTCATCTCGAGGGGATCCAAATACGTTTTTGTTCCCGCCGTTCGTCCTGACGCAAACGATGGACGTCATGATGCGGCTCCCTTCGTCGCCATTTCATGGAACTTCAAGTATGGACCGAGTGCTGGAGACGGACCCAGAGCGTGTTTGGTTGGCTCTTGTTTCCCTCGGTCGTCCTCTGTGGCACGGGGTATCGCGAGGTGACTCATTTGATGCGAGGAAGGAAAACCTTAATCGATTTGCTTCTTCCAAGCTACTGATCGGGGAAGCTGCTGATGAGGATAAAAGCTACAACAACACCACTCTCCACGGCGTAGCTGCACTGTTTTGTCGAGCCGGATTGCGTCCACGAGAGAGAGACCCGATGGCTCCTCGCATGGTTGCCGACTTGATGAGTGTTCTCCACTACGTCGGGTACAAGAACGACATGCATCTCACCAACTACTCGTCGGACCCGATCTTGACGTTCGGTGCGTCGCGCATTTGGTATCAGCTGGATCCGCCGGCGCTGACTACCCACCTTTTGCCTCGGTTCAAGAGTATGCTGATCGAAGGAATGGTTGACGCGGGGAATATCGGCGAACTCGTGGCTCGCATCTTTCTGTTGTTGGCGATGGACGCGACAATGATGCGTGCAGAGGGTGTGAGAACGCGAGAAGAGGAGCAAGCGTTTGTGTTTGCTGGTCAGTTCTGTGATGTTTCGGAGTTCATTCGCATGCTCATCGGTGAAGACGCGGTTTTGTGTGATGGTGTGTCGGTAATGGAAAAGCCAGACGAGTCAAGTCAGGATCCAGACTATCATGAACAATGCGAAGCGTGGCTGCAGACATGGGAGGGGTGGAAGATCGGCTATAGCCACTTTGTGGACGTGCCAAAGTTACCAACCGACGACTTTTTGTGGAGGATGTTGGAGCGCCGCGCAGCTGGTATCATGCCACACAACCAAAGCACGAGGGGAGCCGACTTGCTCCTCCCGATATTTCGCGACAGAGAAGTGTCGTTTGTGCTGGTGCAAGTGAAGAATCGTGCTGACCATGACAGTGGGTTTCCTCATTCGGCACTCCATTGTTTGTCTCCTTCGTACGTGTTCGACCGCGCACATCCGCTTCATCTCACTCCTGTGAACAAGATGATTCGTCTTTATATGAGTCTGCGTGAGCGCGCGACCGATCAATTCCCCAACAAGTGTGTGTTGATGGCAGGAGTGGGGAATACGAGAAAGAGGACCAACACGGGAGCGTCTGTGCGGGTCGACGATTTTGCGCTGTGTGTTCGAGGGATGTTCGCCCCAGACCCAGAGCAGTGGGGGTATTCGTGGTCTTTTTTGGCGTCTCCAACAATGAAAGAGCTGAGGACGCTTGCCAACTTGGCGTGGTGGGACGGCAAGACAAAAGTGGAGGCCGATCTGAATGCACGCTATGAGGACAAGGCAGCTCGCATGCGTTTATCGAGTGTTTTGCCACGCGAGGGAGCTACTGCGACGGCATCTGTGTTGTTTGATTTGCTTCCGAGTCGCGAGGCTGAGGACAAGCGAGGAAGGTGAGGCGTAGGGAGGGCCTAGGACAAAAGTGGAGTTGTCAAGGTTTGGTAGCGTTTCCTTATTCTGAATGTCTTCTTTCAAAGTTCTTTCAATTCCTCTATTTTGGAAGTGTTCTGTGTTGTGGAATTGTAGTGCAGAACGCCGAGTTCGATTATTGGTGCGGGCTATCGTTGAAATGAAAACGCAGCAAAGAACGTGATGAAATTCTGGACGATGTGATGAAGGTGACCTTGCTTCTGGTTTGACATTAGCCTCGGTTCACAATGAGGTGCGTGGTTCCCGCTTGATGGTCTGCTTGAGGAAAACGTAAACATGGACGAATGGATAGGATCAACATCAATGAATGACTTCGGTGGGTTTACGCTAAATAGTTGTACACCCGCCGGTCGGCCGGGCTCCGCTGGAGGTACTCGCGCTCGATCAGGCTCTCGATGCGCAGCTTGATCAGCTGCGGGGATGGCGTAAAACGCCCGGCCATCTGACGCGTCACCTCGGCAATCAGCTGGTTGTGAGGCATCTGCTTGCGTGTCTTCATGATGCGGACTATCGCCGCTTCCACTGAACAGCGTCGAGGTGTATGCGTTAGAGACGTTGATACAAACCCAGCAACTAGCAGCAAACAACACAAAGCACGCACCAAGATGCTTGCGGTCCTCGGCGACTGTCGGTGGAAGCGCATCCACCGGGTGCTTCGAGGCAATCCCCGCCATGGCTGGGAGCAGCGACGATTCTTTCTGAGACACCAGCGGTATCCGCACTCGGTGCAGCTTCGACTTGTATCCGTCGTTCACGGTGAATGAGTCCACCTCCTCGTCGATGCGTTTCCCCTTGGAGCTCTTGACCAGAATCTTGTATTTGGGCGTGCACAGCGATATCAGGTGACGCTTGAGGTCGCTCGCTTCAATTCCAGTGCACTCGGCTAGATCCTTGTAGCTCCACTCCGACTTGTCGTTGAACAGCATCAATATGACTGCTTGATATGTCGACACGCTCAGTTCATGACGGGATTTGGCACCGCCATCTTCAACTCCGCCAAAGAAGGTAGCTCGAACATCGACGGTACCCATATTCACTAGCCACGCGAGCTTCCGACCGTTGTGACGTGCCAGGTAAAACGTCTCAAACGAAGAGATCATCTTCGTCAGTGCCGACGGGAGCGTGCACATTGGGGACATCTCTGTCGGCCAGAACCCGCTCGTCAGAACTTGGACTGAGAGAGGAGGAGCCAGGTCGAGCAAAAAGTCGTTCGACTGAAGGAGGCTCGTAGCATTCGCGTTCCGCGCGTTCGTGGTCGACACCTTGCGGTACAGCTCCATCAAGTCCTTCGAGATACTCATATCCTTGAACATCCCTTCGAGCTTGGACGTGAACTGGTAGCCACACTCCGCTTTAAGTTTCGAGATCACTAGCTTCTCGGCCTCGTCGGACGTTCCGCGACCACTTAACAGCCGCTTCGCAAGCAAGAGTTTATAGAATTCCTCGAACACGTCCTTGTCTTGCAGATAGCGGAACAGCGCAATCACCTGCGTGACTCGAACGTCCATTTCCTCTTCAAGGCGGCTCTTCGATCTCAGCAGCTCGTCTAGATACTGTGCCAAGTATCCAGCACACACCGTGCTGGTGTTCATGAAGCCTTCAAAACCTTGCTTGATGCTCTTGTGAAATTGCGGGTCTTCGAAAAAACACTGCGATAAAAACGTCACAAACTTTTCTCGCAACGCAAGCATCTTCTCGACGAACTGGGCTGCGTCCAATGCAGTCTCTGGGTGCGACTGCGTCTTGACCAGCTCCTCTCCATGAGACTTGATGTAGCTGAACACGCAGTCACTAATTTCATTCAGCGTGCTAGGGACCCGACGAAAGAGTGTGTACATGCGTCGAAGTGCGTCGATCTTGTTGTCGCGGAAGAGTGCAACGCAGCCAGTGTTCTCCATCTCAACTAGCGCCTTGGCCGGGTTCTTGATCAGTTGCGTCTCCACAATGCCCTTGAGTTTGTGCTCTGTGGTCGAGTTCAGGTAGTTTGTCACTCGCTGCCCTTCTTCCAGCAGCCGCTTTTCTGCTTGAATCAGGTACTCTGGACAAGTCGCCATGTCTAGCGTCGACTGCGCCTCCGCCCGGTAGAACTCGAGCGTGCGCTCGAGAAAGTAACACTCAAAGTCGTCTTCGTACACTGTGTTGGCGTGGACGCCAAGGTCCACGAGCATGCGAAGCACATTCTTGATAAGACCGCGGTCGATGAGCTCGCCATTGCGCTCGAGATCAATGTTGCGCAGCAGCAGGTTGCGCAGGCGCTCCCGAATCATCGGGTTACGCGCGATCGTGTCGCGGAAGATGTAGAGCCCGCTGTCGTAGACGGGAGCCTTGCGCTTCTGCGTGACGTAGGTCCGATCCTGGGTATCACCCACCAATATGTCAGCACTTTTGGCGACTTACAGAGTCGAATATCCGACCGCAGCTCACCATGTACATGAGGATGTCGCGCACCATGGTCATGATGACCTGGTGGTCCGCCCACTTGAGGTTGAGCACGACGAGCAGCTGGTCGTCCGGCGCGGCGCCGACCTCTCTTGCCGTGGCCTCGAGGTGCTCCGTAATGACGGCGATCACGCCGTCGTAGAGCAGGTCTCCGTGCTTATGCAGCACCAGGTTGTACGAGTTGCTGCGTGTGGATCACAGCTCGTCAGCGCCTCGTCCTCCTTCCTCAACCCAGCAGGCGCGGTCCCCCCACCGGTAGAGCTCCTCGAACGAGAGCTGGCTGGCGTTGTGCGAGAAGATCTCGTTGATGGCGCTGCGCAGCGAGGCCCAGATGGCCTGCGCGCGCGCCAGGTCCATGCCCATGTTCTGCCGGTACGGCTTGATCACCAGCTTCTTCATGTCGGCGCCTGTCTCCTCGGATGGATCCTGCCGCGTTTCTCCGTCAGTTCTCGGTCCCCGGAGCCCGCGAGCGTCCCCAGCGCCAGCCACAGCGCTCCGCTATGCGTCTAGCGCCTCCACGCAGCGCCACGTACCTCGCCGGTCGCCCTGGAGCCTCTGCCGTCGCGCAGCTCCCCCCACCTCACCTTCCGCCGCGAAGGATGATGTGGCGGAAGGATTTCCCTTCCGCGAAAGTGCTATACGGCCGATGGGTTGGGATTGACATAATGTGACTAGTTGATGCACTCGCGTTTTGTCAGTTCTGCCGGTAGTGGCGGGCCAAACGGGCAGGGAGCATGGCGGCCGAGACGAGTCTGGAGGAGCTGCAGGCGCGGCTGGAGACCTTCACGGAGCAGCTGCAGGGCATCCACGAGCTGCTGCAGCGCGACGCGGAGAACGCCGAGTTCCTGGGCATCGCGGCGGACCTCGTGGAGGTCATCCGGCTCACCAAGGACGCGGTAGGCGGCGGTGGATGGCTGGCGGTTGCGGAAAAGGCTGGGGCTCACTTTCTTCGCTCGCTAGATCGACCTCAAGCTCGCGGCGGAAGCGGAGGACCATGGAGGACAGCTGACAGCGGCGGTGAAGGCTCCAGGTGCGCGGAGCTGCTCGCCATGAGCGCGGGAGTTTGAACTGACTGGGATGGACGAGCAGAGCTGGCGTTTGGGCCGGGAGACGTCGTGGAGGCGCAGTCCAAGGGCGTGTGGTACCCCGCGCGCGTCGAGTCGGTGACGGCGAGCGACACGTTCAACGTGGTTTACCTGGGCTTTGGAAACAAGGACGAGCTGGCGGCCACGGCATTGAGAGCCATCGACGTGGACGCCAAGCACGCCGACCTGCCCGAGAGGCAGCAAATCAACGAGGGGTTCAAGTGCGAGGCCAAGTACTACGTCGACTCGCAGTACTACGCTTGCTCAGTAACTAAAGTCACTGCCTACGGCTTCCAGGTGCTGTTCGAAGGCTATGGCAACTCAGAGGAGGTGCCGTTCGAGTACATGCGGCCGCTCTCGACAGTGGCGGACGCGACGGCAGCAACCTCACCAGCCTCCACCAGCGTTTCTGCTATGGAAAAACCGGCTGCGGCACGCGCTCCTGCCAAGTTGGCGCCCGTTGTGATTGAGAAGCCTATCCAGATCCCAGAGAACCTGCAGATCCTTCCGACAGACACAGAAGCCGAGAAAGAGCGCAAGCGCAAACGCATCCGCGCTATCAAGAGCCTCAACCGACACAAGAACATTGACAATGAGCGCAACGTCAAGCAACACGACTGGAAGGCGTTCCAGCACAAGGCGATGAAGAAAAAGGTCAAGGGAGCCAGTGGCGTTCTGTCCAAGCGCGGCACGAGTATGTTCGCGTCGCCTGACTCGGTGAACGGACGCGTCGGCGTCGTCGGAAGTGGCCAGGGCATGACTGAGTACCAGGACGCACGAAAGAAACTCAAGCGAGGTGCTCCCGGCACGTAATCTTGTCAATAGATTAAGGCTCGCTTGTTGGCAAAACGACGAAACCTAAGGCAGTGTGAATGTAGTTCTTACGTTCATTACGCCTCGGATGGAACAGTAGAAGGCACCGAGCTGAAGCCGGTTTCCCAATACTCATTCAAAAAAACAAATACCTCATGTCAAGATACTGACACTCCCAGCCTCGACATGAGGTAGCCTCATCAAGCAGCGCAACCCACGAATGACAACATCAATTCTTGATTGCACTGATGAAATGAGCCCAACCACTTTCTAGGCTTTATCCTCATTGCCTTCGTCAACCTCGCGACTCGGAAGCAAATCAAACAACACAGATGCCGTCTCAATAGCTCCCTCGCGTGGCAAAACACTCGATAAACGCATGCGAGCTGCCTTGTCCTCATAGCGTGCATTCAGATCGGCCTCCACTTTTGTCTTGCCGTCCCACCACGCCAAGTTGGCAAGCGTCCTCAGCTCTTTCATTGTTGGAGACGCCAAAAAAGACCACGAATACCCCCATTGCTCTGCGTCTGGGGAGAACATCCCTCGAACACACAGCGCAAAATCGTCGACCCGCACAGACGCACCCGTTTTGGTCCTCTTTCTCGTATTCGCCACTCCTGGCATCAACACACACTTGTTGGGGAATTGATCGGTCGCGCGCTCACGCAGACTCATATAAAGACGAATCATCTTGTTCACAGGAGTGAGATGAAGCGGATGTGCGCGGTCGAACACGTACGAAGGAGACAAACAATGGAGTGCCGAATGAGGAAACCCACTGTCATGGTCAGCGCGATTCTTCACTTGCACCAGCACAAACGACACTTCTCTGTCGCGAAATATCGGGAGGAGCAAGTCGGCTCCCCTCGTGCTTTGGTTGTGTGGCATGATACCAGCTGCGCGGCGCTCCAACATCCTCCACAAAAAGTCGTCGGTTGGTAACTTTGGCACGTCCACAAAGTGGCTATAGCCGATCTTCCACCCCTCCCATGTCTCCAGCCACGCTTCGCATTGTTCATGATAGTCTGGATCCTGGTTTGACTCGTCTGGCTTTTGCACTACCGACACACCATCACACAAAACCGCGTCTTCACCGATGAGCATGCGAATGAACTCCGGAACATCACAGAACTGACCAGCAAACACAAACGCTTGCTCCTCTTCTCGCGTTCTCACGTCCTCTGCACGCATCATTGTCGCGTCCATCGCCAACAACAGAAAGATGCGAGCCACGAGTTCGCCGATATCCCCCGCGTCAACCATTCCTTCGATCAGCATACTCTTGAACCGAGGCAAAAGGTGGGTAGTCAGCGCCGGTGGATCCAGCTGATACCAAATGCGCGACGCACCGAACGTCAAGATCGGGTCCGACGAGTAGTTGGTGAGATGCATGTCGTTCTTGTACCCGACGTAGTGGAGAACACTCATCAAGTCGGCAACCATGCGAGGAGCCATCGGGTCTCTCTCTCGTGGACGCAATCCGGCTCGACAAAACAGTGCAGCTACGCCGTGGAGAGTGGTGTCGTTGTAGCTTTTATCCTCATCAGCAGCTTCCCCGATCAGTAGCTTGGAAGAAGCAAATCGATTAAGGTTTTCCCTCCTCGCATCGAATGAGTCACCTCGCGATATCCCGTGCCACAGAGGACGACCGAGGGAAACAAGAGCCAACAAAACACGCTCTGGGTCCGTCTCCAGCACTCGGTCCATACTTGAAGTTCCATGAAATGGCGACGAAGGGAGCCGCATCATGACGTCCATCGTTTGCGTCAGGACGAACGGCGGGAACAAAAACGTATTTGGATCCCCTCGAGATGACGGATCATATCGAAGAGCTGGGGTGGAGTCGTGCACCATAGGCACTATAGGGCTTGTGTCGACAAGCACCGCGAAGATCATACCGTTGACAGCGTTGACTACGGGAGATCTGAATACCATCCTGAGCGCTCTCTGCAACATTCGAAACGAGTTGATTCTGTTCACATCCGTGACCTTCAACAGAGCTCGAGCCTCATCAATAGCCAACACGAGAACCGGCACTTTCGTCTTCGTACGCGTCTTGCTCGTTTCAAAGTGTGGACTTTTGGAAGCTCTGGAGTCCGGTGTTTGGGACGCACTTCGGACCGACAGCTCTTCAGCCAGTCGTGTGTCAAGAGTCTGACCGTTTATCGTTGGGTTGGAGAAGAGATGCAGCCATTGCTGTGATGCTGCGGAGGGGTGGTCAATCGCATACTGGAACAGATCAGCGAGCTTGTTCTTGATACTGTTCTCATCTCCAAAAGGATGGAAGAGCCAACGACCCAAAGCGGGGGTTGCACACGGATACCCAGTCGATCCCACGGGGTCACGCAGATTGACGTACAACACCTTCATGTCGAACTCGTAGCCACCGCTGGAGATTGTGTTGCCTTGTGCGGTGAACTCGGCGAGTCGCTGTAGCACACGACTCTTGCCAAACCCCGAGCTTTGGGTTATCGTCGTGTAGGGAGACGTATAGGAGGAGGGAGACCCGTAGTAGGCAGCACAGCATCGAGCGAGATGATCCCGAAAGAATGCGTCAGCTCCTTCAACGTATTGTTGTTGGAAGGCTTGTGCTGTCGTTCCAAAGGTGGAGACGGGATCGACGCTAACAATCTGTTCGGCGTTGTGTAGGTTGAGTGCGGCGAATGCGGCTTCAACTACCTTCGGGCGAGCTTTCTTAGGGAGGATGAAATCCGCATACGCGTCGAGAACGGCAAGTCTGATCTCTTCTTTGACGGCTTCCGCGCCTTCAGCGAGTTTGATTCTCCTCTCAATGCTCGGTGACAGCTCACAATAGTCAACTTCGACACCTTCTTTGATCAGAGAGTTGTAGACGGCAGCGGACAGCACGCCAACGATGCTTTGCTTCTTGACTTCCATTTTGTTTGCGTTGTTGCAAGTCGACTTTTCTCTCTCGACGCAGATTTGGGAATGAAAACTCGGCGTTTCCTCTCGTGGATTCTCGAGATTTTCCGTGCTCGGGTCTCGGCAAAATCTGCAGGAAAAGCCTTGGCCTCCGCTCGCCCATGTTGAAGTCGGCCCCCGCGTCACTGAATCGAGGGATCCTCGTCGCCGCCGCGCGTCGGGCGATTTTGCCTTCGCCCCCATGGCCGCCGCGCCAGCCTGTCGGCCGCGCTCCGTGGCGGTGCAGCCGCTCTCAAGCACGCGCGTGCAGCCCTTCCAGCTCGCTGCGAGCGCCGCTAGCGCGCCCAACTGCGTCTCGACGGCCAGCGGAGCTCGCAGACTGCGCCGGCCTCGCGCGTGGCTCGCGCTGCTGCTGCTGCTTTTGCTGCTGGCGGCGGTGGAGGCGGCGCCCGTGGCGCGCGAGCAGCTGTACGTGGTGCTGGTGAGCGTGCCCGTGCTCGACAAGGTGCTGCCGCTCAAGAGCCTCGCGGAGGAGCTGCTGCATCGTGGCTACCGCATCGGCTTCGCGCTGCCGGAGGTGCGTTCTGGAGCAGCCGAGAGCTGGAGAGAGGCGCGCGGAGGCTGATGGAGCTCTGGTGACCTGAGGCAGAACTGCCGCCACTGGGTCGCCGACCTCGACGGACTCGAGTTCATCTCGCTCGGAAACATTGTGCCCAAGGGCAGAGCGACGTACAGAGATGCTGGCGAGCTGCAGACGACTGGCCCCTACGAGAGCTACCTGGCCACGCTGCGCTTCTACAGCTCCTTCCAAAGACCTATGCTCGCCGCACTGCTTGAAGACCTGGAAGATGACCGCCCCGACATGCTCATCGTCGACAGACACTCATTTGCGGGCTTTGACGCCGCGGACGTTCTCCACCTGCCCTACGTCGTCAATAACCCGCACATGCTGCTAGACATGGACTCACCGCCAGCCTACGTGCCCGCGCCATTCACAAACTACTCCATGCACGTACGTTATGCTGCTTGTGGTGGCGCGAATTTCTGGGATGGACGGATATGTTGACCACGAATGCGTCTGCAGACTCCGAGCGTGCTTGAGCGATGTCTCAACGGCTACTACCGGTTGCAATTTCGCCTCGCGCTCGTGCGAGCATTTGCCGATGTGAACCAGGTGCGCGCAGACCACGGACTCGCCCCCATCAGCGATAAGCAGGAGATGGTTTCCCACCAGCTCGTACTCGCGAACTCAGCATTTGGCCTCGAGGCGTCGCGACCGATGGCTCCACACTTTGCTATGGTCGGCTTATTGCGCTCTCGCTCGCTCACAGAACTGGAAGCATCCAGCAAACCCAGGTCTGCCAGTGCGTTGAAGCGGGTGATGCCGTCTGCACTCGTGACTTGGCTAGAACAGGGAGGTAATCTTGTCGGCAGTCACTCAGCCGGCAGAGACCTCGTGTACATTAGTTTTCCACCTGACGTCCCTCTCGCACCTGAGTTCGTGACCCAACTGGTACGTGTGTGTCCTCACTTGGCCTGACGAATGATCAGATCACTTATCACTGTCGGTGCTGTATGGAACCGCTAGCTGGACGCCCTCGAGCATGTTGACGTGAGGGTTTTGTGGAAGGTCACGCTGCAGGAGCGAGCGGCATTCGATCTGCGCGCTCGCCCACGCGACTCAGTTTTCTTCCTGGGCGAGGGAGACCTCGAACCTGGAGTCGCTGATGCCCTGGTGCTGACTTTCGCCCGCATTTCAGCAGTGATCACCTCTGGGAATCTGAATGTTGTGCAGGAAGCGCTCATTGCAGGCATTCCGATTATTGGCATCCCGTTTTCTGCCGACCAGGTACGACCCCAGTGATGTGTCGAAGCTTTCCTCATTAGGATGGTTGTAGGCTAATTCACCGGGTGATACTACAGCTAGAAAGCGTCAACGCAGTTGCCCGATCCAACGCGGGACTTGTGCTTGCCCCATTTTCCGCACAAGACTTTCATGAAAGTATTCAGCGAGTTCTGAACGAGCCTGCGTTCACATCGGCAGCCAAGCGCCTTGGCCAAATTTTAACAGCTGCTGGCGGCACTCCTCGCGCAGTGGATGCAATCGAGGCAGTGCTCATGATGTCTCCAGATGGTCGTCGAGGCGACACAACCTTCCTGCTCCCCATGCGCAACATCCAGCCGCTGTACAAGACATACCTGGTGGACGTGTATCTTGTCTACAGCGTGATACTATGCGGCGCATTCGTGATTCTCCGCACGTTCCTGTCAGTTGTGCTCGCGATTTTCCAGCCACTTGTAGATGAAATGGATCTGGAAGATCTCGAGGAAGAGGAACGTGCGGCTCTAGCGGAAGCTACGGGCCGCAGTGCGCCAGCGACAAACAGTGGCGTGGAGCACGTTGGTGGCCGTCGAAAGTTGGTTTCTTAGAGAATCGTGCTACCGCTGCAGTAAGGACAATAGTGCTCGCAGTCAATACAGACGCCAGTTGAGAGTGCGGTGGGTCACTTGGCACACTCATACTAGATGTTTTTGGTGGATTTGGTGATAGGTGCGGTGCACACACACAAGGTTTGGTTGATGGAGAGCAACCTCCCAGCGCGATCTCAAATAATGATTTGAAAATGTGGGATCGGCAAAAAAAGTTTGTGAGGCATGCTATACATGGCAACTTGCAAGCTTTTGCACGTGAATCTCGGCCCAATTGAAATCATCGCTGCGGAGCAGCGACATGGAACCAGAACCAAATGAAAATTTGTCGTGGGGAAGTTCGACTCTTCTCTGGATAGGAATGTCTTGTCCATCGATTCGGTTTGACTTTTGTGGTCGTAGTGGTGCGCCTACAACATCGACTATAGAGAGATGGGTAGGAAGACCTTTCTCTCGCTGTTTGGACTCGCTTTTCCGCTTTCACGTCAAGCGTGATTGAAATCATTTTGAAGATGATTTGCGAATGAGCAGCGACGGGTATCTGCAGTAAACCATGTACATGTATTAGTTTGCGCCACGTTGGCAGGTAGGTTCATGTGGAAGTGTACATAGTGATGACCATGATGATCACTGTCAGCCACTCATCATTGGCGTGGCATGATTGCACAGGCTTTCTTTCTGTATGATTCCGGACTGCTTGATAAGCCAACTGACCGTTCACGCAGCGAAGAAGAGGATCTTTTCGAGAGATCCCATCTCTTGGAGTCCTGCAGTTCCCGATCTATCACCAGACTCGAAGACTTGGCCATGGTTTAGTGAGAAGGTTGCAGATGTTGGTTTTACTTTTCTGTGCATTGAATGCGGCAGTCTTTCAATGGGAGAAACCATTGCCTGCAGCAATACCATGACTAGCAACACCATAAGAGATTGTCTTGAGACGCAGTATGGCTGCTTACTAAAACCTGGTCCATCCATTCGCGCGGCCTTTTTTGCTTTCGTTATGGTATGCTGAGCGCCGTTAGCGTGCTCCTATCCACTGCCATCGATAAGATTCGATACGTGTAATGGAGACCGAAAGTTCAATGTGAAGACTCTCCACACCATGGTCATCGCTCTCACACCGAGATTGATTGAGAGGATTTGTGAAAGAACAACGGCAAGAATCGGTGGTAATCGCGACATTGCTGTTCGTGTAAGGTGCTTGTGGGACTGAGAAGATGACCATGCGAAGCATTGGCAGCGTCTGAGCCCTCTTCGTGGCATGGAGTATGCTTCTGCATGCTTCTAGACTTCTCGGTTGGCCAACTGTGACTGTTCACGGAAAACGAAGCAGAGAATGCCCACGCATTGAAAATACGATCAGAATACTTTCCCGATAGGTAAGACATCGGTTCGTAGGCTCTTTTGATGGGCAGAATTGCTGCACCAGTTACAACACCGAGTGAGAAGGAAGATCGCCTTTCCCCTTTGGTGCTTTGAGATCGGGAATCACGAGGAGACCTGATCGTCACTTTCACGCCGTCCACACCGAGTTCGATCCAGAGATTTGTGAATGAACAACGACGGGTACAAGCGGTAAACATTTCATTGATGTTTGCTTTTGCCAGCTCGAAGGATAGGCGCTCGTGGAAGCTTCGTGATGACCATGAGCATCCTTGGCAACCTCTCGTCTCTCTGCGAGGCATGGTTGTAGAGGCATTCTTTCTGTATGATTCCGGACTGCACGATAGACCAGCTTTGACCATTCACGGCATGACTCGGAGGGTGAAAAGGAGGACCCCCCACCAAGCTTGTGTCGACACTCGAGGTCCTGTCGAGTCCCCATCCCCTACTGTAGCGGGGCACCTAGTTCCTCTGGCATCCAACGTAAGCGAATGTTGCTTACGATACCCCAGAGATGTCCATCGCGTCGTCGCGGGCAGCGCTAATCTTGAGGTTCCAGGTGGCAAGTGGCGTTACGTGCGCACGTCGTGGGCTCGATCACAGAATCCAAAAGATGTGAGTCAGTCGGACTCGTTGAAGCCGCAGAGGTGTGCTGACAGCCCACCTCTACGGTCACATCTTCAGACGGTGGCACACGCTGCCCTGCCATGTGCGACTCGGTCTCATTGTGACGCCCACATCTCGGGTCCGCATAGGCGTGGCGGCTTGATACGGTTCCCGCTTGGCGCTGCTGTGCACGGTAGACTTGGCCGAACTATGCCAAAGCTGCCAGCCGCTAACGTCAAACGCCGGTCCCCTCTACATCATGCAGTCCATGCGGTCCGCCATGCGCCAGTCTTGACTGCAACGCCACAGACTTACCGGCAGGAGACCCACGAATCGAGCGAAAGGCGTTGGCCCGGCTCGCAGTCTCCAGTCGAACGCCTCGACTACATCGAGGACCAGCCAGCCCACGGCTCGGACAGAAGGGGAGGCCGCTCCATTTGCGAGACTGACGTGGAGGCGTGATGTCGGCTCTGCGGCTCGTGCTGGCGGTGGCGGCGGTCGCCATCGCTGGCGTTCGAGCCGACAGCAACGTGTGCTCGACGGTCACGTGCATCGCGAACGGGGAGAGCGAGTGCGATCGCTCCAGCGAGAGCTGCCCGCCCTGCATGTACCTGCTGTCGACGGGCAGCTACTCGTGCTACGACTTGGAGGACGGCGCGTGCCCCTATGACAGCGTGTACACGGTCTGCGGTGCGTTCGAGCTTGCTGGCTTTCGGCAGTCGATGAGATGAAGCCGAGGAGAGATGGGGAAGACACCTTACTCACGCTTCATGAACGCGATGTACAGACTCGTCAAGCTCCGCTAGCGGATCTGCCGCGTCGGGCTCGTCTTCTGCGACGACGACCGCCCCCACGGCGACAACTGCCGCCCCCTACCACTAGTACTAGCAACAGCACAACCGCGCCAGCGGCAGCAACTTCCTCGGCGTCATCAAGTGGAAGTGACGAGTCGGGTAGCGGCGCTGGCACTGTCAGCCCAACCACAGTCGAGTCATCAGCCCCTAGCGGCACATCCACTAGCGCTAGCACTAGTACAAGCAGCTCCTCGAGCTCCAACCTGCGGTCTTCTTCAACAGGCTCGACCTCACAGCCAGATACATCAGCTTCGACGACTTCAAGTTCGAGTGGAAGCAGCAGCTCGTCGGCCAGCACCGTCTCGACGGGGTCGTCCACCAACTCCTCGAACGTGGTCATGACCGCAGTTCTCGTGGGCTGTACGCTCGTCGGAGCTGTGATCCTAGCAGTTTTCATCGCACACCGTGTGCGCCGCCGACGGCTTGAGCGTGATCAGAATCGCAGCACGTTCGGCCATGACGGCGACATGTTCGTGGTGCCTCGAAGTACTAAGAGGCCGTCCATGTTCTTTGCCAGCCGCATGTACAACTCGCATGAGACCCCCACGACGTCCACAGGAAACCGCACACTTGACAGCATCGATAACGGCAGCTTCGTCATGTTGGCCGCCTCGCAGACACGTCTGACGCCAACGATTACGACAAACACCACCACGAGCGGCATTACACTGCACTCTATGGTCAGTTTGTCGTCTTCTACCACTACCTTTGCTGTCGGCCCGCAGTTCCGACCCGAGGACTCGACCATCGTCGACTTTTCAGCTTCAAATGTCAGCAACGTGAGCACGGCGAGCACCAAGACGCACCCGCCGTCCCCAATGACGCCGGCCGAGACCCAGGTGACGCGGATACCTCATGGCGCGGTTCCTGGTGCAATTGTCGAAGACGAAGAAGAGGAGATGTCAAGCTTTGAGCAGCAGAGCCGATACGTGCGGTTAGCATCAGCTGAGAGCGTCATTTACGCCAAGAAGGATAAATTTGCGCCAGACTCTTCAGGCGTATCCATCTCGAGCAGCATGTCTTCGCTCTCGGACGAGTACGACATTGTGGACCCAGGCACGATTCGCGAGGGCGAGCGCCGGAACACGGAGGTGCTCGTGCGCGACAGCGAATTCCCAAAGTTCTCGAGCTTCTCCGAAACGGACATGCTCAGCGAGGACGGGGACGATGAGGACCGCCAGGTGTCCAGGCTCGCCAAGGAGCACGAGATCTGAGGTATTGACGTGAAGCTTCACGTAGTATTTATGCATGGCGTCGAGCGCGAGATGCCACAGCAGTTCCGTGTACTGTACTTGTGTGTTAGTGCGTTCCCAAATGAAGTAAGGAGTAACATGCGTTCCAATCACCACGTGGTCGATGGAGAAGCCGCATGGACACGCTGAGCTTTCCGCGGTTTCCTTTGTGAGGGAGAGGGACCGGTCAGTGTAGTGGTGGGACCGTGGATTTCGTTTTTTCCATTTCCCAGCTTCGAGATACAAGCAGCAACAGAGCATGAGCTATCGAGAGGAGAACAACTCGGACGTGAATGGCGCGGCGAAGGAGGCCGCCACTGGTGCTGCCGTCGGTGCTGGCATAGGTGCTGGGCTCTGGGGACTTGCTATGCCGATCGCCAACTTCATCGGCTTTGGAGCCAACGGCATCGCTGCAGGATCCGCCGCTGCGTCCATGATGTCGTCTGCTGCTATCGCGAATGGTGGCGGCGTTGCTGCCGGCAGTGCTGTGGCCACGATGCAGAGTATCGGGGCTGTCGGTCTTGCAACTCCTGTTGGGGTCGGGCTCGTGGCGGCCGGCGTGGTGGTGGGTGGAGCTGCCATTGGTGTCAAAAGGTTCATGTCGGGGGGCGAGCAAACGACGGTCGATGGGGAAGAACCGGAAGAGGAAGAAAAGAAGAAGACGTGGGTGCTCATGGAGTGGCTGTCGGCCACCGCGGAGCCCATTAAGACGACGTTCACGAACGAAAAAGAGGCCCGCGAGGCGTTCGCGAACTCGTTCACACGCAAGAAGCAGCTGCTGGACCCCGACATGGTCTGCATTGAGAGCAGCCAGTAAGCGAGTCTGCAAAGCTGAGTGGGCTTGATCATGAGCCATGAAGGCGGCGTCACCTTGACCTTTCTAGTCGTTTGGATCGTTTGAGCGGAAGACTCAAGGCACCATGCTAAAAGACAAAACATGAACGTTACAGCCTGTTTGGCAATTCCTCAGCACATATCTCTCTTCCACCTTCCTCCGGGCAAAAACAGACCAGAAGCATGGCAGGGGAGGAGTCGAGCGCCTTGGGAATCGCCAGGGCGGCGGGCGCTCAGCTCTGGGGGCTCGTAACGCCCGTGGCGAGCGCGGTCAGCTCGGGCGTGAGCCTCGGCGTCTCCGGCGTCGTCTCCGGGTCTTCCGCGGCGTACTCATCGCTCTCGAACATGGCGTTTTCCCAGCGATCGAGCGGCCCGATTGCGCAGGCAGAAGCTCCTGTGCAGGTACAGTCGGCGACAAACTCGGCGGTTGGAGAAGCGGTGAGAGAGGCTGCGACTGGAGCTGCGGTCGGAGCTGGCGTCGGCGCTGGGCTCTGGGGACTTGTGGGGCCAGTGGTGAGCTTTGTAGGCTTTGGAGCCAACGGCATCGCGGCCGGGTCGACCGCTGCGTCCATGATGGCGGCGGCGGCGGTGGCCAACGGCGGTGGCGTCGCCGCTGGCAGCACCGTCGCGGTCATCCAGAACATCGGAGCCGTGGGGCTGGCCACTCCCGTTGGGATGGGCATTGTTGCAACGGGCATGGCCGCAGGTGGAGCCGCTCTGGGCGTCAAAGCGTTGATGGCCAAGCGGGAGACTGCCACGCAAGACGACAAGGTCGCAGGCAAGCCGTGGCTCATGCAGGAGTGGCTGTCGGAGAATGGAGCCCCCATCGAGACGCGCTTCCAGGACGAGAAGGCGGCCCGCGAGGCGTTCGCACGCTCGCTGACCAGCAAGAAGCAGCTTCTGCATGTCGACGACTGCAACGGAGACTTGAAGGCGAGGCTGTAGGTGCCGCTACGCTTGTACATGTTGAAAACGAGGTGTGTCCATTGTTGCGAGTGATCAGCAAGGTCGCCATCACCATAAAGCCGCACTTTGCCAAAATTGGATCACAGAGTTGAATTCGCCAAGTGGCCACGCGTGCGAGTCGCGCGTCGGCCATCACTAGAAATAAATAGGTCGCTACTAGCTACGTGGAGGTCGCGCGCCTCACATCTCGAGCTCAAACATGAGCTCCTCGTCGGACCGGCGCGCGAGCGCGGCGCATGGCTGCGCGCTGGCGAAGCTCCCGGACGATGCCGAGGCCGTGGACGTATTGGACAGGTCGAGCGAGGCCACGGACGGCGCGGGCTTGTCCCCCGGCACGTAGTAGTACGTGTTGCCAGCCGTCGACTTGTAGTATCCCTCGTCCTCGTCGTCTTCCTCATCTTCTTCTTCTTCTTCCTCCTCTTCATCATCTTCTTCTTCAGCAGCAGTCGAGAGCTGCTCGAGCCCGCGGCGGATCGACTCGAGGAACGCGGCGCCGGCGTCCGAGGGCTGCGGCGCCGCGGGCGTCAGCGGGCCCGCCACGAGCTGCAGCTTGGCGAGCGCCAGCAGCTCCTGCTCGAAGCTCGAGCCTTCTTCGCCCACGGCCTGCAGGTCTCGCAGCTGCTCCTCGCTCTGGAGCTCGACGTCATCTTCACGCTGGCGGCCGTCGCCGTCGAGCTGCAGGCGCTGGAGGAAGGCGCCGGCCGGCTGCATGGCGAAGCGCGGCATCATGCACTTGACTTGGAGTTTGTATAGGAGCAGGGCGGGCGTGCGCGGCAGGCGGCGGATTGCGAAGTGGCGGGAGGCGGCGCCGCGCCGTAGACGGAGGGTTGAATGCTAGCCGACGATTGGCTGGCGAGGGGGGCGAGGAGCGCAGAGACGGTGCGGGAAGCGCGTAGAAACGCTGCGACGCTTCCGGTGCCAGATTCGAGGACCTGTTGGAATTTATTTGTGGGATGTGATGGATAGTTGTGAGATTTTACTCATGTATGATTTTAACTTGGAGAAAGACCTGCGAGAAGGCGTAGTTGAGATTCGGGGGGCCGTCGGCCAATCATTGAGCCGCGAGGCCCAGCCGTCAGGCGCGCCGGAACACGTGGCTCGGACCGTCACATGCAGAGGGAACGGGTGGCTCGGCCCCGAGGCCGCGGATTGCCAATCGATCCGAAGTTGTGCGTGCATGCATGGCATGGCATGGCGTTCATGGCGAGGCAGTGAGGCAGCTCATTCCGCCGATAGCTTGTTGCGGTCAAGTGGTTGCGGCTGCGGCAAAGACCAGCGAGGCGCTTGCGCTTGCGTTTCGAACCCATGCGGCGGTGCGAGGCAGAAAATCGCGTGAAAAAATGCGCGCTTTGCAAGTTATTATATAACAGAGACTATGTTTATAAACAAGTTAAAAATATATGTATAAGACAGTTATAGATACAAGTTTGCAGATGAAATGCAACTATACAAATGTCAGCGGTGAAACATGAAAATCGGCGAGCGCGCGATTTTGTCAGCTCGCGACTGGCTGTTTATATGCGCCACACGCTCGACGCGTAGAGAGAGAAGAAAATTCGAAAGACTCAGACGGTTTGTATACTCGCCGCGCATGAGTGATCCGAAATGCAGCGCTACTTTGTGGTGGCGCAGCCTTCTCCTCGCGGGCAACGGTTTTCCGTCGGGGTTGAAGGAGAAGCTGTCGCCGGAGGCGGCGGCTGCCAAAGGACCGGAACAGGATGAGATTCAGAGGCCGGTGCGATGGCGCGGCTGTCGTGAATTTGTGAGCGCGAGCCTCCTCGTCTGCCCTGGTCGACGTGTTGAAGTTGTCATTGCACCAACCTTTGACCTGACCAGTCGCGCTTGAAGTTCAAGTTGCCGCTACGCACTTCAACTGCCGTACCAAATCACATGCACGGTTGGGTACCGTTTCCCGCTCGCTGCAATGGCGCAGAACGTCGTGGGGACGCCGGAATTGCTCGTGTTGGCGACGGAGTAGTTGGTGGTGGAGTGATCAGCGGATGGAGTTATCGTCGGATCTTTGGCGAGGTTTTTGCTATCACTGTCGTGAATGGGACTGCCTGACAACACCAGGGCGAGCGACCGCTTCGTGACGAACAAGGCTGTCGACCAGAGAGAAAGCGCCTTCGCGATGGCATCGGGAGCTCGCCGGACAAGTGCTGACCTGGTTGGCGAAATGATTGGTCTGCTTATCGACTCGAGCGCTGCGTTTTGATTGCGCTCTGGTTGAAGGGCTTCGCCTGGATCTCGGCTGCCGCTTTGGTTTGACTGTAGACGAACAGAGAAAGCTATCGCCGACTATGGGAAGAGTGAACAAATCCCAGGATATGCTTGCCAACTTGGCCTCGCCAAGAGATGGTGGAGCGGCGACGGCATCCAAATCGAACGTTCATCCGAACGTGCGTTCTGCAGAGTTTGAGTAGGCTCGAAGCGGGAATCACATTCCTTGTGCAAGTCGGTGACAGTCTCGATGCATTTGCTACGCTTCCAGTGAGCGCGCGAGGTGCTTTCTTCGCAACGAATCCACTGGAAGCATGAAGCTCGACGCGTTCGTTGTGTCCTGAGTGCGAGCGAGCGGACGCACCTTTCCCGATGCTACTAAGCCAATCGAAGACGGTAACCTAGCGTTTCGCTCGTTTGTCTTTTGCGCAGTGCTAGGGGTGGGCTGCTTGATCTCTCACGCACGCACAAAAAGGTGTTGCTGTCGCGGCTATAGTCGGCATGCGAGGTACGACGTTGGGAACCTAGACGTTCAAGCAAAAGTCCGTAGCGCATAGACACAATTGAGCAGTTATAACGAATGCGCTCAGTCGCCGAAGGTTTCACATCATACTGAGGCTGCAACTCCAATATCAATAAAACATCATTCTGCCAGCGCTTTCGATTCCCTCTCTACAATCAAGTATCATTCGCCCACTGCCATCCCAAACCGCTTATACAGCGCAGCAATTGTTCCAATACTGGCATCGCGCGCGAATCTCCGCGTGACCGTTTCGCGCGCATTCCGACCGAGTTGATCGCGAATCTTGATATCGTTCACAAGCAAGAGGATCGCGTCTCGAAATGCCTCGGGAGATCGCTTTTTGACCTCAACGCAGTTGTACCCATCCTCAAGAAACTCGCTTGTGCCACCAGTGATGAAGCCAACAACCGGCAAACCCACGCTCATAGCCTCCAACACTGAGATCCCTAGTGTTTCTCGAAACGATGGAGTAGCATACGCGTGCATTTTTTGCAGCTCTCGGGCAATGGCAGCTTCGTCGTTGTAAATGCCGTCTAGAATCTCAACGGAAGATCCGAGAAGGTCCCACTCGACAGCCAATGACTTCAGTTGCAGTTTAAGCTCCCCGTCGCCGATCAATCGAAGCTTGCAAAAGCTACAAACTTCGCGTAAAAGGCGAGCTGCACCAACCAAAATACCGACAGACTTGTCCGTAGCCAGTCGGCCAACGTAGCCGATAACAAACTCTTTCTCGGGAGATTGCGAGATTGCAGGGGTAAACACATCAATGTTGATTCCAGTAGAGACCACGAACGACTGCTTTGCGCGCACATTCTTCACAACGGACGGGTGATACAAAGCAAAGTGTGACGGGGCAAACAGAACATCGACACTCATCGGAGGAGGAAACACGTTGGAGAGCTCATAGACTGTTGTGCGGACTCCAGCCAGTTGTGCAGCAAGCACAACTGCCTGGTCGGCAATGAATCTGGAGTTACCCATCAAAACGACTCCGTCCATGCAGTGGTTCTGCAGCTCATTGACGTACGCAATCCAGATATCTCGCACAAGTTTTGGCTCGATGCGCGTTAGATTTAGCTGATCGGATGGAGAAAGCCTGGTGGGAAGGGGGTCATGTCTGGGTTTAGTTTCAGGAAACACTTCGTAAAAGGACTCGAGAATTGCCTCTTCAACGCCTGCTGGTGACACATTGGCAGCGCGCAATGCAGACAAACTAAACTGAGTGATCTGAAATACCAAACAAGTGTTGGTAAGCGAAATCATGCAGTGTGAGACTGGTCCGTCCTCCAAAACAAAAAACAAAGTACGTACTTCAGGGGACCCTCCTCGGAGCGTGATACCCAACTGCGCAAGCGAACGAGACATCGGTGAATCATCGACAATCCTACTGAACGTCACTACCTCAAATCGGAAGTTTGTGGTGAATGGCGCTCTGGGAGACGAGTTGATGCTGGTATGTCCAGTTGACGTATTTTTTGGCGGAGCTAGCGCCTCGATGATCTGCAACCACATCTTCTTCTGTCCGTCAAAGCCTTCTCCCACCGATGTAACGTAGCAGATAGGGATTGAGGACTGCGCTTGAAAGAGTTTTCCTAGTTTGACGCTGTAAATTTGCGGCGGCAGATACGTCGTCTTTTCTTCATGTGTTACCATCGGTGACGAGCTCCTTGGTGAAACCACCTCCACGTGCAAGGTGGTCTCAGCGACAGCATATTCTTTCTTGACGCTGGCAGGTATGCTGAAAGATGCTCTGATCAGCTCGAGTGTGAAGAAATAGGTCCCTGGCTCGATGTCGGACATTGTGAAGGCGTTCAAGCTGTCGCGAATGATGAAAGTGTTGACGCTGTTCTTATTGGGTCCATCCACTTTCTCCCCTCCGATGCGCAAATATCCATCTGCTGGGATACTGAAGCCTTTCAACGAGATGCGCACCACCAGCGTTTGGAGCTTCCCGGTGACCTCGTCCACCGTCCACCACGAGTGCGCAGGTGGCGACACCACGCGGATCTCGGCCTCATCGCTGCTTTGCCGTGGCGAAAGCAGGATCGAGCTGTCATAAATCGAAGAGGAGAGCGCATTCGACGCTAAAGCAGCTGCATGAAGGAGCAGCAAGCACCACCGCTTGGTCATGGCAGACTCGCGTCGAATGTGATTGGCAATGGACGTTCGAAAGATACGATTGGTGTGGTACACTCGATGGACAGTTGAAGGTGTGGCTTTCGCTAGTGACTTGATGACCAGCCCGCTTTGTCGTCTCGTGGATGGTAATGCATGGGTGGTAATGCAGGGGTCAGCTAGCTCTCGTGGACGGCCACGCCATGGCCGCAGATGGCAAGATCTTTGGGGCGTGGAGGCGAAGCTCGTGCCTGTCCAACACTCATCCCAATATGCATCTTCCGTTGTTATCGTGTGCGCTTGGCTGTCGCGGTGTGCATTTCATCCTCGGCTATTTGGGTTGATGTGGATTTTCCTGATTGCTGTGGCGATTGCTCTGGGAGCATCTGGTGCATCGAGGTCCACAAACTCGGGAGCCAAGCCAGCGAGCAGTCCTATGATAGTGGGCCTATCCTGGGATGCAGCAGCGCTGCTGGTAATGTGCGTTTCAATCGTTAGGATGGTGGCTCAGCGATTTATCACAGCGGTTTTTTCGTGGTGCGGTAAGCGCTTTGCCATCGATGGCTAATGTTTCCGATGATCGCTGAGTCGTCCTCTGCATCACCGCCACGTCAGCGCGGCTCCTGCTGTAGAGGCCCGAGTGTGATGGAATTTTTGAGCAAGGACAGCAGGCTCGGTCGTTTCTGGGCATTCATGGCTGTCCGCAATACCCGCTGTTCGACTTCTTCGGGCTTTGCGATCCGGTGCGTTGAGTCGGCGCATGTAGAATGGAGCCACCGCAGCTGTCGGCCGCAGAGGTGGATCGGATCTCCAAATGCCGTTGCCCCAAATCGAACAGCGCACTACTCGCCTATGCATCCACCCATCCATCCGCCTTCCCGCACGCGGCTGGGGCTCAGCATCGCAGCATTGCGGCCTCGAGTCGGTGTACGAGCAATTTTTGAATGACCCACGGACTGGACCTCCGGTGTCTACGCGAGCAAGCACTCGGGCTGAGATATCCTTGAAGGCAAAGGCCCTCAGCTCGGCTAGCTGCACTGCATATCCTTCAATCCCAAAGCCTCTACGTCGTCGAGTGTGCTGAACGCTCCTTCTTGATGCGTGATGCTCTGGATGTCGATGCCGTTCCGAGCGAGACGTTTAGGGATCGCTGGGCATGATCCCTCCTGCAGCGCGCGATCACCATGATGTCCGAGAGGTGCAGGGCCAATGCAACGTGGCACTCCACTCCCGTGCTCGCTTTCCGCGCTTCCATATGGCCATACTTCACCCTGCCAGCCGCGAGGCACAGTGGTCGCGTCGGTCTCTTGGTGGGGCACTCCTCTCCGCTTCGACGTGACGCCAAGCTCAAGGTGTCAGCCGGTCAGATGGCTGCGCGCCTTTTGCCTCCTGGCGACGCCCCATGTCCCTACAGTCCCTGGCCACTGCTCGCTTCAGCGAAATGCAGTGCAGCCGTGGCTGGCCGAGTGTCCGTATCTCGCTCTGACTCAAGTCGCCAGCCTTTGACAAGGTGACGTGCCGCCATCCACAGGACGGCCCAGCTCTCGGGGATTCACCGCAGCCGCGCCGTGTGGCCCTCGTGGCTCCAGCTCCGTTACAGCGCATCATGACCAGATCGGTCGCTTGTGGTCACCATCCTGTCCGTTGTCCTGTCGGACTGGCCCACTCCTGCTCGATCCTGCCTGCATGCAATGCACGAGGTAGCGTGAGGTGGTCTCCGCTTTGCGGTCATGGCTGCAGGGGGTGTCGCCAACGTGAACATGTAGGTAGGTAGCTGCTCTCGGCACGCCGAAAGTTTGGGCCCAGGCGGCTTCTACGCCTCCATCAACAATCCCCGAGACCCCGGACCCGCCTCTGGCCGCGCACAGTGGCACGCTGCGTCGAGGCGCGTCGCCTTGAGCGGTCGCCACCTTTCCCCTCGGCCCACGACGCCATGAGCCGACAACGCGACGCCTGCCAGGCTGGTCATGCCCCTGCGCCTCTACGCGGCGTCGCCGGCGCTTACGGGCGCAGCATCTGGCGCGCGTCGCCTCTGCGTACGGTTCCTCGGGCGAGTAAAGGCTCGTCCGTCGGCTGGGCAGCTCCTGCACGGTCGGTCCGCCATGCAGGCACCGCTGGAACAGCTGGATGCGCGCCACCCACGCGGCCGTTCCACATGGCGGCGAGCAGTCAAACCGGCGGCTTCCGCGAGAGTTCAGACCGCGCCACGTGAGACCTGAGGAGACTGTCAATGCCGCCGCGCCGAGCCGCAGTCCACTTCTCGACTTGCGCGCTCGCAGCCATGCCCTTCCTCGCGTACAGCCAGCCGATCCACCAGTCGCTGCCGCAGGCCCAGGCGCGCATGGCGCTGCCTGCGCTCAGCGTGCTGACGCCCCGAGTGGTGGCGACCGCCCCGCTCGCGGCCGCCGTGCTCGCCGAGTCGCCCGCCGTGCACCACGGCGACTACCCCAAGGCCTCGCCGTCCAAGAAGCGCGTGCGCGCGCTGCCCAACGCCTCCAAGTCCATCACGCTCGAGCTGCTGCGGCCGCACTTTGAGAAGCCCCTGGCCGAGGTCGCAGGCCTCTTCGGCATCTGCATGACGCTCATGAAGAAGATCTGCCGCAAGAACGGCGTGCCGCGATGGCCGCACCGCCAGATCCGCGGCCTGCGCAAGAGCATCTGGTCGATCGAAAAGGCCCTGCGCTGCTGCGAGTCCGAGACCCAGCGACGCTCCTACGTCGACCACCTGCAGAAGCAGCGCGCCAAGCTGCTCACCATCCTGCGAGGACCCGAGAGCTCGCCCGCCGGCCGCGCCGCCTTTGAGCAGGTGCTGGCGGAGCCCTGCTCGCCCATGAGCGAGCCCGCTGTCTCGCCGTCGTCGGCCGACGCCATCGCCACTCGCCCGCTGCCGAGCCCCGTGGTCGCCCGCTTCCCGTCGCCGTCGACGTCCTCGGGCTACTACTACTCGCAGCAGTTGCAGAGCCCGTTCCACTCGCAGCAGCCGCACCCCGCGGGCACGCTCGTGCTCAACAAGACGCAGCTTTCGCCCGTGGGTGGCTACACGCCGTCGGCCACGCGCCTGCCGTCGATCGCGTCGCTTGTCGCCAAGAACTCGCCCGCCAACCACTTCCAGTTCTAGACGAGCGATCGGAGCTCGTCTAGCCGTGTGTGTCTCGTCCCCACCTCCCCCTCTTCGTCGTCTGTAGTGTCTCGTGCGTCTGTTTGCGTGCAAGTGTCCGTGCCCGTGTGTCGTCTCGGTGCCGTGTCGATATGTCTCCACCGTTATCAGCTTTCGTTCGCTGTCTTTATCTGTCTGTTTGTTGATCCATCCTGTCGGATGCTAGCATAAAGTAAATCGCACTGTACCAACATGCAATCTCCGCATCAACTCGTTCTCATCCTGAATGCCTGTAGCTTACACGTAGAAGGCTGAAATTCCGAAGCCCGATGCAGTGATCCCGTCATGATCTTCCACCGCTACTTCATGGAAACGTTTTCGCGTCGACCCATGCGGTGCCAATGATATCTGAGGCGTAAAAGCGTAAAAGCGATTGCAATATTCGCGTCAGGATTACTGGGCGCTTTTACGCAGTCAAGGGTTCTTCAAGCATTTCTTGTCCCTTACTGTTCAAACTGTACAAGTTCCCACTTGCTAGCGGCACCTTGGGAAAACTGAAGAGAGAAGAAAACTCGGTGAAGGTCACTTTGGAATTGAGGCAAGCACGATGGCGCTGAACCCATGCACTGCAATTTGCTTGGAAATCGCCGAAACCTCGAAATGGCTTAGCGTGCCTTACAACGAGGTGTCGTAGCGACAACTGGTATGATGATGTGAATTTTATATGGTCTTTCAGTCTAGGGAATCTGCTCTCTATAAGACCTGTCGATCTTGCCGTTTATGTTCCCTGTTACGAAGTTGCATATCTGCCACCACGCCACCCACGAGGAACGGTATCAAGCAGTCAGGGGACTGCATTTCATTGATTTTTTTTTCCTCCTTTTCGAGATAAACTGTTTCCGAGCTCAGTTGGAATGCAGCCACTTGAGCTGGAAGCTAAAGTCAGCACCAAAGTGCTCCAGTGAATTCTCCATCGCGCACAATACCCATGATAACAACTTCGACTGCACAATCAAACTCTGGCTGTCAAGCACGAACCCCACTTGCCGCATGGCTGACACACCAGTGATGCGATGTAGCACCAAATCCATGACTACAAGCGACGCCAACTCTAGAGCGGCGTACATGAGGACGTTGGTGACCATAGTCCATAGTTCATGTTCGTCAATGTCAGCGATGGTGGGGTAGAAAGCGCGATTGGGTAGGTGTTATGTTATTGCCATGAGGAGACCTGACGGTTTCAGTAAATTTATGAGTGGAGTTAGATGACACAGCGTGATGAAACAAAGAATTTACACTAATGCGTATGGAACTTACTGTAGAAAACTGGCATGATAACTTCGGTGTACTCGACAAGGAGGACAAATTCGGTCGTGAAGAGCAACTTCCTCGTTGCAAGCAAGAATTCGTCTCGTTTCTCGAAAGAGCCAAAACTTTGTCGCAAATCACAAGAGCTGGGCCGATTTGCATTTTCACGGGGAGCAACGAACACTTTAGCCGACGGAGCTCGCGGCCCAGCAGTGCTCACGTTTCGCGGCTCAGCGGATTTGATGTCCAGTGCAGAACTGGTCAGTGTCATATTAGACGACTGCACTTCTCGAGGTGTGAGATCCATTTCTTGATCGAGAGCAATCGCCACCTCCAAAAACTTCTTTCCATACAACGAATGGCTATTTGGCAATCCATTCATGAACTGCTTGAGCGGTTGGAACCTCTGGTAGACGTCGTACACCGATACACATCCCTGAATGACATCGATCAGCATGACCGTCAGTGAAGTCGAGATGGTGGTAGCGTGCTGCATCGCCAACGAGACATAGATGGCATTATAACAATCGATATTGAAGATGACCTGGACTGGTTTTAAGTCGTCATTGCTGCTGGCGAATCTGCTGACGATGTTTTTGGCAATGATTTTGATCAGAGGTACGAGTGTCATGTATGGTGTTTGGTATTTTGGGGAAATTGAATTGAAGCCGTAGATGAAGACTGGGTAGATAATCATGAGGTAACATTGAATTGAGTTGACGTTTACAGCTCGGTTGAAGTCGGCGCGGAGGACTGGATCGTTCTTGAGTCTTCGACCGAAGTAGATTCCAAACATGACCACTATTGGCACCGCGGACACAGGAGTCATGGCAAGCAATGCGAATGGAACAGGCATCGGGGAGAAGCCTGCTATTATGTATAAAACAACCGTAATTGTGATTGAGATGGCTATGGCTGTTGTCAATGCATGCCAAGGTTTCATGCCGAGCAATGGTAACCAGAATCCTATTTGTATCAGCGACCAATAACACATGATGGCAACAAAAGTCGCAAGGCGAGCCCAGAAGGCGTAGTTCGCGTCGCGTCCAGCGCTAGGTGGAGCTAGTGGTGGAACATCCAGCAATATGCTGACCACGAGACTCGGAATGGGAGCGATAATACACCACAACAAAATGCGATACCAGCGTGTCTGGATCGAATAAGCGTAGAATGCACGTATCCTGTCAAGTGAATACTTGCCTTGCAGCTCTACTTGTACGAGTTCCCACTTGTCTACAGTAGCTTGGGCCAACTGGCGAGCGGAGAAAACTCGTGTGGAGTTCATTTTCTTGAACACGATAGCAATATCTGTGAAGAGTTTGCGCAATGAGCGCGACGGACACGCTGTCGGCGTACATCCACGATATGAAAAAGGTTGTTGAAACGCTTAGGAAGACCAGAAATAGCGCAGCTTGAGTTGAAATCACAGATAGATGCAGGTGAGAGTTGTGGATCAAATCCAGAAGAATTTGATCGACTGCGTTGCAGTGGACGTTTTCCCATTCAGTCTCACGATCTCCAGTCCCGGATGCTCAGATCCTGGTTATCAAGTTGTCCCCCGTCACATATTGATGCTGATCACCAACGAGTAGACCTCGAGTGCATCAAATCTGTCAGCGGTGAGCCCGCTCTTGCCATCAACGCCGCTACGTAACTGTCAGTCTCCACATACAATGTCGCCATGGATACCAGGGTGAAGGTTGACGGCCGCGTTGCATTGTCGAGGCAAATCAGCACCACGCAAAGAGCAAGCCGGATTTGCTCTGGCTTTTGCCGGCTTTGCTGCGTGTTTCTTCAATATGCATGGACGTTGTGTAAATTTATCGGTTGGGGATTCAGCACCACGGCGGAAAGCCTCGTAAAAGTGTTGGTAGTGTTGGAGAAAGTTTCTGGTCGCCCCAGTGGCGCCTCCGCTTCGCCCCGGGTTAAAAGCCAAAGAAACGTCGAACAGCACGAGCCACCATTGACTCACTTGCTGCTGTCGCTGCACGCGCTTTTGCATTGACCCGGCCTCTACGGCAGCAGGTACTCGCTCGTTGCAAACTCTGCAAGTCGGATGGAAATCGACACGACAAGCAATCACGTGGATGACTCGTCAGGATGGAAAGCTGCCTGCTAGCAATACCAAGGCGAGCAGATGAACAACTGCCAAGCAAATGGCTGGCGTCAAAGCTTCCAGCGTCGCCCAACAGTGTCCATAATAGTCTCCATACAAACCTCAAGTCACTCCCCTTTTTCGCTGTAGTTGGCGGGAAAGCCGCCAAGGACAAGCAGTCGCGGCGATCTTCCACGAGCGCGCGCATGGCGCCTATAGTCAGCCGCTGATGTCGCGATCCTGGAAGGATCCGGCGGGCGGCCGCCCACTCTGTAAGATCCCAGCTCTGGCGTATCGCGCGGACCAAACTCATGAGGCGCGCGCTGCTCGCGGTCGCGGCGGGTGCGGCCGCCTTTCCGCTGGTCTCGGCGAGTTGATGAGGCGCTGACGCTCTCCATGTGGACGCAGCGGTCGCGGCGGGCGCTCTGGACGCGCACGGGAAGCTGTCGGTGGCTCTGGCGGCCACGGAAGAGCAGGCGGCGCCTGTGCCGGCGCCAGCGCAGCCGGCCGAGGCGCTGGACGCGGCGGCGCAGCGCCAGATGACGCGGCGCCTGCTGCAGTCGGCGGGCGCGGCGAGGGCCATGCCGGCCCCGCACGACCCCTTCATGTTCGGTGCGTGGCTCGCTTCGAGGGCTGGAGAGGACGTGTTGGAGCTGACGACGGCCGCGCAGACAACCACCTCGTGGGCGAGGTCATGGTGCAGAGCCACCCCGTGTACGGCTCGGCCTCGCTCTCGGTGCGCTCGGGGAAGACGTACCGCGCCGTGTCGCTCGTTGGGAGCGGCGGCGCTGACGTCGGCGCGCGCCGAGTGCCCACTGCAAGCGACGTCCGGTGAGGAGAACGAGCGCAGTGCTCTGCCGTGTTGTCATTTCGGCTGACGTCTGCTGCCAGGAAATTCGTCAACGTTGGAGACGTCGTCTTCCTGAACGAGAAGGACGCGCGCACAGTCGTGGGCGTGAGCAGCACCGACCTGTGGCTGGACCAGGGCCTGCAGCACCCGCTGGGCGGCGGTGAGAGCATTCAGGCGCGCAAAAGCCTCTTCTCCATGACAGAGGACGTCAACCTACAGGGAGTTGCCAACTCGCGCGGCCTGCGCCTCCACTCGCGCGATGACACGGTCGGCGCTGCTAGCGCGCATCCGTCGCTGCAAATCCGGCACTTTGCAGACGCGAGCGCCGCATCGGCGCGATTGCTCCCTGGAAACGTGTCTGTCGAATATGGCAGCGACGAGGTGACCACACTGGTCGACCTCACGCAGGATTTGTCACGCAGCGCATTTGTTCGTCTAGCAGGAGGCTCATACATTGTCGACCCTAATCGCGCAGTCACCGCGACGACTTTCTTCCTCGACCGACCATACGCAGGGCCGACATACGACGATCTTCCCATCTACTTGGACGGGATCGGGACTGGTATTCTTTTGGTCGCAAAAGGGCGAGACACATCGAACGGCGGGTCGGATGTTACGATCGCACAAGCGAGCATCGATGTAATTGCATCAAATGCTGATGGCTCGGTCAATGCTACCGCTGTGATTCTGTCGACATCCATAAATGGTGAGTCCACTGGTCGCGTAAAGCTGGACCATGACGGTCTGCAATTGCTTGGCGGTACGACCACAATCTCATCGGAAGTGGATGAGATACGTGTCACACCTGCGAAAGGACTGACGCTTCAATCCGGTGATCTTGTTGATAAGTTGGGATCTGCGGTCGCGATTCGATCAGGGTACTCCGAGTACCAAACAGGTGGTGGCATCGACATCGAAACAGGATCTAGCAGCTCTGACAATTCAGGAAGTATCATCGTCCATTCTTCTGCAGTAGAAGCTGAAGCTGCAATCTCCGGTGTGATCGGGATTGAAACGGGAACTGGAGCTTCTGGAGGCTCTGGGCAGATCACTATTAGCTCCGGCGACGCAAACACAGAGGGATCGGGTACCATTCATATTCGCACAGGTGCGGCGACCGCCTCTTCAACAGGAGAAATACTGCTCGAGACAGGAGATGCGATTGGAAGACCCACTGGCTCGATCACCCTTCGTGTCGGCTTGGATGACACAGGTGATGGGGGAGAAATTACGCTCCGAGCAGGAAATACAACGTCAGAAGAAGACCGAGGTGGTGCTGTTCATATCGATGCTGGGAGCGGCCCTACCACTGGGGGAGACATTCTTGTTGCAGCGGGTATTGGATCTAGTCAGTCTGGAGGAGTGATTCATGTCAGCAGCGGATTCAGCGATAGCGGAGCAAGTGGAGACATGCTGTTGGAGACACCAGTTTCTGGATCACAGGGTCCCAGTGGCTCGATTGTTTTATCGACTGGTGAGTCAAGTACCAAAGACACGGGTCACATCTCAATTTCGACGTCAGATGCGGCCTTGGGACAAGCAGGCCCCTTGTCATTCGGAATCGGAGACAGCGGCCTCGCAAGGGGTAGCAACTTGGTGGCAACCGCGGGAAATAGTAGCCACAACTTTGGATTTGGTGGCAGTATTCTTGCTACAGCAGGGGCTGGGACCCGAAATGGAGGAAATGTTGAAGTCGTTGCAGGTTTGGGGAACACAGATGGCGGAGGAAATGTGCGGATTTTAAGCGGCCTTGGTCCCAATCTTAGCGGAAATGTCGAGATCGCCACCGCAGCAAGTGATACAAACGCAAACAGTGGCTCCCTCAGTTTGTCGTCGGGGAGCGCCAACAATGGAAACTCCGGCGATATCTCGATATTGACTTCTGCGGCGACTGGAGGCAAGAGCGGAATTATTTCTATACGAGTAGCAAGCAGCAACGCAGAAAACGCAGGTTTCATCGAGATTCGGAGCGGTGATAGCACTCACGAAACGTTTGGTCGCGGCGGTAACATCACAGTTACAGCTGGCACTGGAACCGATGATGGAGGCGATATTTACATCGCTGGTGGTGATGGAAGTGGCAACATTGGAGGTCTGGTGAATATAGTGAGTGGGACTGGGAGTGCTGCATCCAGCGGTGATGTTCTAATTGGCTCCGCTGGATCGGCCAGATCAAAACGAAGCGGCAATCTAGTTCTGACAAGCGGGGGAGCAACTGATGTAGGCGATTCAGGAAGTATTGCAATTGTGTCAGGCGAAAGCGAAGATGGTACAAGTGGCGAAATATCGATCTCAATAGGTGCTTCTACAAACATGCAAGGTAGTGATATTCGTCTAGAGGCCGGTGCTAGTATGCAAGGTCAAGGAATGGGCGGATCGGTGCGGGTTCATGCCGGATCTGGCACTAGTTCTGGTGGGGATTTGCTTTTTGAAGGCGGACCAGCAACTTCAACCACAGGCGGCATTGTCCGTGTTACTTCAGGAGGCGGTGGTGCATCCGCTAGTGGCGACTTTTCTCTATCAACTGCCAATTCGACTGGCAGCTACACTGGCATGATAACTCTGCAAACTGGAGAAGCTGCTTCTGGTCATAACACGGGCGGTATCGACCTCTCATCCGGCTCTGCTGATGGCATTTTGTCTGGGAGCATCAGGATCCATACTGGCAATTCTTCTTCCGGAACCAGCGGATCCATTGCTATTGAGGTCGGAGAGAGCGGGGAGTTGTCTGGCGGAGATGTGAGCATCAAGAGCGGCGCGAGTACTGCCAACAGCGGATCTGGAGGCACCTTGAGTCTTGGTGGTGGAGTGGGCACTTTACAAGGCGGCGACGTTGTGATCGAAGGAGGGTTAGGAAGCTCTCAGCTTGGTGGTGGTGTGGCGCTTCGAAGCGGACAAAGCAAGACAACAACTTCAGGCAACATTGTTGTTGGGACTGCAGATTCAGAGGCCGGTGTCGGCTCTGGGTCGGTGATTGTGAACACAGGCACCGCAAGCGATGGTGGTGACTCGGGATCTGTAGCGATATCATCATCTAACTCGACACACGGAACTGGTGGGTCGTTATCGATCCAGGTTGGCGATGGCGCTGCAGCTACTGGTGGGTCCATGAGTCTCAGTAGTGGTGCAAGCACCGGTGGCGGTGGGACCGGTGGCGCATTGAGCATAGTTGGTGGTACTGGAACTGCTGTCGGAGGTACTGTCACAATCACCGGGGGATTCGGTGATGATGAGCGAGGAGGTGACATCGAGGTTACAAGTGGAGGTAGTAGCGGTACTGCGAGTGGAGCCGTTCGCGTCAGCACGAATATGGCTGGCGCGGGTCATATGAGTGGAAATATGTCGTTGACCACTGGGTCGTCTCGCGTGGGCAATTCTGGCGGCATTCAGATCGCAACGTCAGCAGCATCAAGCGGCAAGGGCGGTTCAATCGAGCTGAGTGTTGGTGACGGTGACAACGGTGCTGGTGGGTCAGTCTTGGTGACTGCGGGTACAAGTTCGGATGGGTCTAGTATTGGCGGCGATGTCTCATGGTCCGGTGGACAAGGATCTGGATCTGGTGGCAATATCTTGGTTGCTGGTGGAGCAGGCGACTCGGACATTGGCGGCAATATCTACGTCTCAAGCGGTAGCAGTGGTGGTGCCAAGAGTGGAGATATTACCGTGGCAAGCGCCGAATCGAAGACGAGTGGCGACATCACTTTATCTTCTGGGACCGCTACCAATGGTAACTCTGGCAGCATCTCAATCGTGACGTCGAACGCTACCAGTGGACCAGTTGGTGCCATTACAGTGCGCGCTGGCACCGGAGATGGACCAAGCGGAGGCTACATCGGCGTATTTGGAGGCGATTCGATAGCTGCACCAAGCGCTGGCGGTACAGTCGCACTCCGTGGAGGAGCTAGTGTTGGAGCTGGCGGTGACATTATGATCGTTGGCGGAGAAGGCGAATCGTCAGCTGGTGGGGGTGTATCCATTGCAAGCGGAGGAGCTGAAGGCGCCGAGAGTGGGAGTGTAGTCATTTCCACGGCACAGGGCGGTACGGACAAGCGGAGTGGCAACGTGACACTGTCAACCGGCGAGTCATCATGGGCAGACTCGGGTGGCATTTCCTTGCTGACTTCGACATCTGGGTCGGCTACGGCGCCTGGAGCGAGTGGTTCCATATTGCTAAGCGTCGGATTAGGAAGTTCGTCTGCTGCGGGTACGGTCGGCATCGTTGGAGGTGGCAGCAGTGCATCTGATGGCACTGGCGGTCTCGTTAGCGTGACTGGTGGTTCTGGTGTATCTGCTGGAGGCGATATCTCAGTATCTGGCGGGACAGGAAGGAGTGGCGGGTCTGTGTTCGTGACAAGCGGTTCTGGGGACTCGACCGTGAGTGGTGCAATTATGATCTCGACCGCAATGTCTAGTGCGACGGGTGCGAGCGGTAACGTGTCGATTTCATCTGGCATTTCGAGTGTCGGCAATTCTGGAAGCATCTACGTGTCCACGTCTGATGCATCCCACGGGTCTGCTGGGACTGTTGAGTTGACAGTTGGCAGCGGAAGCGACTCGGTTGCGGGCGATATCGTACTCACAGGTGGCGAGTCATCTCATGCTACTGGCACTGGTGGTCGCGTGCGTGTCACTGGCGGTGTTGGTGCTTCTGGAGGCGGCATTGAAATCACTGGTGGCATCGGCAGCGACACCAATAGCGACAACGCTGCATATACTGCTGGCGGAACGATCCGTATCCAAAGCGGAGGTGGAGACAGAGCGACGAGCGGAGACGTGGTGGTGTCTAGCGCGGATTCCGGGTCGGGTAAGACGAGTGGGTCGATCACGCTTTCTACCGGTACATCGGCCGTCGGGGAATCTGGCAGCATCGATATGTCGACATCGACTGCGAGTGGAGGTCGTGCGGGTTCAATTCGCATCTCGGTCTCGTCGGGCAGTGATAGCGCAGGTGGCGACGTGGTAGTTTCTGGCGGTAACTCTACCGAAGAGACGGCTGGCAAGGGCGGTCGTGTGGTGTTGAGTGGCGGAAGCGGATCTATCACCGGTGGCGATATTGAGATTTCTGGTGGCTCGGACTCGTCGGAGCTAGGCGGCAGCGTCGTGATCAGCAGCGGTACGAGTGCGAGTGCGACTAGCGGAGACGTGGCGATTGGCAGTGCGGACTCCGGGTCTTCTCAGACGAGCGGCCTGGTGGTCCTGTCGACCGGTTCTTCTGCACATGGTGACTCTGGCAACTTGACGTTGTTCAGCTCGAATAGTGCCGATGGTCGCGGCGGTGCAGTCTCGCTCTCTGTGGGCTCGGGCAATGATGCTGTTGGCGGATCGATGGCGCTCTCGTCTGGCGCATCAACGCATAATTCCGGGACAGGTGGTGCTTTATACGTGACGGCCGGCGAAGGTTTCGGCACAGGTGGAGACGTGTTCGTCAACGGTGGCAGTGCAACAACGAGCGTCGGCGGCCGTGTGCTGGTGACGAGTGGAAGCGGTGACAGCGTGAGCAGCGGCGATGTTCTGATCGGGACTGCGGACGCCGGCGCAAACAGGGCGAGCGGTACACTGACGCTGTCAACGGGCGTGTCTAATGTCGGTGCGTCTGGCGATCTGGCTATGCTGACGGGGAATGCCACGGACGGTCCAAGCGGGTCTATTCTGCTGAGTGTCGGCTCCGGTAATGGGCCTTCTGGTGGTAGCGTGCGAGTTGTTGCTGGGGAGAGTGCTGCTGGTGACGGTGGTGTCGCCAGCATCAATGGCGGTGTCGGGGTGTCACTCGGTGGGGACGTGACCTTGAACGGAGGCACCGGAAGCGCTGGCGGGTCTGTGATAGTTAAGAGCGGCATTGGTGAGGGTTCGATGAGCGGCAACGTTGTGCTCGCAAGTGCCGACTCAAGTCCAAGTGGTAAGAGTGGTAACATCAGCATCGCGACCGGGACATCGAGCGTTGGTGACTCCGGCACAATCATGCTGTCGACATCTGAATCGACGAATGCCGCGACTGGATCAATTAAGGTGCTTGTCGGCAGCAGCGGTGGAGAAATCTCTGGGGACATTGAACTTGTCGCCGGCGAGTCGACTGCCACCAACGGCGGCGGTGGAATTATCCATGTCGACGGTGGTAGAGGTACAACCGGAGGCGACATCTTAATCAACGGAGGCGCCGGCGTTGGTTTGAACGGAGTCGGCGGTAGTATCCAGATTGCGAGTGGCGGTGGAGACAGAGCGACGAGCGGAGACGTGGTGGTGTCTAGCGCGGATTCCGGGTCGGGTAAGACGAGTGGGTCGATCACGCTTTCTACCGGTACATCGGCCGTCGGGGAATCTGGCAGCATCGATATGTCGACATCGACTGCGAGTGGAGGTCGTGCGGGTTCAATTCGCATCTCGGTCTCGTCGGGCAGTGATAGCGCAGGTGGCGACGTGGTAGTTTCTGGCGGTAACTCTACCGAAGAGACGGCTGGCAAGGGCGGTCGTGTGGTGTTGAGTGGCGGAAGCGGATCTATCACCGGTGGCGATATTGAGATTTCTGGTGGCTCGGACTCGTCGGAGCTAGGCGGCAGCGTCGTGATCAGCAGCGGTACGAGTGCGAGTGCGACTAGCGGAGACGTGGCGATTGGCAGTGCGGACTCCGGATCAGTGAACGCGGCAAGTGGGTCTGTAACGCTGTCCAGCGGCGAGTCGCACGGCAAGGACTCAGGAAGCGTGAGTTTGTTCACCTCGCGAAGTGTCGGTGGTCGGGGCGGCACGATGACGTTCTCTGTTGGCTCGGGGGATGCGGAAGTCGGTGGCACAATGTCGTTGTCATCGGGTGCGTCGGAGTATGATGATGGTGCAGGCGGCACTGGCGGGTCACTATATATGACTGCTGGCAGCGGCGGTGCAACTGGCGGTGATGTGGTTGTAACAGGCGGCACTGCTCTGACGAGTGTTGGCGGTCGCGTGCTGGTGACGAGTGGCGGGGGAGACAGTGTGAGCAGTGGCGACGTGGTGGTGTCAACGATGGACGCTGGGGACGGCAAATCGAGTGGTTCGCTGACACTATCGAGTGGCATGTCGTACAGCGATACTTCGGGAAGTATCTCGTTGTTGACGTCGAATGCGACGTCTGGTTCGAGCGGGTCTATCATTTTGAGCGTCGGTTCTGGAGACATCCGAGATGCTGGCGGTGTGAATATTGTTGGTGGAAGCAGTAACAGTGTTGGCGATGGGGTGGGCGGCGCTGTTTCTGTGAGTGGAGGATCCGGTGCAGCTGTTGGTGGCGACATTTTCTTGAATGGAGGCGCTGGTACTGATGGAGGTGGCGGCTCTTCGTTTGAGAAGTGGTGAAGGAGTGACTGCTGTGAGTGGTGAAGTTGTGATTTCGAGCGCTGCATCAAGTTTTAGTGGTTCAAGCGGCAATGTATCTCTTCAGTCCGGAGAGTCTGTTGCCGATGACACTGGGAACGTTATTGTGTCCTCGTCAAGTTCATCCGCCGGTAAGGGTGGTTTGATATCCCTTGAAGTTGGAAAGGGTGGAGGTAACTTTGCTGGTGGAATTCTTCTTGTTGCTGGTGAATCGACTGCGACGCACGGAAAGGGTGGAGATATAGTTACCTCTGGAGGTACTGGAGCCACTGGAGGTAATATCTTTATCAAGGGTGGAGTTGGAAGCACTGCTGGCGGAGGCGATGTGACACTGAGCAGTGGAGATAGCACGGAGGGCAAATCTGGTGATGTCAGTTTTGAAACTGGTGCATCTGCTCAAGGCGAAACAAGTGGCTCTATTCGATTGATGACTTCACCGACAAGTGGGTGGAGCTCTGGTAGCATTGCTCTTGAAACTGGTGAAGCTCAAAGTGGACGTGCCGGCTCTATTAGCATCCAAGTTGGGTCTGACGATATCGGCGAAGCTGGGATCTTATCTATGTCCAGTGGTAACAGCTCCGATCCTGCAGGTATAGCCGGGCATACCTTGATCAGAGGTGGAGACGGCGGTGCCAATGGTGGCAACGTCTACATATCAGCAGGAGGTGCAACATCAGGAAACGGTGGGAGTATCGTTGTTTTAAGTGGTGCTAGCAATGCCGCTACTAGTGGTGATGTTTCACTTTCGACAGCGGATTCGAGCCAAAATACGGGCGGTATCGACCTCTCATCCGGCTCTGCTGATGGCATTTTATCTGGAAGCATCAGCATCCATACTGGTAATTCTTCTTCCGGAACCAGCGGATCCATTGCTATTGAGGTCGGAGAGAGCGGGGAGTTGTCTGGTGGAGATGTTAGCATCAAGAGCGGTGCGAGTACTGCCAACAGCGGATCTGGAGGCACGTTGAGTCTCGGTGGTGGAGCGGGCACTTTGCAAGGCGGCGACGTTGTGATCGAAGGAGGGTTAGGAAGCTCCCAGCGTGGTGGTGGTGTGGCGCTTCGAAGCGGACAAAGCAAGACAACGACTTCAGGCGACATTGTTGTTGCGACTGCAGATTCAGAGTCCGGTGTCGGCTCTGGCTCGGTGATCGTAAACACAGGCGCCGCAAGCGATGATGGTGACTCGGGATCTGTGGCGATATCGTCATCTAACTCGACACACGGAGCTGGTGGGTCGTTATCGATCCAGGTTGGCGATGGCAGTGCAGCTACTGGTGGGTCCATGAGTCTCAGTAGTGGTGCAAGCACCGGTGTCGGTGGGACCGGTGGCGCATTGAGCATGGTTGGTGGCACTGGAACTGCTGTCGGAGGTACTATCACAATCACCGGGGGATTCGGTGACGACGAGAGAGGAGGCGACATCGAGGTTACGAGTGGAGGTAGTAGCGGCACTGCGAGTGGAGCCGTTCGCGTCAGCACGAATATGGCTGGCGCGAGTCATATGAGTGGAAATATGTCGTTGACCACCGGCTCGTCTCGCGTGGGCAATTCTGGCGGCATTCGGATCGCAACGTCAGCAGCATCGAGCGGCAAGGGTGGTTCAATCGAGCTGAGTATTGGTGACGGTGACAATGGTGCTGGTGGGTCAGTCTTGGTGACTGCGGGTACAAGTTCGGATGGGTCTAGTATTGGCGGCGATGTCTCATGGTCCGGTGGACAAGGATCTGGATCTGGTGGCAATGTCTTGATTGCTGGTGGAGCAGGCGACTCGGGCATTGGCGGCAATATTTACGTCTCAAGCGGTAGCAGTGGTGGTGCCAAGAGTGGGGATATCACCGTGGCAAGCGCCGAATCGAAGACGAGTGGAGACATTACTTTATCTTCTGGGACTGCTACCAATGGTAACTCTGGCAGCATCTCAATCGTGACGTCGAACGCTACCAGTGGATCAGTTGGTGCCATCACGGTGCGCGCTGGCACCGGAGATGGACCAAGCGGAGGCCACGTCGGCGTGTTTGGAGGCGATTCACTAGCTGCACCAAGCGCTGGCGGTACAGTCGCACTCAGTGGAGGAGCTAGTGTTGGAGCTGGCGGTGACATTATGATTGTTGGCGGAGAAGGCGAATCGTCAGCTGGCGGAGGCGTATCCATTGCAAGTGGAGGAGCTGAAGGCGCCGAGAGTGGGAGTGTAGTTATTTCCACGGCACAGGGCGGTACGGACAAGCGGAGCGGCAACGTGACACTGTCAACCGGCGAGTCATCATGGGCGGACTCGGGCGGCATTTCCTTGGTGACTTCAGCATCTGGATCGGCTACGGCGCCTGGGGCGAGTGGTTCCATATTGCTAAGCGTCGGATTAGGAAGTTCGTCCGCTGCGGGTACGGTTGACATCATTGGAGGTGGCAGCAGTGCATCCGATGGCACTGGCGGCCTCGTTAGCGTGACTGGCGGTGCTGGTGTATCTGTTGGAGGCGATATCTCAGTATCTGGCGGGACGGGAAGCAGTGGCGGGTCTGTGTTCGTGACAAGCGGTTCTGGGGACTCGACCGTGAGCGGTGCAATTATGATCTCGAGTGCAATGTCTAGTGCGGCGGGTACGAGCGGTAACGTGTCGATTTCATCTGGCATTTCGAGTGCCGGCAATTCTGGAAGCATCTACGTGTCCACGTCCGATGCATCCCACGGATCTGCTGGGAGTGTTGAGTTGACAGTTGGTAGCGGAAGCGACTCAGTTGCGGGCGATATCGCACTCACAGGTGGAGAGTCGTCTCATGCTACTGGAACTGGTGGTCGCGTTCGTGTTACTGGGGGCGTTGGCGCTTCTGGAGGCGGCATTGACATCGTTGGCGGCATCGGCAGTGACACCAATAGTGACAGTGCTACATATACTGCTGGCGGAACAATCCGCATCCAAAGCGGCGGTGGAGAGCATGTGACGAGCGGAGACGTGGTGGTGTCTAGCGCGGATTCTGGGTCGGGTAAGACTAGCGGGTCAATCACGCTTTCTACCGGTACATCGGCCGTCGGGGAATCCGGCAGCATCGACATGTCGACATCGACCGCGAGTGGGGGTCGTGCGGGTTCGATTCGCATCTCGGTCTCGTCGGGCAGTGACAGAGCAGGTGGCGACGTGGTAGTTTCTGGCGGCAACTCTACCGAAGAGACGGCTGGCAAGGGCGGTCGTGTGGTGTTGAGTGGCGGAAGCGGATCTCACACCGGTGGCGATATCGAGATTTCTGGTGGCTCGGACTCGTCGGAACTAGGAGGCAGCGTCGTGATCAGCAGCGGTACGAGTGCGAGTGCGACTAGCGGAGATGTGGCGATTGGCAGTGCGGACTCCGGATCAGTGAACGCGGCAAGTGGGTCAGTAACGCTGTCCAGCGGCGAGTCGCACGGCAAGGACTCAGGAAGCGTGAGTTTGTTCACCTCGCAAAGTGTCGGTGGTCGGGGCGGCGCGATGACGTTCTCTGTTGGCTCGGGGGATGCGGAAGTCGGTGGCACAATGTCGTTGTCATCGGGTGCGTCGGAGTATGATGATGGTGCAGGCGGCACTGGCGGGTCACTGTATATGACTGCTGGCAGCGGCGGTGCAACTGGCGGCGATGTGGTTGTGACAGGCGGCACAGCTCTGACGAGTGTTGGTGGTCGCGTGCTGGTGACGAGTGGCGGGGGAGACAGTGTGAGCAGTGGCGACGTGGTGGTGTCAACGATGGACGCTGGGGACGGCAAATCGAGTGGTTCGCTGACACTATCGAGTGGCATGTCGTACAGCGATACTTCGGGAAGTATCTCGTTGTTGACGTCGAATGCGACGTCTGGTTCGAGCGGGTCTATCATTTTGAGCGTCGGTTCTGGAGACATCCGAGATGCTGGCGGTGTGAATATTGTTGGTGGAAGCAGTAACAGTGTTGGCGATGGGGTGGGCGGCGCTGTTTCTGTGAGTGGAGGATCCGGTGCAGCTGTTGGTGGCGACATTTTCTTGAATGGAGGCGCTGGTACTGATGGAGGTGGCGGGTCTGTGATTGTCACGAGCGGAGTTGGTGAAACTTTATCGAGTGGAAACATCATGATCTCAACAGCTGCGTCAAGTTCGATATCTTCGAGCGGTAACGTTTCCTTGTCATCGGGGCCATCAAGTGTTGGCGACTCTGGGTCTATCACGATTTCGACGTCCGATGCTAGCAGGGGAAAAGCTGGGTCGATCTCGATTGCTGCCGGTGACGGGGATGCGCCAGAGAGCAGTGTGGTTGGTATCATGGGCGGTAGCAGTTCGACTGGTCGCGGCGGGCCTGTGGGTATATCCGGTGGCCTTGGCAGCAATTTTGGTGGTGACGTCATTGTTACAGGAGGTTCATCTACTGCGAGCGATGGAGGTAGCATTCGTCTATCGTCTGGTGCAAGTGAGTCCGGATCAACGGGGTCGATTTCGATCGGTACCGCTGCATTACCCGGCGACCTACAGTCTGGGGACATCGACTTATTTTCTGGCTCGGCTCAAAGCAATTCATCAGGCAGTATATCTATCTATACGTCGTCTGCGACCAGTGGTGCTGGTGGTTTGATAAGCATATCTGTCGGCAGTGGCGATGCAGAAATATCGAGTGACATAACTATCTCGGGCGGAGACTCGACGCATGAAGCAGGTACTGGCGGTCGCGTGCTACTAAGCGGCGGGACTAGTACTCTTGGCGGTGATGTGAGCATCGCGGGCGGGAGCGGCAATTCATCATATGGTGGACAAGTTCAAATTCGAAGTGGTGGCGGCGACAACGCTACTAGCGGCGATGTGGTGTCTGTTCACGGCCGACTCTGGTTCGACACAGACTAGCGGCTCCGTGACACTCTTAACGGGTGCCTCGTCTGGAGGCAATTCCGGCGGTATCGACATTGCAACATCAAATGCCGCTGGCGATGGGCGTGGTGGCTCGATCCGTGTATCAGTCGGCTCAGGCGACGCATCCATCGGCGGCGATATTACGCTATCTGGCGGCAACTCTACCGAAGAGACGGCTGGCAAGGGCGGTCGTGTGGTGTTGAGTGGTGGAAGCGGGTCTCACACCGGTGGCGATATCGAGATTTCTGGTGGCTCGGACTCGTCGGAACTAGGAGGCAGCGTCGTGATCAGCAGCGGTACGAGTGCGAGTGCGACTAGCGGAGATGTGGCGATTGGCAGTGCGGACTCCGGGTCTTCTCAGACGAGCGGCCTGGTGGTCCTGTCGACCGGTTCTTCTGCACATGGTGACTCTGGTAACTTGACGTTGTTCAGCTCGGACAGTGCCGATGGTCGCGGTGGTGCAGTCTCACTCTCTGTGGGCTCAGGCAATGATGCTGTTGGTGGTTCGATGGCACTCTCGTCTGGCGCATCAACGCACAATTCCGGTACTGGTGGCGCTTTGTACGTGACGGCCGGTGAAGGTCTCGGCACAGGTGGAGACGTGTTCGTCAACGGTGGCAGTGCAACGACGAGCGTCGGCGGCCGTGTGCTGGTGACGAGTGGAAGCGGTGACAGCGTGAGCAGCGGTGATGTTCTGATCGGAACTGCGGACGCCGGCGCAAACAAGGCGAGCGGTACAGTGACGCTGTCAACGGGCGTGTCTAATGTCGGCGCGTCTGGCGATCTGGCTGTGCTGACGGGGAATGCCACGGACGGTCCAAGCGGGTCTATTCTGCTGAGCGTCGGCTCCAGTAATGCGCCTTCTGGTGGCAGCGTTCGAGTTGTTGCCGGGGAGAGTACTGCTGGGGACGGTGGTGTCGCCAGCATCAATGGCGGCGTCGGCGTGTCACTCGGTGGGGACATGACCTTGAACGGAGGAACCGGAAGCGCCGGCGGTTCTGTGATAGTCAAGAGCGGCATTGGCGAGGGTTCGACGAGCGGCAACGTTGTACTTGCAAGCGCCGACTCAAGTCCAAGTGGTAGGAGTGGTAACGTCAGCATCGCGACCGGGACATCGAGCGTTGGTGACTCCGGCACAATCATGCTGTCGACATCTGAATCCTCGAATGCTGCAGCTGGATCGATTAAGGTGCTCGTCGGTAGCAGTGGCGGCGAAATATCTGGGGACATTGAACTTGTCGCCGGTGAGTCAACTGCAACATACGGCGGCGGTGGAATCATCCATATCGACGGTGGTAGAGGTACAACCGGAGGCGACATCTTGATCAACGGAGGCGTCGGCGTTGGTTTGAACGGAGTCGGCGGTAGTATCCAGATTGCGAGTGGCGGTGGAGACAGCGCGACGAGCGGAGACGTGGTGGTGTCTAGCGCGGATTCTGGGTCGGGTAAGACTAGCGGGTCAATCACGCTTTCTACCGGTACATCGGCCGTCGGGGAATCCGGCAGCATCGACATGTCGACATCGACTGCGAGTGGGGGTCGTGCGGGTTCGATTCGCATCTCGGTCTCGTCGGGCAGTGACAGAGCAGGTGGCGACGTGGTAGTTTCTGGCGGCAACTCTACCGAAGAGACGGCTGGCAAGGGCGGTCGTGTGGTGTTGAGTGGCGGAAGCGGATCTCACACCGGTGGCGATATCGAGATTTCTGGTGGCTCGGACTCGTCGGAACTAGGAGGCAGCGTCGTGATCAGCAGCGGTACGAGTGCGAGTGCGACTAGCGGAGATGTGGCGATTGGCAGTGCGGACTCCGGATCAGTGAACGCGGCAAGTGGGTCAGTAACGCTGTCCAGCGGCGAGTCGCACGGCAAGGACTCGGGAAGCGTGAGTTTGTTCACCTCGCAAAGTGTCGGTGGTCGGGGCGGCGCGATGACGTTCTCTGTTGGCTCGGGGGATGCGGAAGTCGGTGGCACAATGTCGTTGTCATCGGGTGCGTCGGAGTATGATGATGGTGCAGGCGGCACTGGCGGGTCACTGTATATGACTGCTGGCAGCGGCGGTGCAACTGGCGGCGATGTGGTTGTGACAGGCGGCACAGCTCTGACGAGTGTTGGTGGTCGCGTGCTGGTGACGAGTGGCGGGGGAGATAGTGTGAGCAGCGGCGACGTGGTCGTGTCAACGATGGACGCTGGGAACGGCAAATCGAGTGGTTCGCTGACACTATCGAGTGGCATGTCGTATAGCGATACTTCGGGAAGTATCTCGTTGCTGACGTCGAATGCGACGTCTGGTTCGAGTGGGTCTATCATTTTGAGCGTCGGTTCCGGAGACATCCGAGATGCTGGCGGTGTGAATATTGTCGGTGGAAGCAGTAACAGTGCTGGCGATGGGGTGGGCGGCGCTGTTTCTGTGAGTGGAGGATCCGGTGCAGCTGTTGGCGGCGACGTTCTCTTGAATGGAGGCGCTGGTACTGATGGAGGTGGCGGGTCTGTGATTGTCACGAGCGGAGTTGGTGAAACTTTATCGAGTGGAAACATCATGATCTCAACAGCTGAGTCTAGTAAGAGTGGAAATGTGTCGATTTGGTCTGGCGAAGCTTCCAGTGGCTCTGGGTCTGTTTTGCTTTACACCAAGGACTCGAATACTATAGCCGGCGATTTAAAATTGAGTGTTGGACGCGGAAATCACCAGCGTGCTGGAAATTTGGTGATGTCAGCTGGAGAGTCAACTCATGAAGCTGGCGAAGGCGGCGCTGTGCTTATCGATAGTGGTATCGGGGCGGGTGGGGGCGAAGTTATGATCAACGGAGGTGGTGGAGTTTCATCAGTTGGTGGCAGCATTCAGATCCGCAGCGGTGGTGGTGAAAGTGTGTCAAGTGGTGACTTGATATTATCCACGGCTGACTCCGGCTCATCTAAATCGAGCGGCTCGGTGATGGTATCAACGGGTACCTCATCGATCGGCGATTCTGGGGGAATTAGCTTGGTGACTTCCCTCGCGTCTGATGGAAGCGCAGGATCTATTCAACTAGCTGTTGGCTCCGGTAACACCCAAACTTCTGGTGATATTCTTTTACTTGGGGGAAACTCGAGTGACCCTACATATGGTGCTGGAGGTCGCGTTACTCTGATCGGAGGTACAGGGTCACGAATTGGTGGTGACATAGAAATCTTAGGAGGATCCGAAGGATCTAGTGTGGGGGGCAGTATCATGATGGAAACGGGATCCAGTCCAACCGCCATGAGTGGATCAATCATTGTCAGCACTGCAGATTCTGGTCAAGCGAAAACTAGTGGTTTTGTGATAGTATCAAGTGGCAAATCACTCGCTGGTGACTCTGGAAACATCACGTTGCTCACCTCAAGTAGTGCGAGTGGGAGTGGCGGAGCTGTCACATTTTCAGTTGGTGACGGTGGTGGAGACGTCGGTGGAGCTATGTCGTTGTCATCAGGTTCATCTAGCCACGAGTTTGGAACAGGCGGATCGATCGATGTGATTGCTGGTTCTGGATCAGTAGCCGGCGGTGACGTGATAGTCAGTGGTGGCAGTTCCACAAGAACAGTTGGTGGTAGAGTGGTTCTAACAAGTGGAAGCGGAGAGAGCGTCAGCAGCGGAGATGTTCTAATTGCGAGTGCAGATAGTGGCCTCGAAAGATCAAGCGGCGCAATAACATTGTCGACTGGGGTATCACACACAGGCTCATCAGGCAGTGTGTCGATGCTTACATCCAATGCAACCCACGGTTCGAGTGGATCGATATTGATAAGCGCAGGGGTAGGAGGAGATTCCACGGAGTCAGGAAGCGTCAGCCTTGCAGGAGGTAGTAGCACCACCGAAGGCAGTACAGGTGGTGCCGTACAGATAGTCGGCGGATCTGGACTTTTTCACGGAGGAGATATCACTCTCAGCGGAGGATCTTCGAGCTCTCGAGAAGGAGGGTCTATTATACTCACATCAGGTTCGAGCGAGTCGACTACAAGCGGTTCTCTAGCATTTTCGACGCCAGATTCTACTCCAGAAGGAAAAAGCGGCAACATATCAATCTCAACAGGCGTTTCAAGCGTTGGTGACTCCGGCACAATCATGCTGTCGACATCTGAATCCACGAATGCTGCAGCTGGATCAATTAAGGTGCTTGTCGGCAGCAGCGGTGGAGAAATCTCTGGGGACATTGAACTTGTCGCCGGCGAGTCGACTGCCACCAACGGCGGCGGTGGAATCATCCATATCGACGGTGGTAGAGGTACAACCGGAGGCGACATCTTGATCAACGGAGGCGCCGGCGTTGGTTTGAACGGAGTCGGCGGTAGTATCCAGATTGCGAGTGGCGGTGGAGACAGAGCGACGAGCGGAGACGTGGTGGTGTCTAGCGCGGATTCTGGGTCGGGTAAGACGAGCGGGTCAATCACGCTTTCTACCGGTACATCGGCCGTCGGGGAATCCGGCAGCATCGACATGTCGACATCGACTGCGAGTGGGGGTCGTGCGGGTTCGATTCGCATCTCGGTCTCGTCGGGCAGTGACAGAGCAGGTGGCGACGTGGTAGTTTCTGGCGGCAACTCTACCGAAGAGACGGCTGGCAAGGGCGGTCGTGTGGTGTTGAGTGGCGGAAGCGGATCTCACACCGGTGGCGATATCGAGATTTCTGGTGGCTCGGACTCGTCGGAACTAGGAGGCAGCGTCGTGATCAGCAGCGGTACGAGTGCGAGTGCGACTAGCGGAGATGTGGCGATTGGCAGTGCGGACTCCGGATCAGTGAACGCGGCAAGTGGGTCAGTAACGCTGTCCAGCGGCGAGTCGCACGGCAAGGACTCGGGAAGCGTGAGTTTGTTCACCTCGCAAAGTGTCGGTGGTCGGGGCGGCGCGATGACGTTCTCTGTTGGCTCGGGGGATGCGGAAGTCGGTGGCACAATGTCGTTGTCATCGGGTGCGTCGGAGTATGATGATGGTGCAGGCGGCACTGGCGGGTCACTGTATATGACTGCTGGCAGCGGCGGTGCAACTGGCGGCGATGTGGTTGTGACAGGCGGCACAGCTCTGACGAGTGTTGGTGGTCGCGTGCTGGTGACGAGTGGCGGGGGAGATAGTGTGAGCAGCGGCGACGTGGTCGTGTCAACGATGGACGCTGGGAACGGCAAATCGAGTGGTTCGCTGACACTATCAAGTGGCATGTCGTATAGCGATACTTCGGGAAGTATCTCGTTGCTGACGTCGAATGCGACGTCTGGTTCGAGTGGGTCTATCATTTTGAGCGTCGGTTCCGGAGACATCCGAGATGCTGGCGGTGTGAATATTGTCGGTGGAAGCAGTAACAGTGCTGGCGATGGGGTGGGCGGCGCTGTTTCTGTGAGTGGAGGATCCGGTGCAGCTGTTGGCGGCGACGTTCTCTTGAATGGAGGCGCTGGTACTGATGGGGGTGGTGGGTCTGTGATTGTCACGAGCGGAGTTGGTGAAACTTTATCGAGTGGGAACATCATGATCTCAACAGCTGCGTCAAGTTCGATATCTTCGAGCGGTAACGTTTCCTTGTCATCGGGACCTTCAAGTGTTGGCGACTCTGGATCTATCACGATTTCGACGTCCGATACTGGCAGCGGAAAAGCCGGGTCGATCTTGATTTCTGCCGGTGACGGGGATGCGCCAGCGAGTGGTGTGGTTGGTATCATGGGCGGTAGCAGTTCGACTGGTAGCGGCGGGCCTGTGGGCATATCCGGTGGCCTTGGAAGCGATTTTGGTGGCGACGTCATTGTTACAGGAGGTTCATCTACTGCGAGCGATGGAGGTAGCATTCGCCTATCGTCAGGTGCAAGCGAGTCCGGGTCAACAGGGTCGATTTCGATCGGTACCGCTGCATTACCCAGCGACCTACAGTCTGGGGACATCGACTTGTTTTCTGGCTCGGCTCAAAGCAATTCATCAGGCAGTATATCTATCTATACGTCGTCTGCGACCAGTGGTGCTGGTGGTTCGATAAGCATATCTGTCGGCAGTGGCGATGCAGAAATATCGAGTGACATAACTATCTCGGGCGGAGACTCGACGCATGAAGCAGGTACTGGCGGTCGCGTGCTACTAAGCGGCGGGACTAGTACTCTTGGCGGTGATGTGAGCATCGCGGGCGGGAGCGGCAATTCATCATATGGTGGACAAGTTCAAATTCGAAGTGGTGGCGGCGACAACGCTACTAGCGGCGATGTGGTGTTGTTCACGGCCGACTCTGGTTCGACACAGACTAGCGGCTCCGTGACACTCTTAACGGGTGCCTCGTCTGGAGGCAATTCCGGCGGTATCGACATTGCAACATCAAATGCCGCTGGCGATGGGCGTGGTGGCTCGATCCGTGTATCAGTCGGCTCAGGCGACGCATCCATCGGCGGCGATATTACGCTATCTGGCGGCAACTCTACCGAAGAGACGGCTGGCAAGGGCGGTCGTGTGGTGTTGAGTGGTGGAAGCGGGTCTCACACCGGTGGCGATATCGAGATTTCTGGTGGCTCGGACTCGTCGGAACTAGGAGGCAGCGTCGTGATCAGCAGCGGTACGAGTGCGACTAGCGGAGATGTGGCGATTGGCAGTGCGGACTCCGGGTCTTCTCAGACGAGCGGCCTGGTGGTCCTGTCGACCGGTTCTTCTGCACATGGTGACTCTGGTAACTTGACGTTGTTCAGCTCGGACAGTGCCGATGGTCGCGGTGGTGCAGTCTCACTCTCTGTGGGCTCAGGCAATGATGCTGTTGGTGGTTCGATGGCACTCTCGTCTGGCGCATCAACGCACAATTCCGGTACTGGTGGCGCTTTGTACGTGACGGCCGGTGAAGGTCTCGGCACAGGTGGAGGCGTGTTCGTCAACGGTGGCAGTGCAACGACGAGCGTCGGCGGCCGTGTGCTGGTGACGAGTGGAAGCGGTGACAGCGTGAGCAGCGGTGATGTTCTGATCGGAACTGCGGACGCCGGCGCAAACAAGGCGAGCGGTACAGTGACGCTGTCAACGGGCGTGTCTAATGTCGGCGCGTCTGGCGATCTGGCTGTGCTGACGGGGAATGCCACGGACGGTCCAAGCGGGTCTATTCTGCTGAGCGTCGGCTCCAGTAATGCGCCTTCTGGTGGCAGCGTTCGAGTTGTTGCCGGGGAGAGTACTGCTGGGGACGGTGGTGTCGCCAGCATCAATGGCGGCGTCGGCGTGTCACTCGGTGGGGACATGACCTTGAACGGAGGGACCGGAAGCGCCGGCGGTTCTGTGATAGTCAAGAGCGGCATTGGCGAGGGTTCGACGAGCGGCAACGTTGTACTTGCAAGCGCCGACTCAAGTCCAAGTGGTAGGAGTGGTAACGTCAGCATCGCGACCGGGACATCGAGCGTCGGTGACTCCGGCACAATCATGCTGTCGACATCGGATGCGACTGACGGGAAGAGTGGCTCGATCCTCGGCGTAGCTGGCGCAGGAGGTTTATCGGAGAGCGGTATGGTCGGCTTCATGGGCGGGAGCAGCTCGTCTGGTAGTGGCGGAATGGCCGGCTTATCGGGCGGCCAGGGAAGTGTATCCGGTGGCGATATCGTTCTCGTCGGCGGAGATGGGACGTCTGGTGCTGGTGGCAGCGTTCGCGTGACAAGCGGTCGAAGTAATGATGGTGTGAGCGGCGATATCTTGCTTTCCAGCTCCGAGTCTACTACAGGCGTTGGGAGTGGTTCTGTGGCGTTATCGACGGGCGTGTCACGTACCGGGACGACCGGCAGCGTGTCTGTGGTGACATCTGATGCCCCCGACGGTCAAAGCGGCTCTATCATTGTGTCATCTGGCATTGGCGATGCGACGGAGAGCGGTGTGGTCGAGATTACTGGAGGAAGCAGCTCGCATGCTGGCGGTGTTGGCGGCGACGTGACCTTGGCTGCTGGCTCAGGCTTGTCTACTGGAGGCGACGTCATTTTGCGTGGCGGTGCAGCTGACACTGGGTCTGGTGGCCAAGTGAAGCTTTTTAGTGGTTCTGGCAATGGGACTTCGTCAGGAGGAATCACTGTGTCCTCTATGGATGGCACTGTCGCTGGTCAAGATAGCGGATCTGTGGTAGTTTTGACCGGGTCCTCTGAGTTTGGCGATGCTGGTGACATTTCGTTAGTCACTGGTGACGCACCAAGTGGAAGAGGCGGCGCGATTTCGCTGAGCGTTGGTACTAGTGGCTCTGGAGCTGGCAACGATATTACGTTGGCGGCTGGAGCAGGTGATACCCATGGTGGATCTATCATGCTGGCGGGTGGTCGCGGCGATGACACTGGAGGAGACGCCATCATCACAGCTGGTGTAGGTATCTCGGGTGCCGGCGGATCAGTGATTGTCAAGAGCGGGCTGTCCGGCGAAGTCGCTTCGGGAACAATTTCGCTATCTACAGCCGATTCAAACGTCTCGGAGACAGGCTCGATTGAACTCGTGACTGGATTGGCAAAAACAGGCTCGGGTGGTATCCAGCTACGAACATCGGACTCGAACACCAGTGCTGCCGGCAACATTCAGGTGAATGTCGGTATCAGCGCGTCCATGGCAGGAGGCGATATCACACTATCGAGCGGAGAATCAGCACATGAACACGGAACAGGTGGACGTGTCGTCATTGATAGCGGAGTCGGCGAATCGGGCGGAGATATACTAATCGGTGGAGGAGGCGCCACAGCAACTACAGGCGGTCAAGTTCAAATTCGAAGTGGTGGCGGCGACAACGCTACTAGCGGCGATGTGGTGTTGTTCACGGCCGACTCTGGTTCGACACAGACTAGCGGCTCCGTGACACTCTTAACGGGTGCCTCGTCTGGAGGCAATTCCGGCGGTATCGACATTGCAACATCAAATGCCGCTGGCGATGGGCGTGGTGGCTCGATCCGTGTATCAGTCGGCTCAGGCGACGCATCCATCGGCGGCGATATTACGCTATCTGGCGGCAACTCTACCGAAGAGACGGCTGGCAAGGGCGGTCGTGTGGTGTTGAGTGGTGGAAGCGGGTCTCACACCGGTGGCGATATCGAGATTTCTGGTGGCTCGGACTCGTCGGAACTAGGAGGCAGCGTCGTGATCAGCAGCGGTACGAGTGCGAGTGCGACTAGCGGAGATGTGGCGATTGGCAGTGCGGACTCCGGGTCTTCTCAGACGAGCGGCCTGGTGGTCCTGTCGACCGGTTCTTCTGCACATGGTGACTCTGGTAACTTGACGTTGTTCAGCTCGGACAGTGCCGATGGTCGCGGTGGTGCAGTCTCACTCTCTGTGGGCTCAGGCAATGATGCTGTTGGTGGTTCGATGGCACTCTCGTCTGGCGCATCAACGCACAATTCCGGTACTGGTGGCGCTTTGTACGTGACGGCCGGTGAAGGTCTCGGCACAGGTGGAGACGTGTTCGTCAACGGTGGCAGTGCAACGACGAGCGTCGGCGGCCGTGTGCTGGTGACGAGTGGAAGCGGTGACAGCGTGAGCAGCGGTGATGTTCTGATCGGAACTGCGGACGCCGGCGCAAACAAGGCGAGCGGTACAGTGACGCTGTCAACGGGCGTGTCTAATGTCGGCGCGTCTGGCGATCTGGCTGTGCTGACGGGGAATGCCACGGACGGTCCAAGCGGGTCTATTCTGCTGAGCGTCGGCTCCAGTAATGCGCCTTCTGGTGGCAGCGTTCGAGTTGTTGCCGGGGAGAGTACTGCTGGGGACGGTGGTGTCGCCAGCATCAATGGCGGCGTCGGCGTGTCACTCGGTGGGGACATGACCTTGAACGGAGGGACCGGAAGCGCCGGCGGTTCTGTGATAGTCAAGAGCGGCATTGGCGAGGGTTCGACGAGCGGCAACGTTGTACTTGCAAGCGCCGACTCAAGTCCAAGTGGTAGGAGTGGTAACGTCAGCATCGCGACCGGGACATCGAGCGTCGGTGACTCCGGCACAATCATGCTGTCGACATCGGATGCGACTGACGGGAAGAGTGGCTCGATCCTCGGCGTAGCTGGCGCAGGAGGTTTATCGGAGAGCGGTATGGTCGGCTTCATGGGCGGGAGCAGCTCGTCTGGTAGTGGCGGAATGACCGGCTTATCGGGCGGCCAGGGAAGTGTATCCGGTGGCGATATCGTTCTCGTCGGCGGAGATGGGACGTCTGGTGCTGGTGGCAGCGTTCGCGTGACAAGCGGTCGAAGTAATGATGGTGTGAGCGGCGATATCTTGCTTTCCAGCTCCGAGTCTACTACAGGCGTTGGGAGTGGTTCTGTGGCGTTATCGACGGGCGTGTCACGTACCGGGACGACCGGCAGCGTGTCTGTGGTGACATCTGATGCCCCCGACGGTCAAAGCGGCTCTATCATTGTGTCATCTGGCATTGGCGATGCGACGGAGAGCGGTGTGGTCGAGATTACTGGAGGAAGCAGCTCGCATGCTGGCGGTGTTGGCGGCGACGTGACCTTGGCTGCTGGCTCAGGCTTGTCTACTGGAGGCGACGTCATTTTGCGTGGCGGTGCAGCTGACACTGGGTCTGGTGGCCAAGTGAAGCTTTTTAGTGGTTCTGGCAATGGGACTTCGTCAGGAGGAATCACTGTGTCCTCTATGGATGGCACTGTCGCTGGTCAAGATAGCGGATCTGTGGTAGTTTTGACCGGGTCCTCTGAGTTTGGCGATGCTGGTGACATTTCGTTAGTCACTGGTGACGCACCAAGTGGAAGAGGCGGCGCGATTTCGCTGAGCGTTGGTACTAGTGGCTCTGGAGCTGGCAACGATATTACGTTGGCGGCTGGAGCAGGTGATACCCATGGTGGATCTATCATGCTGGCGGGTGGTCGCGGCGATGACACTGGAGGAGACGCCATCATCACAGCTGGTGTAGGTATCTCGGGTGCCGGCGGATCAGTGATTGTCAAGAGCGGGCTGTCCGGCGAAGTCGCTTCGGGAACAATTTCGCTATCTACAGCCGATTCAAACGTCTCGGAGACAGGCTCGATTGAACTCGTGACTGGATTGGCAAAAACAGGCTCGGGTGGTATCCAGCTACGAACATCGGACTCGAACACCAGTGCTGCCGGCAACATTCAGGTGAATGTCGGTATCAGCGCGTCCATGGCAGGAGGCGATATCACACTATCGAGCGGAGAATCAGCACATGAACACGGAACAGGTGGACGTGTCGTCATTGATAGCGGAGTCGGCGAATCGGGCGGAGATATACTAATCGGTGGAGGAGGCGCCACAGCAACTACAGGCGGTCAAGTTCAAATTCGAAGTGGTGGCGGCGACAACGCTACTAGCGGCGATGTGGTGTTGTTCACGGCCGACTCTGGTTCGACACAGACTAGCGGCTCCGTGACACTCTTAACGGGTGCCTCGTCTGGAGGCAATTCCGGCGGTATCGACATTGCAACATCAAATGCCGCTGGCGATGGGCGTGGTGGCTCGATCCGTGTATCAGTCGGCTCAGGCGACGCATCCATCGGCGGCGATATTACGCTATCTGGCGGCAACTCTACCGAAGAGACGGCTGGCAAGGGCGGTCGTGTGGTGTTGAGTGGTGGAAGCGGGTCTCACACCGGTGGCGATATCGAGATTTCTGGTGGCTCGGACTCGTCGGAACTAGGAGGCAGCGTCGTGATCAGCAGCGGTACGAGTGCGACTAGCGGAGATGTGGCGATTGGCAGTGCGGACTCCGGGTCTTCTCAGACGAGCGGCCTGGTGGTCCTGTCGACCGGTTCTTCTGCACATGGTGACTCTGGTAACTTGACGTTGTTCAGCTCGGACAGTGCCGATGGTCGCGGTGGTGCAGTCTCACTCTCTGTGGGCTCAGGCAATGATGCTGTTGGTGGTTCGATGGCACTCTCGTCTGGCGCATCAACGCACAATTCCGGTACTGGTGGCGCTTTGTACGTGACGGCCGGTGAAGGTCTCGGCACAGGTGGAGGCGTGTTCGTCAACGGTGGCAGTGCAACGACGAGCGTCGGCGGCCGTGTGCTGGTGACGAGTGGAAGCGGTGACAGCGTGAGCAGCGGTGATGTTCTGATCGGAACTGCGGACGCCGGCGCAAACAAGGCGAGCGGTACAGTGACGCTGTCAACGGGCGTGTCTAATGTCGGCGCGTCTGGCGATCTGGCTGTGCTGACGGGGAATGCCACGGACGGTCCAAGCGGGTCTATTCTGCTGAGCGTCGGCTCCAGTAATGCGCCTTCTGGTGGCAGCGTTCGAGTTGTTGCCGGGGAGAGTACTGCTGGGGACGGTGGTGTCGCCAGCATCAATGGCGGCGTCGGCGTGTCACTCGGTGGGGACATGACCTTGAACGGAGGGACCGGAAGCGCCGGCGGTTCTGTGATAGTCAAGAGCGGCATTGGCGAGGGTTCGACGAGCGGCAACGTTGTACTTGCAAGCGCCGACTCAAGTCCAAGTGGTAGGAGTGGTAACGTCAGCATCGCGACCGGGACATCGAGCGTCGGTGACTCCGGCACAATCATGCTGTCGACATCGGATGCGACTGACGGGAAGAGTGGCTCGATCCTCGGCGTAGCTGGCGCAGGAGGTTTATCGGAGAGCGGTATGGTCGGCTTCATGGGCGGGAGCAGCTCGTCTGGTAGTGGCGGAATGGCCGGCTTATCGGGCGGCCAGGGAAGTGTATCCGGTGGCGATATCGTTCTCGTCGGCGGAGATGGGACGTCTGGTGCTGGTGGCAGCGTTCGCGTGACAAGCGGTCGAAGTAATGATGGTGTGAGCGGCGATATCTTGCTTTCCAGCTCCGAGTCTACTACAGGCGTTGGGAGTGGTTCTGTGGCGTTATCGACGGGCGTGTCACGTACCGGGACGACCGGCAGCGTGTCTGTGGTGACATCTGATGCCCCCGACGGTCAAAGCGGCTCTATCATTGTGTCATCTGGCATTGGCGATGCGACGGAGAGCGGTGTGGTCGAGATTACTGGAGGAAGCAGCTCGCATGCTGGCGGTGTTGGCGGCGACGTGACCTTGGCTGCTGGCTCAGGCTTGTCTACTGGAGGCGACGTCATTTTGCGTGGCGGTGCAGCTGACACTGGGTCTGGTGGCCAAGTGAAGCTTTTTAGTGGTTCTGGCAATGGGACTTCGTCAGGAGGAATCACTGTGTCCTCTATGGATGGCACTGTCGCTGGTCAAGATAGCGGATCTGTGGTAGTTTTGACCGGGTCCTCTGAGTTTGGCGATGCTGGTGACATTTCGTTAGTCACTGGTGACGCACCAAGTGGAAGAGGCGGCGCGATTTCGCTGAGCGTTGGTACTAGTGGCTCTGGAGCTGGCAACGATATTACGTTGGCGGCTGGAGCAGGTGATACCCATGGTGGATCTATCATGCTGGCGGGTGGTCGCGGCGATGACACTGGAGGAGACGCCATCATCACAGCTGGTGTAGGTATCTCGGGTGCCGGCGGATCAGTGATTGTCAAGAGCGGGCTGTCCGGCGAAGTCGCTTCGGGAACAATTTCGCTATCTACAGCCGATTCAAACGTCTCGGAGACAGGCTCGATTGAACTCGTGACTGGATTGGCAAAAACAGGCTCGGGTGGTATCCAGCTACGAACATCGGACTCGAACACCAGTGCTGCCGGCAACATTCAGGTGAATGTCGGTATCAGCGCGTCCATGGCAGGAGGCGATATCACACTATCGAGCGGAGAATCAGCACATGAACACGGAACAGGTGGACGTGTCGTCATTGATAGCGGAGTCGGCGAATCGGGCGGAGATATACTAATCGGTGGAGGAGGCGCCACAGCAACTACAGGCGGTCAAGTTCAAATTCGAAGTGGTGGCGGCGACAACGCTACTAGCGGCGATGTGGTGTTGTTCACGGCCGACTCTGGTTCGACACAGACTAGCGGCTCCGTGACACTCTTAACGGGTGCCTCGTCTGGAGGCAATTCCGGCGGTATCGACATTGCAACATCAAATGCCGCTGGCGATGGGCGTGGTGGCTCGATCCGTGTATCAGTCGGCTCAGGCGACGCATCCATCGGCGGCGATATTACGCTATCTGGCGGCAACTCTACCGAAGAGACGGCTGGCAAGGGCGGTCGTGTGGTGTTGAGTGGTGGAAGCGGGTCTCACACCGGTGGCGATATCGAGATTTCTGGTGGCTCGGACTCGTCGGAACTAGGAGGCAGCGTCGTGATCAGCAGCGGTACGAGTGCGAGTGCGACTAGCGGAGATGTGGCGATTGGCAGTGCGGACTCCGGGTCTTCTCAGACGAGCGGCCTGGTGGTCCTGTCGACCGGTTCTTCTGCACATGGTGACTCTGGTAACTTGACGTTGTTCAGCTCGGACAGTGCCGATGGTCGCGGTGGTGCAGTCTCACTCTCTGTGGGCTCAGGCAATGATGCTGTTGGTGGTTCGATGGCACTCTCGTCTGGCGCATCAACGCACAATTCCGGTACTGGTGGCGCTTTGTACGTGACGGCCGGTGAAGGTCTCGGCACAGGTGGAGACGTGTTCGTCAACGGTGGCAGTGCAACGACGAGCGTCGGCGGCCGTGTGCTGGTGACGAGTGGAAGCGGTGACAGCGTGAGCAGCGGTGATGTTCTGATCGGAACTGCGGACGCCGGCGCAAACAAGGCGAGCGGTACAGTGACGCTGTCAACGGGCGTGTCTAATGTCGGCGCGTCTGGCGATCTGGCTGTGCTGACGGGGAATGCCACGGACGGTCCAAGCGGGTCTATTCTGCTGAGCGTCGGCTCCAGTAATGCGCCTTCTGGTGGCAGCGTTCGAGTTGTTGCCGGGGAGAGTACTGCTGGGGACGGTGGTGTCGCCAGCATCAATGGCGGCGTCGGCGTGTCACTCGGTGGGGACATGACCTTGAACGGAGGGACCGGACGCGCCGGCGGTTCTGTGATAGTCAAGAGCGGCATTGGCGAGGGTTCGACGAGCGGCAACGTTGTACTTGCAAGCGCCGACTCAAGTCCAAGTGGTAGGAGTGGTAACGTCAGCATTGCGACCGGGACATCGAGCGTCGGTGACTCCGGCACAATCATGCTGTCGACATCGGATGCGACTGACGGGAAGAGTGGCTCGATCCTCGGCGTAGCTGGCGCAGGAGGTTTATCGGAGAGCGGTATGGTCGGCTTCATGGGCGGGAGCAGCTCGTCTGGTAGTGGCGGAATGACCGGCTTATCGGGCGGCCAGGGAAGTGTATCCGGTGGCGATATCGTTCTCGTCGGCGGAGATGGGACGTCTGGTGCTGGTGGCAGCGTTCGCGTGACAAGCGGTCGAAGTAATGATGGTGTGAGCGGCGATATCTTGCTTTCCAGCTCCGAGTCTACTACAGGCGTTGGGAGTGGTTCTGTGGCGTTATCAACGGGGGTGTCACGTACTGGGACGACCGGCAGTGTGTCTGTGGTGACATCTGATTCCCCCGACGGTCGAAGCGGCTCTATCATTGTGTCATCTGGCATTGGCGATGCGACGGAGAGCGGTGTGGTCGAGATTACTGGAGGAAGCAGCTCGCATGCTGGCGGTGTTGGCGGCGACGTGACCTTGGCTGCTGGCTCAGGCTTGTCTACTGGAGGCGACGTCATTTTGCGTGGCGGTGCAGCTGACACTGGTTCTGGTGGCCAAGTGAAGCTTTTTAGTGGATCCAGCAATGATTCTACTACAGGAGATATTTTGTTGATGACGACGAATGCTTCTTCTACCGACTATCCGAGTGGATCTATAGTGATTATGACTGGTTCGACATCTACGGCGTAGCTCGGGGTCTATTTCATTGACTACGAGCGCGTCTTCGGATGGGGAGGCTGGCCAAATTCTTCTGTCGGTCGGTTCCAGCGGCTCGGACACACTTGGTGCCTCGCTTGTCATGTCTTCTGGAGCAAACGATAGACTAGGCCCTGGTGGAGACGTTGTCATTGCTGCCGGTGCAGGTGGTTCCACTGGTGGAGGAGTTGCGCTCTCAGCAGGTGACGGCGTTGCGCAAAGTGGAGGCATTGTAAACATAACTAGCGGGGCAAGTGCAAGTGATAGCAGTGGAGATATCTTCGTCGTGACTGCACCAGCCAGTGCTTCTCATACTGGTTCGCTTGCTCTGGGTACCGGCTTTGCCAACAGCGGTAGATCGGGTGACATCCAGCTCTACACCTCGGATTCTTCTGGAGGAAATAGCGGGTCAATAAATATCACGGCGGGCTCTGGCGACGACATTAAAGGTGGAAGCGTCGAGGTTACCGCTGGAGCAGCTACTGGTTATGGAGCGGTTGGTGGTGCGCTTTTGTTTGACGGCGGATACGGCAAATCGACCGGTGGTGCTGTTGTGGTATCTGGAGGCACGGGTGATGACCAAGCAGGTGGAAATGTGACTATTACCAGCGGCAGTGGCTCGATCGCGAGCAGTGGTTCGATCACTATAGGCACAGCCGCTTCAGGGGCTGATCAAGTGAGCGGCGTTCTCACTTTGTCGACTGGAGAAGCAAGTGGTGGTGACTCTGGAAGTATCGGGATCTTTACCTCAGCATCAGCATACGGAAAAGCTGGTAGTATCAGTATCATGTCCGGAGAAGGACTTGCTGTCGACGGCGGAGAGCTTCAACTAATTGCCGGAACAAGTACGAACGACGAAGGTACTGGGCGGCCTGGTGGCCGAGTGCTAATTCAAGGAGGGAGTGGTCTAGGCTCTGGAGGAGGAATCGAGCTTACTGCAGGCACAGGCAGTTCTGCCTATGGTGGTAATGTACGCCTCATGAGTGGATCAGGTGAAGGAGCAACGAGTGGAGATGTGCAAGTCTCTACCTGCAGATGGTGGTGCAGATCACGATAGTGGCGCCATTTTCTTCCTGACAGGAGGTACCGATGGCGGTAATTCGGGTGACATTTTATTCTTGACGTCATCTGCAATGAGCGGAAAGGCTGGATCAATCATTTTCGGAGTTGGTCCATCTGAAGGCGATATACCAGGAAATGTTACGATCGAGGCTGGAGCGAACACAGCATTTGAAAGCCCTGGTGGGGATGTGATCATCAATGGCGGTGCTGGTACAAGTGTTGGTGGAGCAGGTTCGCATTACTGCTGGAGGAGGAGATTCTGATGTTGGTGGCGATGTTGCAATCGTCAGTGGAAGCAGTGTAGCTAATGCCACGGGATCCATTACACTTGTGTCAGCAGACTCGAACTCATCTGAGACGAGTGGGTCAATTACACTATCTACCGGAAGTTCCCAAGGTGGGAATACCGGCAGTATTTTATTCAGAACTGCAGACGCACATGGAGGTGATGCTGGTGCGTTTAGCGTCGCACTTGGATCGGCCGAGACCAGCACAGGAGGTACTTTATCCCTGACCGCTGGTGCCAGTGAGAATACATACGGCACGGGCGGTACAGTTGCAATTAGCGGAGGTGACGGGCCATATTTTGGCGGTGACGTTGTATTGGCTGGAGGTGCGTCCCTCTCTGGAGCTGGAGGAGCGGTTCGAATGACGAGTGGTGCAGGCGAAAACGCATCAAGCGGCGATGTTCTTGTTTATTCAGCAGCAGCGGCTGCGGGACGCCCAACTGGTTCCGTTCGCCTCTACACTGGTTTTGCAAATGGCAGCGACAGTGGTGATGTTACCATCGAGACGTCCGATAGTAGTGGTGGCAAAGCAGGCTCCGTGTATGTTGCTGTCGGCGTATCTGAGAACGAAGAAGGAGGGTCTGTTTACCTTACAAGCGGTGGAAGTGTTCACGAGCAAGGTATTGGCGGAGGGTTGACATTGTCCGGCGGCGACGGCACCGAACAAGGCGGTAGTGTCACAATCAGTGCAGGCAATGGTGACACAGCTGTAGGTGGCAGCGTCGTCATTTCAAGTGGTGGCGGCAATGGTTCCGCAAGTGGTGATGTTCTCATTTCAAGCGCAGCGAGTACAGGCTCCACTAAACCAAGTGGATCGTTGATATTCTCAACAGGCGAAACAGCGGAAGGCGACTCTGGTCTCATCTCCATTACATCATCTTCAGCAGTTTCTGGCCAGGGTGGGTATATCGCCATCTCGGTAGGCTCCGGAGATACTACGAAAGGTGGCATGCTGTCATTAAGCAGTGGAAACAGTACGGGTGATGACAGCACTGGCGGAAATATCCAGCTAACGGCAGGGTCAGGAACTTCAATTGGTGGTGACATTACTCTGACTGGAGGCGACGGCGCGGGTTCTGATGGCGGCCGAGTTCAAATCACCTCCGGATCGGGAGACGCTGCTAATAGCGGTGCTATTTTGATTTCAAGCGCTGATGCGCCAAGTGGAGGGTTTGAAAGCGGCTCTTTGATTCTGTCAACCGGCGCCGCAACTGGTAGTTTCGGCTCTGGTAACATTTCTATTGTAACTTCTTCGTCGACTGGCGGAGGAGTTGCTGGATCTATCCTGCTTTCTGTCGGAGCCTCAAGTGAAGCGACTGCTGGATCGAGTGTTATGATAGTTGCTGGTGATGCAGCTTCACTTGCTGATAGCAGTGATGGGATTGGAGGTACTATTTCTCTAACCAGCGGGAACAGCAACATTGGAGGCGACATCCTCATCAATGCTGGTAGTGGAAGCACAAAGTCTGGTGGCAACATCGTCTTGCTTAGCGGTGCTACAGCCGCAGAGGGTGATAATGCTCCAACTGCTGGGAGTGGAACAGTTGATATATCATCTGCGAGTGCATCAGACAATGACGAAGACATGACAAATAGTGGTGGGGTAACCCTGCGGTCTGGTGACGTCAGTGCAGGAGTATCTGGAGATATATCCATCTTCTCGGGTAGATCTGCAACCGGACAGGCAGGTTCACTAACTCTTGCTGCCGGCTCCAGTGGAGCTGATGTTGGTAGCTAGTATCATGATTGCTGGTGGGGAAAGTGTGCACGCCACAGGAGCCGGTGGTTCCGTCCAAATCCTAGGTGGAAATGGTACACGCGCCGGCGGCGGCGTTGAGATTAGTGGCGGTATGGGGAATGGTGATCATGGAGGAAGCGTGAGCCTTACAAGTGGTGCAAGCGCAAAAGAGCAAAGTGCTACCGGAGCAATTGCAATCTCAAGTGCGAGTGGGGTTGCCGGCGGCCAAGCAAGTGGAAATGTGGATATCTTCTCCGGCACTGTTGTCGGTACTGCAGATAGTCCAGCCAATTCAGGTGACTTAAACGTTTATACGGCGAATGCGACAAATGGTCGTGCAGGAAATATAGTTGTACGTGGAGGAAGCGGCGACGCAGTTGATAGTGGCTCGATCAGCGTGATAGGAGGCTCAACATCAAGTGAAGATGGTGTAGGAGGCGAAGTGCTCATTTCCGGCGGAAGTGGAGGCCTTAATGGCGGCAGAGTAATTATTGTTGCTGGTGATGGCGATGAGACAGGTTCAAATACTATCGGCGGGAGTATCGAGATTTCTTCTGGAGCAGGCAGTGCTGCTGCTAGCGGAGGAGTAAGTATCACTTCCGCAGCAGTCAACGGCGTTGACCAGCCGAGTGGGAATGTTAGCCTCTCTTCCGGTGAAGCGACAGCTGGAGGAAACTCGGGCACAATTTCTATTGCCACCGCAGCTGCAACTGGTGGTGGGGCTGGTGGCTCCATTTCTATTACCGTTGGAAGCGGCAGTGCGCTCGACGGAGGGAGCCTCGCTCTCGCAAGTGGTTCAAGCTCATATAATGGAGGAGATGATGCTGAACCAAGTGGAGTGGGTGGAAAACTCTCTTTAACTGCTGGCGATGGTGTCGCAGCTGGTGGAGCAATTGACCTCCACGGAGGCGGCGGTCTTCAGGGTGGAGGCATCTCGATTACCAGCGGTTCTGCTTCTGGAGTCGGTGCGATTAGTGGGGACGTCGTGGTTACGACTGCGCCATCAGAAACAGACCAATCAACTGGCAATGTTTTCATCTCGTCAGGATTGGCGACAGGAGGCGACTCGGGCAATGTTGTCATCAGTACGTCGAATGCTACAAGTGGTCACGCTGGGGGTATCTCGCTCTCTGTTGGATTTACCGATCTGTCTGAAGGCAACTCAGTTAGCATTGAGGCTGGTGGTAGTACAGCCCAAGCAGGAACTGGAGGTGCTTTGAGTCTCACGGGTGGTGACGGAGCCTCTGGTGGGCAGGTTACCATTTCTGGTGGAGCTGCCTCAAATGGGTTTGGAGGCGATGTTCGCATCATTAGTGGTCAAGGCAGCGAAGCAACGAGCGGGAACATTGCGATTCTGACAGCAGAGTCGGGCATCAATAGTACTACGAGCGGCACAATTACGTTGTCAACTGGTGCCTCGACTAGCGGTGGTGACTCTGGTGAGATTCTGATCACCACAGCCGATGCAGCAACATCTGACGGAAGTGGTAGCGGGGTCGCTGGCTGGATCAACATTGCGGTCGGCAGTAGCGAAGGCGAAGCAGGAAGCATGGTGAGCTTACTAGGTGGCGCATCGGCCCACGTCAACGGAACAGGTGGTGCAGCAATCATCACAGGCGGAACAGGCGCGACTGGAGGAGACGTGGTCATCACCGGCGGCATCGCCACTGGAGCAGGCTCGGGTGGAACAGTTCTCATTACGAGTGGTTCGAGCGCGGAGGGGAGAAGTGCGACTGTGATGATCCATTCTGGATCGGCAGGCACGGATGCTGACAGCGGCAGCTTGTTTGTATCAAGCGGAGAAGTGTCTGGCACAGGAAGTTCTGGTGAGGTTCTACTCACAACTGGCGCTGCCCAGGATGGGACGTCAGGCAGTGTGCGGTTGCTTGTAGGCGACTCCGGAATTGCTGATGGTATTGCAGGTGACGTGGCACTTTCAGCTGGCACAAATCTTCTCGGCAGTGGGGGATCTGTGATTGCCACCCCTGGCCAAGGCAAAGACAACTCCACAAACGGATTCTTCGCTGTGCAATTCCCCGTTGATGGAGATACCGCCTCCCTTCTATCGGTGTCGCTGAATTCATTCACCGTAAACAATGTGCTCGCAGCCAGTGTGAGCTCCCAGACGACGCTGGAGCTTGTTGCATCATCGGTTCTCTCGCTCCACGGTGACTCTATCCAGCTTTCCGGGGCAGTGATCGTTGATAGCGCCGACTTTTCTGTCGAAATGGAAGGATCACCAACTTTCACCGTCGACGCTGGATCGGGTAACGTGACCATGCTCGGGGCTCTTTCACTTTCGGCAGTAGACGCCGAGATCAACCACGGTGGTGACAAGTTGACGCTATCGACTCCTCATCTAGAAGTCGATGGCGCACTGACAAAGTTTTCTGGTGAATCGGTGACTTTCTTGGGAACGAACATCGCCTTCTCGAGCTCCACGAGCGTTACTTTCTCGTCCTCCAAGGTGGCATTCCCAGGAACCATCGTCACGACGGCGCCATCCTACGGAGACGAATGCGTCAAGGGAGAACTCCGCGTTGGGCCAACCCAGCTGTTCATTTGCATCAGCACCAATACCTGGTCCTACGTCGATTTGACAGTCATCTCCGATCCAGACGCATCGACACGGTAACTTTGTAGAAAAAGAGGAAGGGTAAATATCTTTTGTAATGCTACATGACATGCATGTCTGTCTGCCCTATGCGGCAATAGATTAGTTGCTGAGAGCTTCTCCACCCTCAATTGGCAGTGCTTTGAGCAAGCGCAGCCGACACACGGCGCGCGGACTCGACGGCAGTGGCGCTGTTGCAGCACGGAGACGGCGCGGGCTTGATGTCAGCCGTCGACTTTTCGTCGGCGTGCACGAGCTGCTGCTTGACGAGTGTTGGGCCTGTGGCGTGTGCGCCTTCACGCAGCACGACAAGTCCGCGAGGCGTGCCGCTCGACTGGTCGATGCGTTGCATGGCCTCGTACACGAGAGAGAGGCGCACCCAGTGCGGCGGGTACTTGAAGCGCGCGACGTCCATGAGCAGCACCATATCGCGCTCGGCGTGGTAGCCGCCAATGGGCGAGAAGTGGCCGTCGCCCGTCTGGCCCAGCACCTTGCGGCTGTAGTTGAGCACGACGATCTCGGAGCTCGTGGCGCAGCTGCGCTTGACGATGTCTCGGAACTGGTCGAGCGTGAAGTCGGGTGAAGCGCGAAAGTCCTCCGTCTGCACGCCGTTGCATCGCGCGAGGCAGATGAACTCGGACATGCTGATGCCCTTCTCCTTGGCGACGGCGAGCGACGTGCAGCAGTCGAAGAGCTCTTCGCTGAACCAGCGCCAGGGTCCCTTCCACAGGCGGCCGGGGTCGATCTGCAGCGCGTTGAGGCACATGGCGAGCGTCGCGAGTCCGCAGAAGGCCGGCTCTGCCTGCGTGATGAACTGCTCGGCCAGTGGGAAGTAGATCTGCATGTAGTTGTCTCCGCGCGAGTTGATGGCCTCTGTGAAGAGCTTGCGTCCCTCGGGCCCTGAGAAGGCGATACAGTCCTGCGGCAGGTGGCGGCGGTGGAACGATGACTGGAACGGAACCACAGACGTCCCGACTGGCGACGTCGACCGCGTGACCACAACGCTGTTGGCGACTGCGCTGGTGGTCGACGACCTCCTCCACCGCAGCTGGCGCGGCCTGCACGACGCTTTGCTTGGCGGCCGCGAGCTCGAGCGCCTGCTTCTCCTGCTGCTCCTTGATGCGCTTGGTCTTGCAGCCGCACTCCATGTCCATGGGCAGCTGGCACTCCTGCTCGTCCACGAGCTCGCCAAGGGGCTTGCTGTCCCTCTTCCAGCGCAGCACCGGGTTCCTGCGCGCCGCCTGCAGCTTCCTGAATGGCCTGGGCGTGTGCTCGGCCTCCTGCCGCTCGTCCGGCCGCAGCGCAGTGAACAGATGCGTGTGCACCGGCCCGAGGCGCCGCACGGGCGACGAGCGCGCCGTGCTGTGGCGCAGGAAGAGCAGCCCGCCGCTCTGGTTAAGGCCCGCGTTAAGGCCGGCGTTAAGGCCCGCGGTGGAGCGCAGCAGTCGCCCGTGGGGCAGCGCGGCCAGGCGCGGCGGCAGCTCGCGAGCGCGCGGCCACATGGCGGTCGGCGGGCGGAGGAGAAAGCGCGTATGGCTCGAATGCTCAATCGGCTTGAAGGCGGAGGCGGCGGCGGGGTCGGACACTTGGGGTTTGTATGCTATAGTGGGGAGAGGGTGATTGGACGTGGGACAGTGGGGATATTAATTTTAGAAGATTGTAAGATTATGAGATGTTGTTGGTTGTATGTTATAGAGGGATTTTGATTACATGTTTAGAAGATGCATGGGTTTGTAGAAGGAGGGGAGGATGCGACGACAACGACCCGGTCGTCATTGGGATAAAGCTGAGGTTGTGGAGAGGATGACTACCCAGGAGCCATTCAACGCGGCGCCCGTCGCTGCATCGCTTTCGAGCACCAGCTGGCTCCTGGAACGATCACTTCTGGATGATTTTATACAAAATTCATATACAATCAAAAAGTCTAGGAGACCCCAGATCTGGACTGGAGCAGTCGATTGGCACGCGAGGATCGTTTCGATGGCGATGTTCGCGCGCTGATTGGCCACAACCCAGCCAATCACCGCGCGAGACGACCGAAGGCACGCGCCTCGCGCGCTGATTGGCCCGCGACGGGCTCCCGTACACGCATTTTCGGGAAAGGAGTGGTGGTCGCGTACGTACGCACGCTGATTTGGCTCACGCCCGGCCCACGGGGAGCGCGTGCCCGGCGGACGCCTTTGACGGCTCCGGAGCCTTGGATTGACCAGCTCCAGCCCTCCGAGGCGCAGAAACGCGGCTAGGTGGCGTTGAAGCGGCCGAAGAAGAGCCCGAGGCACGCGTTCGCGTGTTCCGCGCGCGCGGCCAAGCAGCGACTCGTCGACCGCCTCGAGGGCTCGAGCAGCGTGCCCCCGCGCTCTGCACGGGCTCTGCGCCTGCCAATTTTTCGCTCGGCGCTTGGTTTGCGCCTGCTGGTGGTGGTGGTGTCGTGTCATTTATTGCATGTCATGGCTGCATGTCAACTGAACCGCGTGCCGCTTCATGTGTCAATCGGGTGGACCACACCAATAGTATCTTCCGACGTCGAGGAGGGCATGCACGCAGCGAACGGAGACAGCGGTGGGAAGAGAGTGAGGATGGCGGTATGTTCCTCGTTGCGAGGGTCCCGGTTATATGCGATAGATATCTACGCACCACGCAAGGAAAAACAAGAACTTCAGATTCATATTTGTGCAGATCTCTCCGATGCAGATAGAGCCCATCTAACCCACCTTGTTGAGTTGAACTCGTCAATGAACCTGACGGATAGTACGATTACGACGTCCAAAATGCTGGTCATCAATCAACCTCCATCCATCCTCAAGCGAGAAGCTAGCTAGGTTGCCAATACATGCTGCTTTGACATGGCAAGTTGTTCTCGATAAAAAACGGGTGCAGAGCACATGCTTCTTGGGTCGATCATTGACAAAAATGCGCAGGACGCACTTCATACTATAAACAGACAGTAGCTCTCCATGTGCTGTCAAGAGTGAGACAGTCGATGGCCATTTGATTAGAGCCCAGCTATTCTTACAACCGAGTGAAAATACTCGTGCTCAGCGTACCCCAAACAATAAATTTGCGTTTGCAAACGGAGAGGAAGTGACAGCAGCCTGAATGCTGTGTCATGACACCATGGGTCAAGCAAAGCTCGTCTGTGCAACCGTGTTCGCCATCCGGCGTAATGATTAGGGGTACAGGGAATATGCAGAACGATGTTATCACCATACAGTACCGCCTCATTCCATGCCGCCCGCTTCCAGCGTTTGACCCGATCCCGTCGATCAAGCAGACTATTCTTCATCCAGCAGCAATCAAAGTCTACAACGTGATCTATTCTGCGTCACAGCCAATTCTTATACCTCTCTACTGTGTTGCAACATGCCTCCGTCTTGGGTCTTTTTTCGCTCCAACCTGCCATACCGCTTCATCGTCTCTCTCAGTAGCGGAGATTCTAGCTCTGACAGCGTCAATTACTCAAGCACCACTTTTCTTCATGGCTTTCATGGGAATGCGCCGCGAGTTTGTGAAGGTGCTCGTGCAATCATTTGAATTTTGGTTTTTGAGCACAACATCTATCCTGATGCTGACAGCACTGGGGTTAGCAAATGGATGGAGCGTTCGCCTCCTCACATTGCCATACTTATTGATCGACGTCATTATTGGATTGTTCTCAGAGAGCTACCTGACCATGCAGGCAGCGTACACTCTTGCATCCGGGACTATGCTAGTCTCGGTTCTCATTCTTATGAGCGGTGTGATTCTTAACCTGACAACTGGTCTCGACCTCGAGAAGACCATCATGACGTTTGAGCAAACGCATTTTATGTTGTCGACTCGGGATGTGCTACTAAACACAATGGGAACTGTGGCATTATTCTACGCACGAGTCGTGTTTTTATCTGTATATGTCAACCGGAAAGGCCCCCACAACGGCACCGTCGTGGCGTCCATCATCGTTCGATCCCCTCTTGCATGGGATCTTTGTCTGCAACCCAGTAGCTTGTCAGCATCCTCCGCGACCACGAGCAATGTGCAATCGTGTAACAACACTATAACAACCGTCACTCCACTGTCAGCAATGAATAGAATCAACTCACGCTGTCTGACCATGACTGCAGAGATCGACAAAGAGCTAAACTCTATTCGAGCCAGCAATTTGGTTCTACCAAACGCACAAGCCATGTTTCGGAATACCGAGCGCATTTTACCAATTATCTTGATGGTGCTTGGCTGTGTTGGCAATGCAGGGGCGGGGTTCACACTCATGGCCACTCCTCCTCTAATGCAAGAAGCTCATCATGACAAGCACGCAAATCACCAGGAACAAAGCGGTGATTTCCCCTTTTTTACTCTGTCAGCTATCGGTTTTTGGGCGACTTTCACTTACGCTACCATAGTAGTTGCTTGTTATGAGCGCAAAATGCTCAAGCAACTTTTCACTACTTTCAACGTCGTCTTCCTCTCGCTACAAGTCTCTTTTGCACATCTGTGTCTGTGTGACAGCTTTTCCTGGCAGTCTGACAAAGTACTCAGTGCTACGGCTTGCTGGATTTGGCTTCATCTAGTGCTAACTACAGATGCACTCACTCCAGTAATCAAGACTCGATTGGGACTAAAAGTGTGGTATGCCATCCCGTTGTGGCCGCCGCACTAGTTAGTCAAGTGATCTTGATGTTGGAACTCGTGTGGTGGAACCATTGGGAAATACCAAACCACACCGTGTTGCGAATTCCAACTCGATCAGACCAGGCAATCGTGTTTCGGTCGTCGTCAGTGTTGTTAGGTCGCCTCGTGACGATGGTGGTGTGGTTTTCTCGCATTCTACTCCGCATTTGGCGACGACGACATGATGACGAGCTAATATTCATACAAGGCAGAGCCGCCTTCGACTATGTCAAGTGGAAACTCCAGCGAGCATTAGAGTCGCACCCAGCTGCGCAGCTTGACCTCCACAGGGAAATAACACATCGATAAATGCGTGTGCTCTTGAATTTAGGCAAGATGACATAGGGTAATAATTAACTTAATATTTGTATTGATGTTACCCCCTCCATTGCAATTCATGCACGCATTACTCCGGCACCATTACCCGGATGAGATGCCACTGCAACAGGAAGCTTGATTCCTGCAGCGGGTTCTTTTGTTTTCTTCTTTCCACTAGCCGATTTAAGCGAACAGTTGAGTGCCGCAAACCGCTGACTAGAGCTCTGTTTGGCCCGAGCGTTGTGGATGTTGGGCAACACTGAGATGCCGTCTCCCGTGGCACCAGAAGTGCGAATCTTGCTCGTCATGGCTCTTTTCGCAGTGACCAGAGAGTTCGAGAGTGTGACTACAATTCCATGAGACTCACCAAGATACTTGCCCGTGATTTCTGCTCCTTTTTTGTATGACTGAAGGCTCTGTTCGAAGTTCTTGAGGAACTCATGCTCGACACCGACATTGTGGTATGCTATCCCAAGAACTGCAATTCGGTCGAGTTTAGTAGCATCGACAGAATCGTTTCCGCCTCGTTGTCGTGGCGGACTTCCGCCGTTGTTATTGTTGTTATTGCTGCTCGGATAGCTGTTTGACAGGTGGAGTTCTTCATGGAGCAAGATGAGCGCCGATTGCGCGTGCCCGAGTGCGCTTTGGTGCTTTCCGAGCTGTGAAAGCACAGCGCACATGTTGAGGTGTGTATCAGCTCTGTTGGGAATGTTGTCAAGCTTCGATTCAATCTGCAGCGCATCTGTCAGATAGGTGAGAGCGCGGTGAAGATTGCCCTGCCGCCGATACAAGCAAGCAAAGTTGTTGAGCGTCACGGCACGTGCTGCAGGGTGTTTCTCCGTCAGAATCTCTGCCTTCTTTAACAACTCAAGCACGACTGGGTACGCTTCCTGCTGTAAATACGTCATCGCCAGTAGGTTGCACATCTCGCCGACGGTCTTGCACGCCTGCCTGACTTCGTCACTTGCGGCTCCGAAGAAGTGTTGGCGCAGCACAAGCCCCTTTTCCATGCACACGAGCGCCTCCGTGTACTTGCCCTCTCGCTGCAGTTGTGTGCTGCGGTCGTCTAACCGCTGCAATGCGAGCAGCTCCTTTTGGTTTTCAATGAAGAGCATCTCTTCCTCGTCTTGCGCTCCAGGTGTCTTGTGCGGATACCTCTTTTGAGCTTCGTCGCTCGCCTGCGGAGACACCTCTTTATCCTCCTGCTCCTGTTCGCCCACATCTAAGAGCTGCAACTCTCGCTGCGCTTCAGCGTCGTCACCCTCCATCGTACTCGAAGTGCTGCCTCCAAGTGACAAAGCGCAGCCCAACTTCAGTCACACACATGGCTACACTTCCCAATTTGGAGCCCTATACATAGTTAGTGCTGACGCTGAAATAGTGACACGCTCGCCACGTCAGGCAATCACTCGCATTGCATCACGTCCATCAGTCCGTCGGTCTCACTTGCACCTGACGGTCTCAGCATGGCCGACGCCTCTCTGTTCCTGCTGTCCGTCCAGGCTCCGGTCGCTGGCCATGACGAGCTAACCGAGCAGCGAGAGCTCAAGTTCGCGTGCGACTGGGACGTGGGCATCGGCGGGTCCGTGTGGACGAGCGGCGAGGTGCTCGGCTGCTCACCTGCAGCTGGAGCGAGAGCGCTACCGCCCGCTGATCGACGGCAAGCGCGTGGTGGAGCTTGGCAGCGGCACGGGTTTCGTCGGGCTGGCGGTTGCCGCATGCTTTCGGCCGGCTCACGTGTTCCTGACGGACCTCGCGTCGCACGTGGCGTGTCTTGAGGGGAATGTCGAGCGCAACAGGGACGCGCTGCAGCCTGGCGTCCAAGTGCACGTGCGGGAGCTCGCGTGGGGACAGGCCGAGCAGGAGGAGGCGCTGCAGCAGGAGCTGCAGCAGGCCAGCGAGAGCGGGTCGGCGTGCCCCGACCTCATCATCGGCACCGACGTGGCGTACCTTCGCGAGCTGTACGCCCCGCTTCAGCACTCGCTGCGGGCGCTGGCTGCGGACCAGTCGACGCTGGTGCTGCTAGGGCTCAACCGCGCCGACACGGGGCTCGCCTTCTTCCGGCAGCTCGAGCGCGACGGCTTCGAGTACTACAAGGTGAGGGACGAGCAGCTGCCCGCCGCCTACTTTGGCAAGGACTTCGGGCTCTTTCACATCCGCCGCGCGTCTCGGTGGCGTCGAGAAGGAGGATCCAATTGCAGTTGAATGAGAACGTGTCGGCCCGCCATTGGGCCTTGAACCCTCCGTTGCGCTCCTCGGATCGTTGAAGCTCCGGTCGCCAGCGTGACACGGGGATCTTCTGGCGCCGTCCCGGAGCGCAACGCGGCGACAAAATCCACTCGCGTCGTCCCAACAGCGCGCTCCCAAGCATCAACGCATCAACGCATCAACGTGGCGTCCTGAGGGCGCCCGGGCGCTGTTAAAAGCCGCGGAGCCGTCGTCGCCTGGCGCTGCGACGGGCGGAGCGACGTATCGCAGCCATCGACAGGCTGCGGCGCGCCCAGCAGCGCCAGCAGAGCCCACTGTCGCTCTCGAGCCGACGACGCCTCAAGTGCTCGCGGCCCCCCCCCCATCTAAATGGCGCTCTTCAATCGAGGAGCTGCTGGTGTGGCGCACACTAGTGGCGAGGGAGAGTGGCACTTGGGGGTGACCCCCCTCCGCGTTTTGGCCCGCGCAGTATAGGAGTCCGACGCCCGACCTCCGTCCTTCTCGCGCACCCTTCGCGCACCCTTCCGCCTTCCTTCAAGTCTTCCAATGGTACGCGGGGTTACGCTCATGCGGCCGTACGGTACGCTCGCAAGGCGAACTGGCTGCTGGAGGGAGGCCATGCCATGCCGAGCCAATTCGTATAGGAAAAAAAAGGTTTCGTGGTGGTCTCCACGAGCTCGCAGCGGTTGCGTTGTTGGGGGAGGAAAGATCGCAGTGTGTCGTCGCTTTTTGGCTCGCGAAAATGTCCCTATAAGCAAGGCTCCGGCTGCAAAGACGGCGGCAGGGTTTTTTGCGTCACGCGACGCTTTTTTCCAAGTTGCAACAAGGGCGTGCTGGTTCTATAGCATTCGCAAGTCGGTCTCGGTCGGTCGGTCGCAGGTGGGGGGTACGGTGCGTAATCCCCCTCTTTGCATACTGAAGCCAAGTGTAAATGGGCATTGAACGCTTTCTTTTCGCCTCCCATCAAGCCCCGTCGGCCGGCCCCAAAGGCGTCACTTTCCCATCGGCGGCAGCGCAAAAGATCGGCCGAGCGGCGGCCCGCGCGAGCGTCGGCGAGAGTCCAGCGGTCCTCCGGCGCGCTTGATGACGTCGCAGGGCTGGCAGAAGCGCGTGGACAGGCACAAGGAGAGCGCGAACGCGAACCTCACGTCCTGGTTCCTCAAGACCTTCTCCTCGGGCAAGAAGACGCAGTTCCTGCGCGACCACGACGAGCAGAGCGCGCAGCTGCACGCGCGCCGACCGGCCACCACGGCGCAGCCCGCGCGCGCGCTTGGGCAGCTCAGCGCCGTCGCCAACGCGGCCAGCGGCGGCGGCGCATGGCGCGGCGACAATGAGCGCCGCACGCCGCAGAGACAGAAGAGCTTCCTGCGCCAGCAGCTCCTGGAGATGAAGCGCGCGTCCGCAGAGACGCTGCTGCGAGCGCAGCAGCAGCGGATGGACGGACAGATCACCGAGGAGCAGCTCGACGCGCTCGACAGAGAGAACCGGTTCTCGGACGACGAGGACGAGGACGTTGACTCGGACGACGAGTCCGTGCACGAGATGGACGAGGCCATGGGCGACCTGCGGCTCAGCATCGACCCGGCTGCTTCCACGAGCTCCATGGCGTCCACGGCCACGGCTTCCACGGCCACCACCGTCAATCGCAGCCACCGCAGCAGCAGCGCCACAAGCACCGGCAGCGCCGCCGGCAGGAGAAGCAAGAAGCTCTCCCGCCGCTCCAGCAGCGCGCGGTCAGAAGAGGCCAAGGACGCAGAGATCGCAGAGGCAGAGCAGCGCGCAGAGTACTCGATGGAGGTCAGCCGAAGGCTGAGCCAGGCCACGCAGCTCTACGCCGAAGCCATCTACGCGCTCGACTCGGCGCTCAACCCGAGCGAGGCGCGCCAGCCCATGCCCGAGCCGCGACCGCTGATGATCGGCACCAAGAACTCGGCCAAGAGTGAGTGGATCTAGATGGCCGGTAGAAGCGTGACGGCGGACGAGCGCGGAGCGCGGAGGGCCGACGAGCAGCAGCAGCTCGGCCTGATCACCCAGGGCTGCTGATTTTCTCCCCAGCCCCCTCGCTTCCTCAGGAGCTCATCCCCAACAGAGTTTTGCCAGTCCGCGAGCTCCAGTGGGAGACGCTCGCACCTTTCGTGGGCTTCGTGGCGTGGAATTCGCGCCGGCGTGGCGTGTGTACATTGCGCCTCTGCGTGGGTCGGAGGAGGAAGAACGGACTATGTAAAATAGGCCCGTGTCAGCAAGTAGGAATGTTTTGAGCGGCGCTCCCGGGGCCTCCCGCTCGCTCGGTTGCGGGCGAGTGTGCGGAGGCGGGGAGTGCTCGTCGGCGGCGGGCGGAGGAAGGAGGGAATTTAGTCAGGGAGAAGTGAGCGCCGCGGTTCAATCGGAGAGACCGCGGCCGGGGGTATGAGCCGCCGCCATTGTCAATTACAGCGTTGAGAGGACAAGTAACAGCAGTAGTAAACTCGACATTCGACCAAACAATTTTGATCGCTCTGGACCCAGCTTCACGCGCTGCGCGCAAAGGCGACAAAGTGCGGGTCTTCCAAGGGGTGAGTTGTCACACGGTCGTATCCGTCAAAGGTGAGCTTGTCCGTCTTGGTCTCAGTCATTGCGCGCCGCTGGATCTTGATGTCGAACGGCAAATACCTGACAAGAAACCACAAGAGCAGTGAGCAACTGGAAGACTTTTGGTCAAGAGAGACTGCAATGAAGCAAACTTACAAAAGCTCAAGCGTGGGGACGGACTGGAAGGCATGCTCCTCAATAATCTTGAGCGGGTTCAGATCCAGACGACTACAAGGATTATAAGAGACGATCGACCACTAATGAAACACTGCCCAATTTGCAACTCACAGAACTTTGAGCTGCGGCAGCGTTGAAGCTGTGGAGGAAAAGGACCCATCGTCGTTGCGTGCGTATCCGAGCAGCATCTCGGGCAGCACGCGTGTGAACTTGTTCCCCATGAGATACCTGACGAATTCAGAAATTGTGAATTCTTGTTCAATAAGTGTGAGGGGAGGATCATGGGCAAAACCCACAAGTGCGTGGTCTCGAGAGGAATGTTCACCGGCACAGTCTGAAACAAAGTTAGGACACGTTTTGAAAAGAAAAATGACGCAGAGACCCACCGAAAGTCCGCGAAAGTCGCAGTAGACCGACACGCGCTGTGTGCCAACACATTGACACTCGCTCGGACAGCTTGTTGCGAGGGACGACCACATCAAAACGAGCAACACCAGCCACATGGACGCGATTGATCCCTTCATGTTGGTCAACAGCTGAAGCGACGCAGTGCAGACGGAGGGACTCTAAAACGAGTGTTCAAGTGAATGAATAAATTGCTAGCACTCGCCTTCGGCTCGCGGGTATGGCCGTGGTAAACCTGGCATCCTACGATAAAAGACGATGACTGGGAATGGAACCCAGTGGAAATGCAACAATGCCTGAGTATACAGTGCTATCTGCGGGCAACGCTGAGCGCACCTGCAGACACTTGGCCTCTGATGTGTTTAGTTGGCGCTCGGCAAAAAACGTTAGGTCTTGGTTGACCACGGAGCATGTAGAAGAGAAGCATCAGAGGCGTTGACGTCGCGGTTCACAGTAGTACCAAAACAGCCATTCGATCGACAATGGAGCACACTATAAACCTTGCACGTCCGCCATTCCTTGTCCGTGCTGTTCTTGACCTTGCAGAGGCGGAGACTGTACTGGTATTCTAGCTGCCGGTGGCAACGTGAGTGAAGCTTGCTGGTGCGAAACTCATCAATTGGTTGTACACGACAGTAGTTTCTCAACGTGTGCTCCAGTCTTTTGACCGGCCCCGGGGGGCACTTCTTGATGAGTCCAGAGTAATCGGTATTGCTCCAATCTCCAAATCCAACCACCGTTCGCCTGCCTGCTTGCTGGATCAGAGTTCATGTAGCTTCTTCTGCGCAAAGATGTACCGTCCAAAACACAGGTTGCGGAATCCCTTCGTCCGTGAAAATCCTAGCAGGTTTTCCATACGTGGAATAACGTATCGTGTGTGCGTTTCCAGCAACTCGAGCGACGCGGTCTTCTTCGACGGCATGTGACGCTCGGCCGTCAAAATGTCGGGCCGCCACTCCTTCCAGCAAGCTATCTTCTGGTTGCTCTTGTGGTAGCGAGCATCCTCGTAGAACTCACGAGAAGAGCAGTGGATAGTCTCGCCGTCCTGGTTGGTTGCTACAAACAGATCTCGTCTGCCAGGATCTAGGCCCCACATGACATCATAATCTTCTTCCTTGAGTGGGCGGTCTGTCGCCGGATGGGTTTTCCGCATGACGATGCTGACAGCCTTTCCGTCCGTCACGATCTCTCCTACGAACTTCTTGTTGGCTGTTTCAAACTTCTCGATATTGAAGAGACTGTGCCACCAATCGTCTGCGACAGCATTCCAATCGTCACCTAAAGGAGGCACGCGAACACCAGCACGTAGAAGTAGGCTGTGGAGCGCCGTCTTGCACATCTTGAAGTGCGAGCACTTGAACCCATTCTTTGTCGGCAGGAGACTGAACGTGCGGACCTCTGGGATGTCTTGTCGATGCTGAAACCGGCGATTCCTCTCCTCAATGTCGGTCAGAATCATGTAGGTGAGAGGAAGCAATCTGTTAGCCTCGTCGGACAAGTAGCCGCTCTCGTTGCGCGGGATCTGCTCTCGCCAAGTCTGCACCTCGGTATCGTTGCCGTTGTAGACAGGGTCCAGGATGCTCTTGATCATGACGTAGGCCTCAGCACCATTCAAGTCATAGACCCGCTTGATGTGACGGTGAATGCGATGGTAGAAGTTGCGTACGATCGCGTTCTTGGTGTTAGTGGCCATCATTTGGGCTGCGTTCTGCTGCCACCCAGCGGTAATCTGCCGGTTGCTTGCACGTCGAGCGTCCTCACCTCGCCAAGTGTTGTACAGCGTGACTGATTGCTGAAATGCAGGAGACCCGAGTGTGGAGTTGGCGTTGCAAACACACGATAGGCATCTGTAGAAGAAGACCTGGTTGAGTGGCTCCACTGCATCGCCCAGCTGACACATCCGAACGGCGTGGATGTTGGCGAGGACGTAAGCCTCCAGCACGGCCTGGTCCATATCCGCCAGCACGGACTCCCACGGCAAAGTCATGGCCTCATCGCTCTCGCAAAACGCCTTGAGCAACGTCTTGACGCACACAAGCGAGGATTTGGCGTTAGCTGCGTCACGAGCTTCGACTTTGGCTCGTCGCCTCTTTGACTGACTCTTGCGTGGTTCTGCACTGCGCTTCTTCCTTTTAGACTTAGCACCGCCTGACGTCGGACAAGCTGCACGTGTTGTCACCACAGCGCCAATGCCGGGTACCCCAGCCATTAACCCTTAGTGCACATGAGGTATCCCGTACTGGCATCTCGGTGCAATGGTTTTGGGCACGCGTCCAGGGACATGAGATGGCTATGCAACTCCACCAGCGCCCGTATGTGAACGCCGGTGGATATTTCCACTCACGGAATGCTTGAAGTCGCGCGATTTGGGTTGTCTGTCACCACCGTCGGCTCCTTGGTCTCCGTCGTCTCCGTCTTCTTTCGCTGGCGCCAAAAGCCTGAGCTCCCTTCACCTTCTTGCTCACACGAACATTCTGTGGTGCTCATGAAAACGAATAAATTAAAAAATACTTTGTGATTTCCTAGTTGAAGGTCTGACTTCCTTCATCTTGCTTGTCGATGATCCCTGCTAGGCTTGTCACCGTTACTTGAAGCTCTTCTCCTCTCATCTACGCGATGCACTCCACTTTCACCACCCACTTCATTTCCCGAGTCCATGCTTCGAATGCGAAGTAGCGGAGGTGGTGTCCGTGGTTGGGGTGTTGAACCATTCCGATGCGGTGGAGTTGGAGTTCGTTGTTGGGGTGGCGAGCCGTTCCGACCATCAGCGTTGGTAGGACTCCGCAGACGCCACCCATGACCGTGACCTCCTCCACTTCCACCACTACCCGTGCGTCGTTTGTTTTCTCTGTCGTTGACGTTCGCGGCTGTACCATAGAATGAGCTCGGCGAATTCACCTCCACCACATCCGAAATCGAAGACAGCGAAGATACACGACTCAAACCCTTGTCATGGCCGTCTCCCACCATAGTACCGAAGTGTGATGGCAAGTGGCCACGAAGCTCCGACGCAAGCCGAGTTACACTCTCCTGGAATCCCAACGAAGCGTTCACATGATGAACAGAACTGCGAGCGAACGAGTACCGGTGTGCCAGAGCAACCGAGTGCAGGGACAACAGTAAAGGGATCACCACCTTCCCTCGATCTTCAGCAAACGCGAGTTGGTCTGCCAGCATACCCGAAGCGACTGTCGTGGGTGACAACACAGCGATGACTGCTGCACTTGCAACGATGGCATCTTTTGCGGCGATCTGGCGCATCTGACTGGTTGACGCACCTCTGGAGCTGCCTTCAGCGTCAATGAAAGCGTTTTGATTGTCGATCGCGCGAATTCCTCGTCGAGCCAATGCTACTCGCAGTCGACGACAGAACCCACCGTGATGGTCTCCGTGTACGATGAACACAAGCGGGTGAGTGTCGTCAGATGAAGAAACGAGTCGAGCCAATGATGAGGATGCATTTCCAAGTACGTGGTCTTGCTCATCTTCATTGTCCAAAACTGTCTGCCGAAGCTCGCCACCATTCGCATCTTGGGCCTCGAGCCGCACTCGGTGCTCCTCGATCTGGTCCTGGATGCCATCAAGAAGCAGCTGCATGCACTCTTGGAATGCGCTTGTGCTGTCATCTGGCACCAGCTCCATACCATCATCGTTATCGCCATCACCGTCTTCTTTTTCGTCTTCATCGCTATCAGAGCCCAATCTTGCAGTCGGATCAATATCCACAGCAACGCTCCCACGCGCTCCATGATCTGGAGTAATTGGTCGAACTTCGACTTCATCAGTCTCTTCATCTGATGAACCTAGCATAGTCCCGCCGTGGTGGTGTTCATCACCCGCCGAGAAGATGTCTTGGACGCTTCACAATACCAGGACGGAAGTCCACCAACTGACGAGTCCATAGATACACCTGCAGCTCTTCCGGAACAACACCCATATCCTCACACTGAATACCCACAACCGGAACGTTGTGCAAACGAGCAAAAGCCAGCTCCTTCATACACCAAGGCGACTGAGGATAGTCCCGCGTCAGCAATGCAACCACAAGTGCGCTGTTCTGAATACCACTTGCGATCTCTCGACGCCAATCAGCACCTCCAGGGATACCAGTTGGATCCATCGCATCAATCCACGTCGTCACATTCGCGCGCTCGAGCGAGTCACGAAGCTTCATCGCCAAGGCAGCGTGCGTATGTGTGTAACTAATCATGACGTCACGCTGGCCAGCCTCTTTCTTCACAGCATAACGAAGTGTAGCCGAGTTGGTGCACTCCAAAGCTCGTTGTCCGCGGGCGTTGCGAGCTGTCAGTTGGAGACCTGCACGAACCAGCAACACTGCAGCGTGCTCGTTGCCACGACGCATGGCGACGTGTAGAGCGGTGTCACCGTTGACTTCTCTAGTGGCCTTGAGATCAATTCCGTGGTTCATGAGTAGTTTCAGAATCTTCCCATCGAGTCCACCGTCGTTGCCGTCGTCTCGAGTGTTTTCGTCGTCGGGAGATTGGTCGAACTGGGGTTGCTGAAGCACATTCATATCGGCAACGCACAAATTGGACTGCTGTCCGAGATAGTGGACGAGTTTTCAAAGCAGTCCGAGCTGCCAACGCACACAACAGAGGATCACCGTTGATATCACGCGTGTTCGGGTTGGCTCCATGAGTCAGCAACACACGCACACAGCTAACACGATGCAACACACAAGCCCACGCCAGGGGAGTTCGACCCATCGAATCACGCGCCTCAACAGAAGCGCCAAACTGGAGCAAAGTACGCACCACATCTGCTTGACCACGGATCGCAGCCCAATGCAGAGGTGTTCGAGAGTGAAGTCCTTCCACTTGTTCACCCAACGAGTCGGGATCCGCACCGTGAGATAAATAAAACGACACATTCGCAACGTCTCCGTGCGCGCTCGCATTGTGTAGCGGTGTCAACGCCACATCTGCTCCGTAGGCTTCCATGAGACGCGCAACCGCGTTGTTTCCCGACAACCGTGCAAGCTCATAGGCAGTCATGAGTGAGAATGCACCTGGGGCGTAGCGGTAGTTTTGATCTCGAAGCGATGGGATGTGCAGGGGATCGGCATCAGCTTCAAGCAGGAGCTGTGCGCACTCGACGTTGTTTCTTACCCAGAAGAGTGGTGGTGTGGAGAACTGGGGGTCTCTTGCTTTGGACGAAACGTTTGGATCAGCGCTACCAGAGAGCAGCAACATTCGGACCATTTCTGGGTTTCCCATGGTGGTGGCGACGTGAAGTGGAGAGATCAGCGTGTAATCAAACACTCCTGAGGGACCGAATGGCCGAAGCACGTTTACCATTGAGGATTGTGATCGGCCCTCGATGATGCGTAGGACAGCAGAGAAGATCCGAAACACCCCCAGGTAAATCCATGACATCGTGATTCTGTGAGACTCCATCTTGTCGAGTGCATTCACATTGAAGCACATGCGTCCTTCAGAGTCTTGTAGCGACAATAACTCACGAAGAGTTTCTGACTCGTCGTAAACAACGGCAACGTGAAGGGGATTGCACAAACGCCTGCAGGTGAAGAGCAGAGGCACAAAGCGGTACTCAGGTTGCTTGTACCATTTGTCAGCAAACCTCGGTCCATCCAGGTCTGTGGCTTGCTGCAAGCACAATCGGAGATCTTCAACTTGTCCACGCTTAGCTGAACGGTAGATAGCGCCTTTCAGACGACGCCTCTCTCGCTCGCGAATGAAAGATTCTGGTGCCACAGCATCTAAGCGTCGGCGAAATCGATCCCATCCGCGCATGATTGGCCCTCTTCTGGCTTGGCGTCGCAACTCAAGTTCATCTTCTTGATCTTCATAGTCGAAACGAGCTCGGGCGGGAATGATTCCAGCCTGGAACAGGAAGTGGAGGTGCATGTGGTGGAAGAGCACAATCTGCCGCCATCGAATAATATATGCCACGACTGCGAGTGCCATTACCAGGATCACAACGATCAATTTTCTCGCTGGCAAGTATTCCTGGTAGGTCTCGTATTGAGGTGCGTCGCTCCCACTGCCTCCGACTTCCCCATACACAAGCTCGGTCTTCTCATCGTGGAAGCAGGCATCGATAAGGTCGTAAATGTTTACATCCGAGTCGGTCGTGAAAACCATGACGAGTGTCGCGCACAGGTACATGACCTTCGAGGATCACTGTGAGCTCGCAGATTCGAAGAAGTATAGTTTTGCGCGACCGCATCTTGGAGCTGTCGTCCTCGCGCTGCGGTTTTCCGTCCGCGTCGAGCTCGATCTCGTCGTTGACTCCCGTCGTCGCAAGCGATCCGTCCGACACCGACAGCGCTTTCCCGCGCTCTGATTCCCGCTGGAAGTGCAGCTTACACTGTTGAATGTTGAGCGTCGGGAGACACAGTACCACAACCGCAATCAGCGTATAAGAAGACACGTCGAGGAAGTTGCGCGCGTAATGTCGGCACTCCTGTGCTTTTAAGGAGCCATCTAGCACCCACGGAAGAATCGCCTGCGTCGCGAAGATGCGGATGAAGAGCAGTGTGATGTTGAGCACTGTGTTCTGCACCATTGGGCCGCACAGGAACGTGTTGCCATCCTTTTTGAAGAGCGGGACGATGAAGCCGAGCAAGCGTCGGACCCTTGTCCACCACCTCCAGAGCCTAGTCGCCTTCAACTTGCCCGTCGAGTCACGGTAGTAAAACCTCCTGGGCCTTTCTGCCTCCAGATCCGCGCTGTCGTGCATGTCGATCGACTCGTCCGAGCGCACCGGGAGCAGCACGGGCAGCTCGCGGCTGCTCTGGTTGTGGGACGTCTGGTGGCTTTGGCTCTGGGGGGAAGCCGGCATGGCGCGGAAGGCCGCGGCCGGCATGGAGCGGGGGCTCGAGGGGCTCGAGGGGGAACCTGACGACGCAGGTGGAGAAGCCGGCGAGTGGCTAGCGACGCAGCGGCGCTGGATTAGCGGAGACGAGCGGGACGATGCGCTTGGCGACGCGGAATGGTGGACGAGTGACACGTGATGATGACTCTGAGGGTTCAGTTCTGGATCCGCCAATCACAGCGCGAAACCTCAAGTTTCCGCCAATCACAATGCGCCATCTGCGAGTCAGAGCGTGATGATTGTGCGCGAGCAATCCAGCCATGCGAGCGTCATCAAGCGTCATTAGGCCAGGGTACCACGCCCAGCGCAGAGCAAGCAAGCCGTCACCATGGACGGCAGGAGGAGGCCTGGTTGGACTTTCAGGGCTCGAGGCGGCAGTTGCAGCGAGCGGCGGATGGGCTTCGATCATTCAGGAAAGTTGAGAGGAGGTTATACACTCTACATTTTGTTGTTCGTCGCGTTGTAACGTCATGGGGAGTGAGCGCGAATGGGACCTTGCTGTGCAACATTGTCCGTAGAGCTGGATGGGCTGCATTGGTGCAGGAAACTTGCAGGGCGGACTTGCGCTCAGAAAGAGTTCTCGAAACAGCTTTCTGTTGGTCAGACAAGCCGCAATTACAAGTATATCGTCAACAACGTGAGGTGAGCACCATGGGTCAGTGAGAGCTCTTCGTTTGCACGACGGTGGCCACAAGGCAGTCGAGACATGGGTTTTCGTACAGTAGGGAATCCCTTCTAGGAATGCTCAAGCTGAATTATAGGTAATCAGGATCAACTGTCGCAGCGTTAGCTTTTTCATACCGCGAATGCCAGGCAAATTCCAAACCAGCTGGGGTTATATCCATCGAAGATGTGCTTGTCGGTCTTGGTGGCGCCGCCAGACCACGGCACCACATAAATTAAACTGTTTAATTCGGTTTCCTATCGCCGGACACTCCGGTGTTCGCTCTGCTCTCGGCTTGTCGCCAGTTTTGTAGCTACTATAAGGCACTCGCATCGGCTGATTCATCTCCTTGATCAATACTTCGTATGCGAAGTTGTGGCGGTGGAGACTGCGGTGGGAGTGGTAGCGAATTCCGAGTTTCAGTTGCTCTAGGGCTTCGAAGACGCCAGCCATGGCCATGACCTCCTCCGCGTCCACTGCTGTTCGTACGTCGGACGAGTTGCGCTCTTTCTTCTACGATTGCAGGAATGCCGCGAAAAGAGGCGGGCGAATTCATCTCCACTGCATCCACCATTGAAGGAAGTGAAGACAAGCGCCCCAAGCCTCTTTCGTGGCCGTCTTCCATTATCACCGTAGAATTCGACGGCAATTGCGCACGAAGTTCTGATGCCAGCCGAGTTACACTCTCCTGGAATCCCAACGAAGCGTTCACGTGATGAACTGAACTGCGAGCGAACGAGTACCGGTGTGCCAGTGCAACCGAGTGCAGTGACAACAGCAGAGGGATCACCACCTTTCCACGATCTTCCGCAAATGCGAGTTGGTCTGCCAGCATACCAGATGATACTGTCGTAGGTGACAACACCGCGATGACTGCCGCACTTGCAACGATGGCATCTTTTGCGGCCATTTGCCGGGTCTGTCCAGTCAATGCGTCCGCGGAGGTTGTGAGTCGACGACTTCTGGCACTGATGTTGTCACTGGTGGGAATAAACGCGCTCTGGTTGTCGATCGCGCGAATTCCTCGTCGAGCCAATGCCACTCGCAGCCGACGGCAGAACGCACCGTGGTGATCACCATGCACAATGAACACAAGCGGGTGCTTGTCGTCGGATAACGAACCAAGCCGAGACAGAGTTATAGACGGATTACCGAACGCGCGGTTCTGATCATTGTCCAGCATCATTTGCTGCAACTCATCACCGTTCTCATCCTGTGCCTCCAGTCGAGCTCGATGCTCCTCGATTTGATCTTGAATTCCATCTAGAAGGAGTTGCATGCACTCTTGAAATGCATCAGTGCTTTCGTCAACGACAAGCTCCATTCCATCGTCAGCGCCAGCGTCGGAATTTTCTTGTTCATTTTCATCGACTGGTGAATGCGTTCTTTTGGGTCAGCATTGCTACTTGCGTTTCACAGAACTCAAGCGAGAGCGAGATCCATGGTCTGGAGTAACTGGTCGCCCGATGTCAACCTCCACACTTTCTTCATCATTTGAGATAATCTTGATAAGCATCACCTCCTTCAAGAAGTCTTTGGACGCTTCACAATACCAGGACGGAAGTCCACCATCTGACGAGTCCACAGATACACCTGCAGCTCTTCTGGAACTACACCCATATCCTCACATTGAATACCCACCACCGGAACGTTGTGCAAACGAGCAAAAGCCAGCTCCTTCATACACCAAGGCGACTCAGGGTAATCTCGCGTCAACAATGCAACCACAAGCGCACTGTTCTGGATACCACTCGCGATCTCTCGACGCCAATCAGCACCTCCAGGAATACCAGTTGGATCCATCGCATCAATCCACGTCGTCACATTCGCTCGCTCGAGCGAGTCACGAAGCTTCATCGCCAATGCAGCGTGCGTATGTGTGTAGCTGATCATGACGTCACGCTGACCAGCCTCTTTCTTCACAGCATAACGAAGTGTAGCCGAGTTGGTGCACTCCAAAGCTCGTTGTCCGCGAGCGTTGCGAGCTGTCAGTTGGAGACCTGCACGGACCAGCAACACCGCGGCGTGCTCGTTGCCACGACGCATGGCGACGTGTAGAGCAGTATCACCGTTGACTTCTCTAGTAGCCTTGAGATCAATTCCGTGGTTCATGAGTAGTTTCAGAATCTTCCCATCGAGTCCACCATCATTGCTTTCGTCTTGAGTGTTTTCATCCTGACGCGATTCGTTATTTTGGGTTTGACCTAGAGCATCTGGATCGGCAACGTAGACGTCACTTTTCATACCATTTCGAGCTGCCAATGCACACAACAGAGGATCGCCGTTGATATCACGCGTGTTCGGGTTGGCTCCATGAGTCAGCAACACACGGACACAGCTAACACGGTGCAACACACAAGCCCACGCCAAAGGTGTCCGACCCATCGAGTCACGCGCCTCAGCGGAAGCGCCAAACTGGAGCAATGTACGCACCACATCTGCTTGACCACGGATCGCAGCCCAATGCAGAGGTGTTCGAGAGTGGAGGCCTTCTACTTGTTCACCCAACGAGTCGGGGTCTGCACCGTGAGATAAATAAAACGACACGTTCGCTACGTCTCCGTGCGCACTCGCATTGTGTAGCGGTGTCAACGCCACATCTGCTCCGTATGCTTCCATTAGACGAGCGACCGCGTTGTTCCCCGACAACCGAGCAAGCTCATAGGCGGTCATGAGTGAGAATGCACCTGGAGCGTAGCGGTAGTTTTGGTCTCGAAGCGATGGGATGTGCAGGGGGTCGGCATCAGCTTCAAGCAGGAGCTGTGCACACTCGACGTTGTTTCTTACCCAGAAGAGTGGTGGTGTGGCGAACTGGGGGTCTCTTGCTTTGGACGAGATGTTTGGGTCTGCTGCTCCAGTCTGAAGTATAATTCGGACCATTTCGGGGTTTCCCATGGTGGTGGCGACGTGAAGAGGTGAGATCAGCGTGTAGTCAAGTATTCCTGCCGGACCGAACGGTCGATGAGCATTTATCATACTTGAGTTGGTTCGCAGTTGAATGAAGCGCAACATTGCGGTAAAAATTCGGAAGACGGCCATGTATATCCACGTCATCGTGATTCGATGTGTCTCCATCTTGTCGAGTGCGTTCACGTCGAAACACATGCTTCCATCAGCACCGCGTAGCGAGAGCAATTCAAAAAGAGCTTCTGGTTCGTCGTAAACAATTGCAGCATGCAGCGGATTATGCTGACGCTTGCTGGAAAAGAGTAGCGGTACGAACGGGTATTCGGGCTGCTTGTACCACTTGTCAGCAAACTTTGGCCCATCTAGCTCCAAGGCTTGTTGAAGCAATGATCGAAGAGCTTGAGTATGACCCCTCTTGGCTGCAAGATAGATGCCAGCTCTTATACGACGCCTTTCTCGCCTCCGGTGATAAATCGAGGAGTACAGGCACGGAAGAGTCGATCACATGCGCGAGCGATCGCACCTCTCTTGGCTTCTCGCTGATACTCTTTTTCCTCTTCGCGGTCTTCATAGTCGAGGCTGGCCTGAGCGGGAGTTATTCCCAGCTGGAACAGAAAGTGGAGATGCATGTGGTGGAAGAGGATGATCTGCCTCCATCGAATCACATATGCAACGACACCAAGCGCTACGACAAATAACACGACGTACAGTTTCCCGGGTGGCAAGAACTCTCTGCGGGTCTCATACTGAGGAGCTTCGCTGCCACTCCCACCAACCTTCCCTTCTACGAGCTCGATCTTGTCGTGATGGAAACAGGCGTCGATGAGGTCGTAGATGTTTTCGTCTGAGGCTTCAGTGAAAATCATAATGAAAGTCGCATACAAGTACATGACTTCGAGAATGACCGTGATCTCGCAGATCCGAAGAAGAAGCGTCTTGCGCGACCGTAGTTTGGACTCATTACACTCACGCTGGAGCTTCCCATCTGCGTCAAGCTCGATGTCATCGTTGTCGCCGGTTGTCGTGAGCGATCTTCCCGACGCCGAGAGTGCCTTTCCCCTCTCCGACTGCTTCTGGAATGTAGCCTGAATTGACTGATGTTGAGCGTCGGCAGACACAGTATCAAGACCGCAATCAACGTGTAAGAGGACACGTCGAGGAAGTTCCGCGCGTAGTGCTGGCAGGCATCCGCCTTTGCACCGGAGTCATCTAGCAACCACGGCAGAACCGCCTGCGTCGCGAAGATCCGAGCAAGCAGCAGCGTGAGGTTGAGCACCGTATTCTGCACCATTGGGCCGCACAGGAACGTGTTGCCATCCTTTTTGAAGAGCGGGACGATGAAGCCGAGCAAGCGTCGGACCCTGACCCACCACCTCCAGAGCCAAGTCGCCTTCAGCTTGCCAGCCGAGTCGCGGTAGAAGAGCCTTCTCGACCGCTCGGGCGCGCGCTCGACACTGTCGTGGTCATCGATCGAGCCATCGGAGCGCACCTTGACCAGCACGGGCAAGTCGCGACTGCTCTGATTGACCGGCAGGCTCCTGGTCGAGTCCGGCATGGCGCGGAACGCCGTGCCTGCATGAGGCGTGGCGGAGTCGGCGTCCTGCGGCACGCAACGACGGTGACTAAAACCGTTTAGCTGTTATGAGTAGAGTCCTGAGCGGACCGGAGACCGAGGACGGATATCGTACATCTGGCGAGTCCGTAGTGATGGCGTCGAGGATTTGCGGTGCTGACTCGCGATTGGAGCGATTTGATTGGAACGGGGCCTGCATCCGGTTGCCAACATCATTTCGCTCTATCGCTCTCCGTAAACACCAACGACGGCGTCGAGGTCCTGGCCAACACGAGCCGTCCAATTCCAGCAAGCAGTTGCATCTCTAGGCGACAAAGCAGCCACCAACTGTGCAATAGCGCCGCCATTTTGGAGACTCGCCGTCCGAACCACTGGATACTGCATACATGAAAGTAAGGTCGTCCTGCACACAGTATCGGCCTGTTGGACATGCTCGACACAGTATCCAGTGTGCTTCGTGCGATCGAGAGTAGCGGCGTGGCGATAAAGAAACAGTGGTTGGCTTTCCATGCTCATCACGCGAACACCGAATCTTGAAGGCGCGGCAGAGACGACGGAGCGACCTGATCTGCTTGAACCTGGAGTCAACGCGCTCCTCCCGAGCAACTGCGAGGAGCTCTTCTGCTAGGGAAGTCTCATGGACGTGCATTACAATAGGTACTACCTAGGTACAGTATCAATCACTCGGGTCCGTGGGTGTCATGGAGCTGGCACAGGTTCCCTCGCCGCACGGCTCGAGCGCAGCCTTCTCGCTGGCACCTCTTGCCACCACCGTGCGAGATGCAGAAGCCGTTGCCACGGTCCTTCTTCTCGCACCCCGCCCACTGGCAACGCCGGATGCCGCCGTGCACGAAGCACCGGCCCTTGCGCTGCTGGCCGCGCACGCATCCGGGGTACTCGCATCTCTTGCCGCCTCCATGTGCTCGGCAGAACCCGCCGCCCTGGGAGCTCCGGGAGCACCCACCAGGGCCGGCGTACTGGCAGCGAGCGCCGCCGCCATGGGCCTTGCATCGACTGTTGGACTGCGCACGACGAGTGCAGCCCGCTTCCACACACTTCTTGCCCTTGAGCGCCTTGGTGCTCGGCGCATTGTCTCCGTCACTGCCACTGCCGCTGACAGTGGCTGCGTCGCTGGACGTTGGCGACAGCATTGGAGCCCTCGACGCCATCGGAGACACTGTACTCGGGCTTCTCACGCGCGAGTTGCAAGCACGCTTGGCAGCCCTTGAGATACCAGCCGATGCCTCCGATTTCTTGAAGCTGGCATTGACATCGGCCGACACCACGAGCTGCTTGCTGGCGTCGTTGGTAGGCGTCATGGTCGGCAGCGAGCTCGGGTTCTGGTCGGATGCCGACACACTCAGACGCGAGCGGGACCTCTTCTTTCCTCGCCGCGCTGTGTTCGACTCGATCTTGATCGCACTTGACGTCTGCATCACCGCCTGCATCGGCGGAACCTTGGAGGAAGGCGTCCACATCCCGACTGCAACATCTGCAGCGGGGTTTGGAGGGCCGCGTTGGGCGGAACCATCATGTACGGAGCTAGTCCGTAGCCTTCCGAGAGCGGAGGCGTTGCCAACCCTGAGTTGGCCGCGAGAAGCATCTGCTTCATCGATCCTGGAGGCGACATCGTCGCCGAGTCGAAACTGTCCATGACGCCGCGCATGAGCGCCGTCGGCGTCATGCTGCTTGGAAGCCAGAACGACATCGGCTGGGACGCCACGGAGGTGTTGACTGTACTTGACAAGCCAGCACTGCTGCTGTTGTTGTTGCTGCTGCTGCTAGAGCTGTTCATGCCCGAAGAGGTGAAGAACACCTGTCCATTGCTGCTGAGCGGGAGCACCGGCATCATGGCCGACGGGTCGGAGTACACTGGGCTGCGAGGAGTCGAGCACGGCTCGACGTTGAAAACGGACGAAAACGACCGCAGACTGCTCATCGAGTTGGGTGGTGACACGACTGGTGAATCGGAGCTGTCTGCTCCCAGCGAGGCCGGCGCTCCGAACGCGTCCTTGAACGACTGGTCCAGCGGCGCTGTGATGCCTCCTTTGGGGAGCTCCAGCGGCTCAAACAGCAGCGAGTTGGTGCTCGTGGGGGGCTTCTCGACCGCCGAGTCCTTGGAGGACGTGGAGGCGAGTGCTGCGAGCGCCATCTGAAGCTGCGGGCGCTGCTGGTGGACGCCGGTGGCAGTGATCCTGTGTCGTCAAAGTCTTGGCCTCCAGAGCTGCTGCTGGTGCCCATGAGCTGCCGGAAGACAAAGTCGTCGTAGTCGGAGCTCCTGGCTGCCTCGAGCCCCGCGTCGTCGCCAAACGACGCGGGTGGCAGCGCGTCCGTGCCACTGTGCGAGCCTCGCTGACGCCCCAGCAGCGTCTCTGCCAATCTCGGTGTCATGGCGAACCGACTGCCTGACGAACTCGTCGGTGGCGTCGGGCAGCTCGAACGGCAGCGAGCCCAGCGGGTTGGCGACGGCGGCGGCGGCTCGCATCTCGGGCGCAAGCAGCGAGTCGACAAATGCGGCCGAGTCGTCGTCCATGCCGCGGGCGGACTCACTGGCGAGCCCAAAATTCCAGCCACGGGGCGTGGGTCCAGTCTACGGTACAGCGAGAAGCTCAGCCGCCTTCAAGGCGCTGCAATGCAGGACTCGGCGATGGGCTCCGCCTTCTCCGCGCTTTTGTTCCGAGTTTGTCGCACCTGCATGGAAGGCCACGAGAGAATCAAAGAAGCGCGGGGAAGATTAGAACGGGCGGGGTGAGTCACTCATGGCTAGATGGATGGGGACGCACCTGATTTCCAAGGCCGAGCTGACCTCGTCGTGCACGAACAGGTCGGGCGAGTCCCACGTTCCGCCCTCGCCTCGCCTCGCCGCGCGCAAAGATCGCACCCCTTGGAAGTGCTGGCTACGCGACTTGACTGACCGAGTCGTTGACCGCGTTGAGGTCTCGAGTGTTCAAGTTTCGAATTCCGATGCCGACGGAGCCGCTCGGCGGTGGTGCTCGCCTGCCTGCCTGCCTTGGTGAACGCTCGAGTTCCTGCGCGTGGACTGTTTTCAGGCGAGAAAAATTGGGCTGCTAGGCTTGTGGCAAAGGGGTTTTGCGATCCCGAGGAGCCGCTCGCACACCGGTGGAGCGAGTTGCTCGGCGAGAAACGGGTCGACAGCGGCGGAGGAAGAGCCCGACGCGGCTTCGGGGCGGAGGGAGAGCTTGCCGAGAACTCAGATGGAGCGCGCGGCTGCGGCACACGAGAACCGACGCTGCATACTGGATCACTGCCCCCGAGCCGCGCAGATGCTGCTGCAATATGGCAGCAGGCCGGCCTGATCTCGGGATGGAAGCGGTGAGAACGATGCGCGATGAAGCATTGGTGGTGGCTGCAGTCGACCAGCAGAAGCGGGCCTGGCTGACCCACCAGCTGCACCATGCCGGGGGAGCGCGACGGAGTGGATGGGGGCACATCTCGGTCTCACCTAGACTTTAGGGACCTATCCTAGGGTATTAGACCTATTTGAAAGCTATAACAACACATGTATAGCAGGCATATACCTTTGAAAGAGGCTGATATGCCTATCTGCATCATGAGGAGGGTAGTCATCGCCGAATACATGTCCGACACATGGAGCTCCCGAAATTGTCAAGAAATTCGCGCTGCTGAACAGTGCCGGCAGATGGAGAAGCCTGCTGGTAGCAGCGCTGGATTGACGGAGAGCGCCGCAGCTGACAAACACAGACCCCCAAAAGCAGCAACCCTTTTCTATCGGCTTCGTCAACCACGTTTGCTGTCAGATCACGCTAGGGAACGGCGAAACTGCGGCTGCGCCATTAGCAGACGGAGGTTGGCGCGTGGCGCGTCACGTTGGCGTTCGTCTGCGTGACGCACGTTAGCTGTCTATTATACGCGCTAGGAAGTGTACTGTCCAAGACGGCTGCGCTTGCAAACGCGCATTCTCTATGGCAAAACGCGACAGACATGGAGCTGGTCACTCACTGCCCGTCCAACGTGGCGAGATCACTCTGTTAAACCAGCCCCGCGCATGCTTGTGTGTGTGTGCGCGCGTGTGTGTTGTTCGCTCCTCTCCATATTCCGACATGACACGAGGAGGCACCGAGATGTATGTATGTTCAATCGCAAAGGTGCTGTGTAATGGAATCCTCAACTCGGGATCCATTTGCGCAATGGACGGTGACGTGGCGGTTGCTGGCGCTGAAATTGGCTCGCCATTCGCTATGCCTTCTGAAGCGATCACACTCCGCATTGGATAACGCTCCCCACCTCGAGTGTCGAGAAGGGTGAGCACAGAGCGAGCCAGCGCTTGGCTCGAACTGTCAAATGACGAGAAGCTCTGCAACCCGACGCTGATACGTTCGGCGATTCGCTTGGGGATTCGTTCATGACGGGCACAGCGTCGTCACGGTGGAAGCCAAACTCAGCTTCATCTCATCGAGGCTGATCTGTGCAGCGCGAGTTTGCTCCCAAGCCAGCGCGACTCCACGCATCTTGCCGGTCAGACACGGAGGAATCACCGCAACTCATGCTTTTTGCGCTGGATAAATTGATGATACGAATCCGCCACGAGAACGAGTGGGCAAGTCAGTTTCCAGAAACGAGCGGCTAGCAGTCCATGGAGTTGGCCCACTCAGCGAGCCCTGCGGATCCTCGATCCGTGACAGCAGCCCGAGGCCGCACGCGAGTAGCCAACTCATCCGGGTGACCGCAGTCGACGAGGGCACGACTGCAGACTGCTCGCTCTGGCGTGGTGGACCCTATGAACGCCATCCGCTCACCACTCGACCGGGATGACCGAGGCACGCAGCCGCCAGCACCATCTGCGGGTGTACCTTGATTGGTGACCGTCATCCATCCGCCCTGCTGGCTGAGAGGTTGAGTTGGACTCGGCTGCTGACTGACGAGGGGGGGGAGCCAGCGGTCGGTTGCATCGCGACGGTCTCACTTACTTTTTGGCTATTTCGACGTTTTTAATTTGACTTGCGAAAGGGATTTGCAACGGAATCCCATCTCACTCCTGTAAAGTATGGACGGCAAGTACCGTAGATTGGGGCATAAAAGTACCGTCCGCGAAGTCAACGTGGCGCTAGACTTGCGCCGAGTATGGTGTACAGTAGCGTAGCCCGTTTAGCGCACATTGCAGTCAGCCTCAACTAGCACGCAGTCCAGCGTCATCGGTTCAGCGGGGCACAAACAACCCCGCGATTCTTCCCCTGGCGCACGATGCAGATGTGTGATTACCTCCCGGCCTCTGACCACAACCACACCGGATGGCGGACATTTACAGTGCGTGACGGCGGCAGCTCTGCACTGTGCGTTCACTGCAATTATCCCGCCTGCGTGTCCAGCCCTCCCAGTGTCGACGCCAGCACGCACATGGGTGGAGAGGTGGATGGAAGCTGGCCGATGCGAGCAATAGATAGGACACATCCGATGTGGAAAGCGGGCATGTAGAAGCCAGCGCTGGATGTGCGTCAATGCGTACAACGTCAACCACACCACCACACCGAAAGCTTTTTTTGTGAAGAAATGATTTTTGCAAAAAAATCGCTTTCGTGAGGATTTGAAAACACGTTGGATAAAGTATGTCATACGATGCTACTGTGCGTGCACGACGAGCTATCATACAGTAGAATCTTAGCAATCGCAGGGCAGTAATGCAGGTACCACCATGGGAGGTGTCCAGTTCAGACTTTTTGCAGCGCAGCACACCGAGCAGCGAAAAATCTCCTGGGGAGGTACGCCGTGCATTGCCACACAGTACATGTGCGTGTACATATATCGCTTAGTCTTGCGGAGAGCTCCAACAGGCAGGACACATCGGTCGCTGCCAGACTTTCCTCAAAGCATGCATGGCGCAGAAAAGTAGTATGTATTCGGTTGCGACCGAAACAGAACTGCTTGATTCACGTCTTTTTTGGGACACATCGGTCGTTGGCATGCAGCAGTGCAATCAGCAGCAGCACGAGTGGGTTCCTCGTCGGCTGTCGCCGAGCTCAGGTGCCTCTCGGGGTCGACAGACGGGCGAATGCGCCACACCGACATGGCCCTTCGAATGATTCCTGTTGACTCGGCCACAGCTGACTGGTCAAGCCAAGCGATCCAGTCGTTTTTTTGCGGTTGGTTTTAGACAATGATGATTCCGGCAGTGTCATAATGTTCACGTACCGTACGCCACGCTACCGTAGGGATGTGATACAGTAGAATCGCGCAGCGCCGGGGCGACGCACTTGCGTCCCACTGTCTCGCCCGCGAGGAGCTCAACCGGTCGCCCCGTTGCGCCACGCTGCGCTGGACTCGCCTCCGGGGCCCACTGGCGTGGGCCGCCCAGTCTCCTCATGCGGCCGGCGGGTCATTCATTCCCCAATCTCCCGCTCCGTGGACAGATTCCTTCCCCCAACGCTTTGCAGTCTCTCCTTCCGGGCGGGGCGGGCATTCGTATACCTCTCAGCCTCCTCCAGCAGCTCCCGACCGCTATGTTCGACCCGCACGCGTCGCCTGAATCGCCCGTGGACTCGGCCATGTTCCCCAACTGGGGCTCCTCGGCCTCGGTCGCACCCATGGCCCGCAAGATGGACGCCTTCAAGCTCGAATGCCAGGACGGCGGCTGCGAGATCGAGCCCTTTTGCCTACGCGCCGGCGGCGGCCGCCAAGGACGGCCGTGCCCAGCTCGCTCAGCTCGGTCTTCGGCGACCAGGACCTGGTCGACGCCATCATGGGCAGCCTCGACCTCGACGGATCCTCATCATCATCATCCTTTCGGCGGTGGCCGCGGCTCCGGCGACGCCCATGCAGTCGCTCCTCGCCTGGACTCCCATGGCCCAGCAGCCCAAGTTTGACGGTGGGTTCATGTCCATCCTTCGCAGCGTGACGGCCGAGCTGGGCTGCGACAAGGTGTCGGCGACGACCGCGCCGACCTCGACGATCGCCATGCCCGTGACGCGCAAGCCCGGAACGTTCCTCAACAAGGACGGCCGGTGGATCAAGGGCAAGCCGTGCCGCATGGACAACTGCGATAAGCGCGCGCAGTCGAACGGGCTGTGCAAGGGCCACGGCGGTGGCGCGCGTTGCAGCTTTGAAGGCTGCGCCAAGTCGTCTCAGGGCGGCGGTCTGTGCCGCGCGCACGGCGGCGGCAAGCGCTGCATGCACGAGGGTTGCGAGAAGGGCACGCAGCGCAACGGGTTCTGCTACCTGCACGGCGGCGTGCGGCCGTGCAGCGTCGAGGGCTGCGACAAGAAGGACCGCGGCAATGGCAAGTGCTTCTCGCATGGCGGCGGCCGCAAGTGCCAGGCGCCGCTGTGCGTGACGACGATCCGGCGCGGCGTGTTCTGCGAGCAGCACAGCGGCAAGCAGCAGCGCAAGTAAATCGGTCGGTCGAGCTTGCATGACGAGAAGGAGAGCAATCCACGTGAGAGAGAATCTAGAGCTTGTGCGTTCGTGTGGCGTGCAGCGAGCAGTGCAGTAGCAGCGATAGGAAAGAGCAAAACCATTAACATATCTATAGGAACGAGCAGCGAATACAGCCACCAAGCACGCCGATGAAGCGCGCATTTGCATAGCAACTCACTCGTAGCAACTCTGCGTCCGCATGAGCACGAAGGTGTCGTCATCGAACACCACAGCGCCGCATGAGCAGCGCGTAGCCATTAGCTCACGCGACGGCCTCGTGGCGACATGCGCGCTTTCGACGGTTTCGCCGCCGCCGCCGCACAGTACAGGTTGCCGCGTACTGCACTTTCCAAGGACAGGCGCGCACCAAGTGAACGCTCACCCGGGGCACGGCTGCATGCGCCGGCGAATCCAGCAAGAGATGCCACTGCGGTCGCCGACTGTGGCACGCGAGGCTGGCAATCGCGATCCTGAGATCAGGAGGCACCTGCGCCGCGCGCGCGAGCGCCACAGTGGAAGAGCTGGAATCACGCTTTGCTGAAAGAACGAGCCTCCTGGTTTCTACGGTACAACGTGTAAACAGCGTGGCGATTGCATAGCCAAAGCATCCCCGCGCCGCAATCGACGCGGTTCAGCGCGGGTTTGTACCGTAGGATGTCAGCTTCTGCTTGCCGTCGGTCGATCGATTGGACAAAGCGCGGCGGAGGCGGCACAGCACGGCATGGCATGGCCCCGCTCTTGAAAATGATCCAGCGCGTGGCGTTGCTATCAGCTCGTAGTGATCGATGCGCCTTGATGGGCACCGCGACGACGGCGCGGGCAGCACCGCGTCGACGGTCGGCTCGTAGGTGGCTCCGCTAGATCAGCGCCCAGCGATTTGCTGGCTGTACAGTAGAAGGAAGTCGTTGACGTTGAACACGGTACCGGGGATGGACGGAAATCTACAGTACACAACAAAAGTGGCCAGTCAACGTTATGTGGCCAAAGTGACGTTTGGATGCCTGTCCGCGCAAAAAACGTACCGTAGTTTACAATCTTTCGAAATGCATTTCGACGAATTTTTCGCCCTTTGCGCTAAGGCCATCCGCGTGTGACGATGCGTCCAGCGAGCTGCTATCTCGTCAATCATCTCGTCAATCAACTGAGACCTTCGCGTCGTCGCCTCCTCCTCGCAAAGCATGAGCAGCAAATGATATGGAGACGTGGCAGGCAGACGCTGACACCGACAGTAAGCTTTGTGATTCCAGTTGCATCCTACAACAACATGCCGACGCTATCGTTCATGTCGTTGACGAGCTTCGCCTCGGCTACGCTTCCAGCTGATATAGTCGAACTCGACCATGCCTTGCACTAACATGAGCTCGTCGTCGCTGCGTCGTCGAAGTAGCCGCACGAGAAGACGCACAAACCACACGACGAGCGTCACGAGGCGACCCAGCAGCAGCGACGACGTTCGAAACACGACCTGTCGACCGCCAGCCCAACTCACTTGCCACAGCACGCGGTTTTGCATCCCCCGGTTGTTGTGCCACGCCAGCTCTGTGATCAGCGCGAGCTGACCCACGAGGGCCAGCGCCAAGATTGGCGCCGCGAACCATGCCTTCACCCCTAGTTGAGTCTTCATCACAGGTGGAAGAGCGTCCATCGTCAAAGCCACGTGGAGCCAAACCCAGGTAGATGCGGTGGAAAGAACCTTGCTTTCTTCCCAACGAAGTGCATCGCAGAGACAGATGAGCGCAATGGAAATCTGGCAGGAGAGAAACATGAAGTTGAAGGAAGAAATGAGGTGGCGGAAGACCTGCCGCTGATAGCACGCGGTGATGACATAGGCGCTTATCAGAGTTGACGCAGTTGTGGTAATCGCCAACGCATCACCATGAGATCGAGTATCCAAGTCGGAAGGAGAGCTCAACCCATACGATGACCCAAACACTCCCACAAACCTGCCAATCATGAGTGTAGGAGGCAATACTCGTCTTGCTCGCAATAATAACCCAGAAGCCGCTTTGATGGAAAGGTTGTCAAAAGCTGGGTTTATGGCCGGTGTCATCTGTAGAAGTTGTTCGCCTTCGTTCATTACGAGCACACCGGCAACTGGACTGCAGGAATCACTTTTTCCTGACTGAGCATCAACTAGTGCTCCCCAACTCGGCTGTTGTTGTTGTCGCTTTTCTTGGATACGATTCGGTGACCATTGCAGCACACAACGCAAGAGGATTGATCGCACACACGTGCCTCCTTGTCTACGCTTCTTCCCATTGGCAATAGTCAAATACGCGACCCGCAAGTAGAATATAGCCATGGTCCCTAGCGTATTCAATAGCACGTCTCGAAGTGACAGCGTGAGTGAAGACGATTCAAGCTTGACAAGGGTTTCGTGGGAGTTTAGACCAGCGTCTAGATCCAGGGAGACCCTAGCTATGGTTATTGCGATCGAAAGGCACATTACAGTCGATAGAAGAGCGTACGATGGTCGAATGTTCAAGTAGCACTCGGTAAGTAGCGCTATGAACACATCGAGCCACATGCACGGCAATGGAGCCAAGCGAAAGGATCTGCCAAGCGCTACCCCAAAGCAAACAGTCATTATCGTTCCAGTAGCACCGAGGAAACAGAAATCAAACGTTCTGGCTAGCACTTTGATGAATTCACGGCGCATCCCCAGCACGGCGATAAATATCACGGGAGTCTGGCATGTTGCTGATACCAAACTAAGGATTTCAGATGTTGTCAGGATTGTGGAGGCGTCTGCGGTATCTGGGGCAAAGTTGGAAACAAGACGCAAAGTTAATCCAGTCCAGTAGAGCGGCACCATGACGCATCGAATCTTGACAAACCACTTGACGTAGGAACGAGATATAGAGGAAGAGAATAGTGAGTCTCTGACAAATGGCCTCGGGTCAAATACTGGAAGTTTCCGGCACGATACTAGGCGATATGATACTGTGGTCGAGAGTATTGGAGCCACCGCAGCCATGGAAGGTACGTCAATTGGGTGAAGTTCGACCGTGAAGTGAACCGGAGCTTTTCGAATCGATGCTGCCTATGGGGGGCCAGCTTCGAAACTGGGATATTGGAGGACACAAGGCAGCTTTTCACAAGCTTGCTATTTTTACTAGGCCCACTAATACCACAAGAACAGACAATATTGCAAGACGGATTTCACAAGTCACTATCCACGAGAAAGATTAGTTCCATGCTCAACCGAATCTAATGCTGTTCTGGTCTTTTTCCATCCACGATAGTCGTATTCGACGGGGCATTGCAGCAAAAAGAGCTCGTCATCACAGGACCGAGTGATAATGACGTAGAAACAACCGCGAAAAGCTCACCACAAGCGTCGATAGTCTTCCAAGAAGCAAGGATGCCGAGTGAATCACCATTGTGTGCTGATTGGCCATTTCAACTTGCCAGATCACTCGGTTTTGAAGATGCCACTTGTTGCTCCACACTATTTCCACAATCACGACTAGCTTGGGCAATAAGTGCGAGCAAAATGGCAGGTAAGAGGAACCATAATTTGAAGCGCAGTCGACTCTTCATCACTGGCGTCATTGCATCTATTGTGAGAATCAAATGTAACCACAACCAGCAGTTCACAATTCCAAGAACCTTGTACGTTTCCCATCGAAATGCGTCACAGAGGCAGAATAGAGAAATAGATAGTTGTGTCGAAAGGAAGATGAAATTGAACGAGTTGAGGATCTGTTTGAACACCCGGGGTTGATAGTTCGAAACAACAATTACAGAGGAGAACAGTGTGAGCACTTGTGCGGTGATTGCCAACCATTCTGGTGGAGAGGCTGTTGTAAAGCAGGCAATTGTGGTAATCATTCCGCCCATGGCAGAAAGGGGGGCCATCGGCCACAGTACCTTATGAGCGGGTAGGAGCCACGACGTAATCTTCGGGAATAATGTAACGTCCGCATCGTACAAGGTATGGTTCACCTTTGGTGTCAGCTCCAGAAGACCAGAGGCTGCATCGCTACTCTTCGTTGTTGTAGAGTTGAGCATACTACTCAAACGTCGATGTTGTGAAGTGGTATCGAGTTCTTGGACGAGCTCCCAGCGCAATGGGCAACGAACCATTCGGCACTGAATAGCTGTTCGGGAGGGGTTGTTAGCGCCATGCTTTAGGTTTACCTTGGAGTTGTAGATAAGCCGCATGAACAACATTAGTTGTGTGATCATGGCGTTGCTTAGAATATCTTGCGTTCCAACTGCGTGACTGGGGGAGAGGACGATTTCGTGGTGATCGGCTCCAGCTATCCTTCCAAACACAACGCCAACAACAAGCACCACAACAAATCCGCTTGAGCTGAGAGCTGCCCATAGAATGGTCCGTATGTTATGCATGAGGCACGCGTCAACGTTGAGCCCATTCGACAGCTCGAACCACAGCACGGGAAGCATGACGAGTTTTAAAGGCTGATTGTGCAGAACGGCGCCAAATGTGGCCACAAACACCGTCATGATGGCATGATGAAAGCAGTAGTCGTATGATCTAAATAATATCCGGAGGAACTCGATGCGGGAGCCAATAAACATGTTGATGATTGACGGAAACTGCAGCACCACCGAAACGATGGCTATGACGTCTCCGGGTGTCCCAAACACGAAAAATGCCGCTATACGAAAGATGAATCCTACCCAGAAGAGTGGGAACATCACAGGAAGAATATAAGCAAAGACAGCGTTGTAGATCTTGAGTGGACGGCCCCAGAGTAGCTTTGTCTTGAGCATGGGTTTTGGATCGAATGCTGGTGGAGGATGGCACGGCACCAGCCGGTAAGTAAATGCCGTGGCAACCTTTTGAGGCCCAGGCAGAGGGTAGACAGCCGCAAAGCTCGCAGTCATACACACACAGCAAGCTGTCAGAGCACGACAGCAGCGAACGAATGGTCTTCCTCTATTTATTCCTGCAAACCACGGACCCACATAGTTGATATCGTTCACGAATTGATCAACATGTGGTATTTTTCGATATTCGATGATAAACTAAAGCGTATGGGATGGACTTGATATATAGTTATAAGCGTTCCACTACGTCGCCAACTCAGGTGTGGGATTATTCTTCCTAGAAGTTCTAATCCCAAATGATGAAGGTTTCAAACAACGATCTGATCGTTGAGGTGGTCGGGACATTATTACCTTGTTACACTGCCGTCCAGAAACCAGACTGATCCACCTCAATCCTCTGTTTTTCGTCTTTCATGTTTATCCTTTCCTGATTGGCGTTCGATTGCCACGAGGTGCTATCTCACAACCACCACCAATTGAACACTCAAGAAGCTCACTGCTACCATCTATTCCTCTATCCACCAACTACCTCTACGCACCAACGCATCTACTCCTGCTTGACTTGGATGTGGTACTCGCTCAGCTGCTCAGTCAGCACGGCGCCAGGCGCACCAGTCATGAGCTCGTTGCCAGTCGCTGATTTCGGGAATGCGATCACATCACGTAGGCTCGGCGCGCCACACAGCATTGCCACAAGGCGATCGAGACCCAGGGCGATGCCTCCGTGGGGCGGAGCGCCGTGCCGTAGAGCTTGCAGCAAGTGTTCAAAGCTCTGGCGCTGGAGCTCTGGGAGTGCGAGCACGTCTTCAAAGACCTGCTGCTGCAGATCGGGCAGGTGGATACGGATCGAGCCACCGCCAAGCTCCCATCCATTGCACACGATATCGTAGTGCTGGGCTGTTAGGTTTAGCAGCTTCTCCACCGTCTTGGGGTCGCGCAGAAGCGTCTTCTTGTCACTGGCGCTAGCCAGAATCTTGCGCAGGACCACCGCATCCTCCTCGGTCGGAGCCGTGAAAGGGTGGTGTGTCGCCGAAAGTGACGCAGCCTCGACATCTTCGTGGTGAATGACAGGTGCATCGTCGTCATCCTCGCTGCGTTCAAACATGGGAAAGTTGATGACCCACAAATGATTAAAGTTTGTCGGCGAGAGCTCGTCTTGGAGGAAGCCCTTGGCATACAACTGCTGCGACACATGTGTGCGAGTGCGGCCAAGCACCGCCGTCGCCGCAGTGTAGTCACCAACGGCAAACACCACGACATCGCCGTCCTCAGCGTCAAGCGTCACCGCAAGATGCTCCAACTCCGAGGGCGACAGCGCCTTCAAGAATGACGCACCCTTCCACTCGTTGTTGGCGCCAACCTTGGCAACGTACACGCTCGTTGGTAGCTTGGTCGTGTCAGCGGATGGGATTTGACGCTTGACGAACGACTCGAGCTGATCCATGTCCTTCCGCGAGAATCCTCCCACACCCAGTGCCTTGGCATTGATGGCTCGAATCGCGCCATGCTTGCTGTTTCCGCGCGGGTACACTCCTGCCCCCTTCTTCTTTTCGGTCGGGGAGGTCAAAGCTGCCTGGAACGCAGGGAATGTCGATGCGGCGAACACCTGAGCCACGTCCTTTAGCTCGATTCCGTACCGCGTGTCCGGCTTGTCCACACCAAATCGGCTCATGGCTTCATCAAAATCCATTCGCGGGAAACTGACCGCATCGGGCAACTCGTGACCCGCAGATTTCCAAATATGCTTGACTAGGCGCTCCATCAGGTCCATGACATCTTCGCGAGTCACGAACGACATCTCCAGATCAATCTGCGTGAATTCTGGCTGGCGATCAGCACGCCCGCCTTCATCACGGTAGCAGCGCGCGAGCTGGAAGTACCGGTCAAGACCGCCCACCATGAGCAGCTGCTTGTACTGCTGCGGGCTCTGCGTGAGCGCGTAGAACTGTCCGCGTGTGCGCGTGGGCACAAGGAACTCCCTCGCTCCCTCGGGTGTGCTCTTGAACAGCGTCGGCGTCTCAATCTCCAGAAACCCCTCACCGCACAAAAAGTTGCGCGTCGCGAGCGACACAGTGGAGCGCAGCTCGAGGTTGCGCTGGAGCACGGGGCGTCGCAGGTCCAAATACCTGTGGCGCAGGCGTATCTCCTCGCTCGCGAGCGCATCGCCCGCGTTCGCCGCCGATCCGACCTGGATGGGGAGATTGGCCGCGCAGGCGTTGAGCTCCTCAATCGACTCGACGAGCACCTCGACGTCGCCCGTGGCCATGTTGGCGTTGCGCATCTTCTCGGGCCGCTCGCGCACCGTGCCCGTCACGCGCACGACCGACTCTGGCCGCAGCCTGGCGACCACATCCTCTGTCACGCGCAGAAAGTGAGCAGGAGCGTCAACTGTCATAGCAGCCAAACAAAGCCCGGAACGCACGCTGCGAGGCGAGCAGCGCCCTGTCGAGCACGAGCTGCGTGATACCGTGGCGGTCGCGCAGCGACAGGAAGCTGATGGGCCCGAACGGCCGCACGGCGTCCACCCAGCCGCTCAGCACGACGCTGGCGCCCGCGTGCGCCCGCGCGAGCTCGCCGCACGTGTGCGAGCGGAACGAGCTGAGCGCGCGCGCCTGTCGCTGCACGCCCGCGAGTCTGCAGCTGACGGAGGGCGAGCGGAGGCGTCAGGAGAAGCAGCGGAGGCCGCTGGAAGCGCGGGCGGCGACACCTACCGGAGCATCATGAGGGTCTGGAAGTGGCGGATTGACACGCAGGCGGCAACCTCGCGTAAAAAAACAGAGGGGTAATTACGCAATGCTTACCCATTACGGTATTTACGAACGCTCACGTTCGCTATATCACTTAACGGATGTGGAGTTTAGACCAATGAAAGAGGATAAATCCACGTGCGCTGATTTGATTGGAGGAAATGAGGAGCCGCTGCTGTAGCCATGCATTTTTGCACACGAGCGAAGATGGCGGCGCGTGGGGTGTTCGTGGCGGCGGCGCGCGGGCTGCTGGCGTCGGTGCGGGGCCGCGAGCTGCTGCTGGCGGCCGCAGACCCGTCGGCTGAGAGGCTCAGCGCTCCGTTCCTGCGCTTTGAGCTGCTGAAGGAGGCGGAGGCGCTGCCCGCGGCGGCTGCGAGCGACGCCAACAACGAGGAGGAGGAGAAGGCGCCGGCAGGCAAGCGCATCACGGCCGTGCAGTTCTTCTATGACGACGAGAGCGGCAAGTTCGCGCTGCTGCTGCTTGTCAACGAGCGCCAGCTCGTGCACTATGAGGTGGATGTCGCCGCCGAGACGCTCGCCTTCCGCTCGTCCAGGTGCCATGATGGAGATTGGGATGGTGTTGTGGATTGTGCTGGATGCTAACTGGTGGTTGGTGGTGTGCTTGAGCAGAGCGATGCCGCGGAATTCGAACAGCCTGGCGCTGGCCAGCGTCCGCGTGGGCGAGAGCGACAAGCGCGCGGTGCTCGTGAGCGAGAAGACGGGCGAGGCCGTGGCTGCGCCGTTTCCCGACATCGCGCGCGACCTCAAGACGCTGCTGGGCCACACGACGTCCATGATCACGCACATGGCTGTGACGCACGACTCCAAGCTGCTGGTTACGGCTGACCGCGACGAGAAGATTCGCGTCTCGCAGTTCCCGCGCACGTCGATCGTCGAGAGCTACTGCCTTGGACATAAGGCAAGCGTCACCCGCGTCGCCTGCCTTCGCCATGACCAGACGGGCAGCAATCTACTGGCCTCGACATCTCTGGACAACACAATCAAGCTCTGGGATATTGCTTCAGGCTCTCTCCTCGACTCGCAGACGCTGCTGGCCGAGAGCGAGCTGGCCGATGACGACAAGGCGTTGCTCTCGGTCTCGCTTGCTGTTTCGCCAGTCGCGAACGTTGTGGTGGTGCTTGTCAACTACCGCACTATTCGTGTGTATGAAGTCGTCAAATCTGATGAAGAGGGGAAGCCTTTTTTGTTCAAGTCCCTTGCACTTACGGCTGAGGATTCAGCCGCGCTCGCGACTGGCGAGGCGTGCGAGGCAACTTTCTCGAACGAAGGCAAGCTAATCGTCGCGTTCAAGAAGTCCCCGTTTGTGCAAGTGTTCGATGTGCGACTGGTGGACGGCGAGCTGCGTATCACCGTGGCCATTCCAGCGGAGGATGAAAGCTACCAGAAGCTTCGCCAGGCTGCTAGCACGATCGGTGTGTTTCTGCGCATGCGTTTGTCTGCTTGTTCGTTACTTTGATCCTAATGTTTCCACTGTTTCATTTCAGAACTGGCAGGCGCGGAGGAGGAAATCCTGGATGAGCTTGAGGACGGACTGAAGAAGAAGAAGGTCAAGACGGAGTGGAAGGCGCGTGTGCTGGGAGGTGGGAAGTAAAGAAAGAAACAACCGCATCTAAAAATGACCAGCGTGCAATGAACATTGATCATAGATGACTAAATGTATACCGTCATTAGTGTAGCGTTAGACAACAATACTCGCTCGTGATTTCATCCAGGACGCGCTCTAGCTGAGACTCAAGACGCTCTAACTCGACTTCAAAACTGTTTGCATCTACTAGGCTTGATGAGGGATGCGATTCACGACGACGTGGCGGCTTTACGAAGAATATCTTTTGGGGGTCAAAGAACTCCGAACGCTGGATTTCTTGCGTAGCACCTTCAAATTTGGCTTCCATCTGCTCAATCCTGGAGCGAGAGTTCTTGACTTGTTGTCTCCATTTTTGCCACTCGGTCTTGAAGCTCTGGGATAGCTTCTGGTATTCTTCAGCCTGTAGCAGGGCATCAACTCGTTGAGCTTGTAGATTCAGCTGGCTCATTAGCATGTTTTCGCGCTGCTCGGTCAAAGCGTGCTCGCTAGATGCAGTAATTTCGACTACAATTCCGTTGATCCACTTGTAAAACAGCACCTCATCGTTGAGCAGCTGAAGGCTATTAAACGAGAACGACACATCAGCCCAAGAAAGAAAAGTATATCCAAACATTTCAACAACCACCTGCACGATACGACTCGAATTTGTGCCTCCAACTGCGTCTTTGGTAGCGTTAGCAGCTGGATGACCCATGCAGGCAAGGTATCATTTTCTTTTTGATCGTTTTTCTTGTCTGGAACGGATATAGATCGCTGTTGGAATCCTCCAAGACGAATTAGCAGTCGCTGGTGACACCGGTGGTATGCAGCTAGCTCATTCATGCTATGCTGAAGACGCCCATATGCCAGATGCAGCTGATGCGTTTTCTCCTCGATAGGAACAGCCTCACTGGCAGAAGCAAGGGTATTGAGTGCCTCCTCAACAGCCTCTGCCACTGCCGTATCATCTATAGCCACATCCTGTTGGTAAGATCAAGACTATTTGCGTTAAGCCAAACTTCAACTGCTCGTTATGCACACTCGTACGTTAGGAAATGGTGGTAGCTGTGCGCGTGCGTCTCCGAGGTAGTTCTGTCAGGTTCATGCTTCGTATCAAATGGGATGTCCAGACTTCACAAAAATCATTTATCACAGAGTGCTTACCTGCACAATTTCGTGGTGGCGACGCTCAAAGAGTCGTGAATAGGCAGCTAGCCATGCGAACGCTAGCAGCAGCACCTGGCTCGGCGGATCGGGATCGAAGAATTGTCGACAGAGGAAGCCCCACTCGTACAGGTAGTACTGCACGATCTCCACGCGGACACCTGCTTCGTCACCACAATGCTGTGAGTCTCTATTGACTTCGAAGAATGCAATTGCAGCAGAGCGTACGGTGCTGTTCGGTGTCGTTCAGAGCATCTTCGAGCACGTCGTCCGCATTCATGCGCTCCATTTCCTCAAAATCGACGTCAAAGTCCGCCAGCTCGAGTAGCACGAGGTCATGCAGCAGCTTCCACAGCACCAAGCGCTCTCGCTGCTCAATTACAGACGGTCAGAGCCTCCTCCGCCACTTTTCGAGCGCCAAGCAGCGGATTTACCGACTTCTGACGTGGAATTGCGCTTGGCCTTGCGCAGCAAATCGACCGACACGTAGCGCACGCCGGAGGACTCGAGCGCCAGCCGCACAAGCGACGCGAACTGCGGACCTGCTGAGCTCCCGGACGTCGCAGCTGGAGCTGCTGGGCGTGCAGGAGACGCCCGCGAGCGCGGCGGATACCTCTTGGTCGCCATTAGCTCTATCGAGCAGGAGGTTCTGTTTCTTTGTATAGAAAAATATAGAGAAGTTTAAGGTATGAAATTGGGATGAAGACGTGTGATTGGCTGAGTGCATGATTGGCCGAACGAAAAACTCTAACTTCGTCAACGCGGTCAAGCTGACACGAATGCTCATTCAGTTGGGAAGTTACTACATGCATGGGATACTACGGTGACGCATCTAGACGAACAAGGCCGTGAGGTTGCAGGAGGTGTTGAGGTGCAGGTGTTGCAGCGCGTCGTCGGCCTGGATGCTCATGTTGACGAGTTCCAGAATCGGCCGTAGGATTTCGTAGCTCGTAGCGTACGGGTTTTCGCCCGTGATGAAGAACTGGGCGTCGCCCGCGAGAAAGCCGTAGATCATGTTGGTGAAGGCAGAAGAACCCGACGGCATGACTGCGCGGAACTGCTGCACACTGTCGCCGCGAGGCACGGCCAGATGGTCCGTCAGCGACATGGCGTAGCCCAGGTAGTCATCTCCGTAGTACAGGCTCATATTGAGCCTACCGATGTCCGCCACACCCATGGATGCCACGTTGTCGACTGTCACGTTGATGTCGATAGTGTAGTCGCCGCCCGTGCAGCCCCAGAAGTCGAGGTACTCGATCGCTGGCTGCGGGTCCTGGAAGTTGTTGAGTCCTGAGATTGTGAGCTCGCGTTTGAACGTCAGACCGCCGTACGAGAGCCCTAGGAAGTGCATCTTGATCTTCGCTGAACCACCGACCGTCACGTTTTCGGACGCGATCACATCGGCGGCCATGGCATCGAACGCGTCCTGGTTCGTGATCGTCAGGTAGTTGCTTATAGTCAGGTTGTAGTTCTGCTTGCCCTTGGCGAACTCGAGTCCCGGGAACTCGAACGTGCCGATCTCTTCGTCGTTGTAGATCATGGACGCGGTTGTAGCGTCGGTTCTTGCGTGGATGCTCACATCATATTGGAGGTTGATGCTCAGCTCGACGCCGAAGACGCCACTGTCGCTGATGTTCGACACGTCCACGTAGTTGAGACCAAGCTTGACCTTGTCGGCGTTATGTTGGATGATGGCCTTGAGGATGACATACCAGAAGATAAGCAGGAAGACCACGAGCAGCACGACCACGATGCCCACGATGTAGAGCACGCGCTGCAGTTTGGTCACGCGCCACCACAGGAACTTCTTGAGCGGCTTCTTGTCAGCCTCGACCACCTCCTTGTCGTCCTTGGCAGTCGCACCAGCCTCGAGGTGCAGCGACTCATGGTATTCGGAGCTTGTGGGTGTCTTGACGTCGGTCTCGCTGTACTGAGGCGGCATGGTGACGGAGTCCCTGTACCAGCGAGCAAAATCGCGAGTGCGGCAGCGAGTCAAAGCGGGGCGAGTGGCTGATGGCGAGCTGAGCTCCGTCGACAGACCTCGTCGTACTAATCAACAACCCAATTGCGAACTGCGTCTGCCGAGAATGCCGAGGGAGCTTCCACGTGTGTCACACCTCTGGTCGTCCTGCTCACTTGGTTCGTCTCGACGAGTTCTCCAGACCACAGTCGTGACTGGCGGTGGCATCTGCTGCGGATTCCGCGCCCCAATGCTGCACCAGTCAAGGATTCACTGCTCTTCCAGCCCCTCGAGATACGAACGCAGACGCCGCATGTCGCGTAGGAGCTGCTTCAGCTTGGATAGCCATGGAGTTCTCGTCGGTGCTATGCGGAGGCATCGGCGAGTAGATCTGATCGCTAAACTCCGGGGTTCATTCGCGTCGCCCGTCCCGCGCCTGTGCTGACAATCACGTCAACGACAAGTTGTCGGGGCATCAACACTTTAGGGTGAATTGTTGATGCCTCGACCACGACCTCAGGCGTGTGGTGTGCTCGAGTCACGGTGTGCTAGTGGGCGTCAACAAGACATGCATTGCAAGCTTTACATACCGAGCAGCTCGCACGTCCGCCGTTTGCATTAGCATCGCGCGCCGGTGCGTATTGTCTGCCACACGGGGCTGCGAGGTGCGTCAGGTGGACATGGCACGGCCGCGGAGGCAGACGCGGGTCTAGCCTGCCCCGCGCTGCTTCTCCCGCTTCTGCGTGCGCTTCTTGGCCTTGTCCTTACGCGCCTTGTCCTTCTCGAGCAGCTCCTTCTCGCGCGTGACCTTCTTCTCGTGCTCCTTTTTGAGCTTCTCGCGCATGGCGCTCTGCGCCTGCTGCACGCGCTGCTTGTTGGTGTTCTGCGCCATGTTGTCGAGCGCCGCGGCCGCCTTCTTCTCCTTGTCGTCCACCTTGACCACGTTGCCGTCCTCGTCGTACTCGGAGATGACGCTGAAGCCGTACTCGCTGATGAGCTTCTCTCTGGCCGCCAGCTCTTCGCGGGACATGTTGGCCCTCGCGAGCGCCTTCTGCTTCTCGCGCTCGAGCGCCAGCTCCGCCTCCTTCTTCTGCCTCTCGCGCGCTTCCTGCTCGCGCTTCTCGGCCTCCGCTCGCCGCTGCGCCTCCTGGTGCTCCCTCTTGGCGCTCGCGGCCGCCAGCAGCCGCTCCACGTCCGCCAGCATGGCGCTCTCGTCCAGCGCCTCGGCCAGCTCGGCGTCGCTCACGAGGCCCTCGGCCGCGCTCGAGAACATGCTCGCCACGCTCGCCACGCGCTCCGCCAGCTCCGAGTCATCGTCCGCCAGGATGCCCTTGCCGTACTCGACGTACACGTCCGCGTCCAGCTGCAGCCGCGCCACCTTGAGCCGCACCCATTCGTCCAAGTCCGCCATGGCGCTCGCCAGCCAGCCAAGAGCTACGTACGGGACTAAGATTCAGAATGCCGTATTTAGGAAAAACCTGTCCACACACAAAAACAGCTTCAGGACTTTGCAGATGTCGAGTCCTCGGCGAGTTTGGCGCAGGGACGATATGCTGACCGACTCCTCCCCAACAAGAGTGAGCTTTCACCTCGAGGAAATTCGGCGTGGACGTGTTCCCTGGTCAGGATTTAGCATCATGAAACGGTGACTCACAGCTTGGGTTCTTGTCTGGTTTAGGTATTATTACGCTTGCTGGGAGTATCTGAATTCTGGTTCCCACTGATCAAGATAACTAGATGCTGCGCGGCGCAGCTTGGCCTGGGAGTAGGGGGTTCAATTTTGAAAGCCGTTGACTTGATTTTGATATATTACAGAAAAGTGGTTGTGTCTTGCACTTTGCAACACCGAGTTTGGGCATTGTTGTCTTTGCAACACAGAGTTCGAGCATTTTGCAGAAATATTCATATGTTTGTAAGATATTTTTGGGGGTATATGATTAGGCATTTCACAACAGTGACTGCGATGTGCATGTCGCTGAAAGATGCTCGTGCAACTTAGCATCTTCACACTCGAGAATTGGCGCGAGAAAGGAAAGGTGACCTTCGAGGTGTGTTGCTGAAAATCGCATCGCAGTGATTGATTGATGTCGTGTGATCTTGCATGCCTGCAGGTGCCGTCATGCAGAAGCAAACATCCGTGATCACGTGTGTACCTCAGATTAGACAAGATCGCGAGTTCCAGCTGCGCTCTGAGGCGCAGCGCCGTCGCCGCGCTCGCGAGCGCGAGATGCGCGAGCGTGCTCGCGAGGACACAGCGTGTGCTGCAGCGGGTGTTACCCTCGCTCCGTCGACCTATTCTGGCGACACTACCCCAACGTTCTCCGTGGCTCGCTCGTGCCACGAAGTAGCCGAGCTGGAAGCGATTCGTGCTTGCCTTGATATGCGCCGTACGCTCATTCGATGGGCCGTCACTGAGCTAGAGGGTTTGCTTGTGGAGGTAGACCGGGAGGCGGCGAGCACGGAATTGCTCATGGACCAACAGCTCGAGCAGCGACTTCAGCGCAGTATGTCGCGCGTCATCGCCACCTTGGATCGAAGCCAAGCTCTAGTTGCAGCAGTTCGAGATGAACCGAGTGCTTGCACCTGTAATGGTGCGCCGTAGGTGAAACAAAGTTGTCGTAGTTATTCAAAGCTGGTTCATTACCACGAAATAACACGAGCACACATTCGCTAGCTATGCTAGGCTTCGTTTTGTCTTGCCGTCGACAAACATGAGCGAGAAGACAATCACACACTACTGCGTCTCCGACACGTCGCTGTCTTATCCGAAGTACTCGTCTTCGGTCGAGCTGCAGCAGCACTTGCCGTTGCGCGCAAAGATGCCGGAACTGACGGACTCCGAGTCACAGTCGTAGAGGTTCATGGGCGTCATGCTATCCCCACTTGACGAGCGCGGGCGAACAGCTGCTTGAGCAGACGGAGTGATTTGTGCTTGCTCCGCACGTGCCGACGCAGGGGGTGTCGCCACACGAATCTCCGTCGATGATGCGCTAGGTGAACTGAAGTCATTCCCTCCAAGGTCGTGAAGCAGCATTTGCTCGACGAGGTCTTGCAGCCCATCCACCAAGGCCATCGACGAATACTCTAGCACCGAGGATTGGCTGAGCTTGGCTTCTTGACCGGCGCCAAATTGGCGCGCAGGTCGTGCAACGAGGTTCTCCGCCTGGTTGCTCAGGTCGCGTGCAGTGCCGCTGCTGTTGATTACTGCTGTAGGTAGAGTGCGATGTGGCGTCAGTACAGGAATCTCCATGATTATCGCAGTGAGTGCCTTCGCTTCGTCGACGATGCGGTTGCACTGCGCATGGATTCTCTCAACCCGCGCAGACGTCCAAACTTCGCGTCTCGAGTACGGTGTCACGCGCTGCAGGCGGGGTGTCCGGCCGCCTTTCGGGCGGTACCAGGTCGGAGTGTTAGTCGAGCGAGACTTCGGCATCTCTGGCGTTGCTTGCGAATTCGGAAATGAGGCTCGCGCGCTGCACGCACCTTAGATACGACAGTTGAGCGCATTTCGGCCGTGTTGGACTCGTAGCGACGCCTCCCAGGCACTGGTGTTGAAGTCGATCCGATACAAGTGTACTTGCATATCCGAGACAACAGGGCAACGTGCGTCAAAAGTTTCTCAATTGGGAAGGAGCGTCGATGCAATCAGTAGCTACAACGAAAAGAGCACCACACATTCAACATGGCAAGCGTTGGGCGTTGCTCTCACTAGCCTAAACCATGCGTTTACGAGCGCGGCTGCTGGCGTGGGACGCAGCGCCAAGATTTTATGGCGCGACATGTGGGCAATGAGCGACTCATGTTGCTCAGCACTGTAGAGATCATTCACCTGTCGATGGCAGCGGCGAGCAACCGACTGGGACGCGAGGTGCGCGCCACCAGCGACACGTGTATCGTGCGAGCGATGCAGACGCGTTGGAAACTTGACGCGATTGGTATCGTGGAGCGAGGCGTCGTGGCGTGAGCGCTGTCGCGGCTCGTTGATTATTTGCTCGGCTCAACTTGCACTTTCTACTATATACTCCTCCAGGCAGTTGACGCAAGGCATTGGAGGTGCGACTAGCTGCAACAAGTTTACCACGAGCGAATGCTGATTGGTCCATCCTCTCTAGCCACTTCAACTTGAAATTACATAAAATACTCAATGAATGACGGTTTGTATCTCAAGCGCGGCCGTTGCTATGAGTTGGCTGGTGCGGCAGTTGAACTCTCGCGACTTTCTCAAGCTCCATCTCCTACTCGATCGATCGAGCAAAGTCAAGAGGCTCACATTGTTCAAGGCGCGTTGTGGGCAATACGTCGCGCATCCGTGTCCAGTTACTAATGCCCGAGCTGCGGCGCGAGGTCGCCATCCGCGACTTAACGCTGCACATGGCTGTGGCGTGGACGCTCAAGGCGCGCGTTGTCAGCCGCACACCTACACGCGCCATGCGTGATTCGGGGCAATCGTCGTTTAGCGTGACACTTGTCGACAGCAACCGCGATGAGATTCGCGCGATCGCTTACAACGAGGCTGTGGAAATGTTTGGGGATCTGCTGCTACCAGGGAAAGTCTGCAAGTTCGGGAACTGCGCTCTCCGCACGGCGAAGCGCACTGTTTCGACCTCGGGACAGCGATACGAGATCGCCATCGACAACGATGCTGACATTGTGGGGGCGGACAACGACCCACGCATCCCCGTAACCAGCTATCACTTTGTGCGGTTCTCAGAGGTTGCGAAGGCTGCTGCTGGCAGCTTTGTTGATGTTCTCGGCGTCGTTACCGACGTGGGCGCTGTCGAAGAGATCAGAGGCCGCGACGGTAATTCTTACACGAAGCGCACTATGGTCCTCGCCAACGACGAGAATCTTGACATTGAGTGCACGTTATGGGGCGATCTCGCTAAGCGACAACTGACTACACTACGAGAACACGTCGTTGCCATCAAGAATTGCCGCGTCACTACCTTCAGCGGCCGGTCATTGGCATCGAGTGTGACCACGACAATTGACGAAGAGCCATTTGACCCCGGTGCCGACAAAATCTACGACTGGATGGCCTCTCGAACATCGCTGAAAACTCTCAACGTGAGCCTTTTTGGCTGCCGGCTGACGGAGCTCGGCAGTGTGTATGGCCTTGCAAATGGAGCTCTCGTCGACATCCTCGGCGTGGTTAACCATGTGGGCAACCTCGTCAACATGACGAGTCGCGAAGGAAAGCCGTGTTCCCGACGCGTATTGAGACTCTTGGACGGCAAAGGTGGCGAAATCTCTTGCACAGTGTGGAACCAGCACGCCCAGGCGGAATGCTCGGATTGGATTGGCCATACTCTCGTGATTAAAGGCGGACGCGTCAAAGACGGCAACGGTCGGTCAGTTTCCTGCATTCCGACATCGTACTTGATTTTGGACCCGCCTATGGATGCAGCTACGCGAATTCAGCTGTGGTATCACAAGCGCGACCAGTTCAATGAGTCAGAGGACACAGCCACACGCAGCTCGATTGAAGATGAGGAAACGAAGACGGAGCAAACTCCATGAACGTGTGGTATGAAGTGGAGTTCGCAGCGTGTTGCGAGTGTGCTACGTGAGCTGCAATGGCGAGTGCATGCAAACCTGGTTGATGACTCCATGTAATCGACGTGAGGTTGAGCCCAGTTCTCTTTCGGCAAGTGTTACCACTTTGTTTTGTCACTGCTCCTGTTGTCGTTGATCTTTTAGTCGTAAACAGCCTATCTCGCTCCGTCTCCGTGCCCTGTTGGTGACATTGTGCAGCCACTTGAGGCAAACCGACAGCTGCAGTCGGTAAAGTGGACCATCGCAAAATCGAGGCGCGACCGAATCTACCACGCGATGTAGCTATCGCTGGCGGCGCAAACAGCAGCGCCTCATCTGGGTGGCTGCCAGTACTTGCTTTCTTTGATATTCATTAGCCACTTGATCGTATTGATGTTTGGCCGTAGCGTCCTCAGTCGATCTTGGCGAAAATGTACCGAGAGGGGAAGGCACCTCAGGTGTTCGATAGATCGCACTCGCGACATCGCGACGTATAAGTGCTCAAATCGCCATTTTGGTGCAGTTGGAGCATCTTCCAATAGCAAAAGTACACGCCGTAGCGTCAGTCCTTGAGATTTCCAAACTGTCATGACTGTTGCCATATCAACTGCGTGTTGCGCGTAGCGAACGGAGCATTTTCCGCCCTCTGATCCGTCGTCTAACGTAACTTTGTACTTGCTTTCTTTGGACTGAACGAGTCCGATCGGAATAACAATGGGTGAAGGCTTGGAATTGTCCTCCGGGGGCTCGGCAAGATTAGCTTCAGCGGGCCAATTCTTCCCGCAGCGAATGCCAAAGTCCGCGTCCTGTAAAACGACGTTGATGTAATCCGGCGGAAATGGAATTTCGACGACCTCTCGATTACGTCGCTGAGCCGCAGCCAATAGTCTCGCTACTTCATCCGTCTTTGACTGATCATCCCATGCAAGGCTGTGGAGCTTACAGCTAGAGCCGTTTCCGACACCCCACGCTAAATTGCCATTCGCGTTGTCCAGAATTTGAGCAGGCGCATCGGGGACAAAGTACCCAAATAAGTTTGGACGCAGCAGTTCATCGAACAGCAAGCTCTCTAGAGCTGGATCGATCTCGTCCTTGATCTGTTTTTTCCACTTTACAGCAACAGAGTCTCTGCGTCGAGCAAACCATGCTGCCACGCAAGCTGTTAATACCGCCTTGTCCACGTTACTAGTCACCAAAATCCGCATGTCATCAAGCCAGTGCGGGTCGAGCTCCAAATCGCTCACCGAAATCGGTCTGGTGATGCTAGCAACGACGTTGTCATCGATCGGCTGGTACTCCTTCAAGCTCTCTTTTTGCCAACGCGATCCTGTCGGCATTTTGCTCGGCAGAGCTCGACACGACTCCAGGCTAGATTGCTGCAGCTCACAATCAAAAGCTCTGAGTTGTTGGGTCAAGGTACAAACGCGAAAGCGCCGAAACAAGTCGCGTGCTTTCACGATTCGCTCGCCTTTGTAGCCGCTAACTTCCGTTGTGTACATTGCTTTGCACAACGAGGTCCCGCTCACGACCTCCAACTGCAGAAAATCGCCGACCTGGAGTCAAAAGGCACGGGGAGGGATTATTTGACATGCGACTAGACGACTGCTATCTGCGCAGTTACAAGCATAAAGCGCCAGCAAGACGCGCACGCGTACACACATACACGCATACAAAAAGCAAATACAAAGCAATACAGCACGCAGCTTACGAGTAATATAGACTTGCCGCCAAACGGCCGGCTCGAGTCGTAGATGGCTCGCAGCCGTTCATCCATCAGCACCAAGAGCTCAGCGCCTAGCATAGATACTTCATCGCACACAATTAAGCCCACTTTTTCGTGAAACGTGAGACGCATGCTAGCGAGCGTTCCAAGCGACATTTCTCGCTTGATCCCCCCACACACTCGAAACGCGGAATGGAACGTCAATCCATGCTGCAACTGGCTCGCTCCAGCTCCAGTTGGACAGAGATTCACCACACTGAGGCCGCGCATGTTCATCTCGGCCTCAATACGCCGAATGACAAACGTTTTCCCCGTGCCACCCCCGCCGTGCATCATGGTAAGTGTTTGGTACGCCGGTCCGTGCTCATCGAGACTGCCGATTATGCAACTCAGGACTTCATACTGTTCTTGCGTGACACATGTCGGCGAAATGAAGGGTGCGGCGTCGGGCTCGACCGATGGACCGCTCGAGCCGCCTGCGTGTACCGTATCGATCGTTGCCGACGCCGATTGGCTGGCTGAGTCGTCCGCCATCGAAGACTCAACAGCACTCAGCGTTCGAACCGATCGAGCCACTTGAGAGAAGCTGCACTCACGGACACTCTCTTCGAAGCCACCTCGGGATTGATCAACACTTGCAGTGAGCTGTTCGTGCGTGTAGATATAGCGCCGCAAGTCATACTTTCTGGTATCATCTATCGACGGCGCAGCGTGCTCGTTGCCGGTGCAGCCAACTACCGACCAGAACAGTTCGCGAAGCGATTCATTCGCCGCCGACAGCTCGCTCTTCCCCGATGAAGCTGCTCGAAGCAGATGCATGAGTTGTGAGCTGCTCACCGCCAGGCGGCCAGCCGCTTCCATGTCCACGTCTGCGTCGTTCAGCTCGCTGTGGCGGACAGACGCCGCCGAGCTACCTTCCCCTCGTTCGCACTTTAATTCTTTCCAAACGTCTGCGCTTCGGTTGCGCCAAGCAAGATCTATGCGCTCGTTGGCCGAGCTGCGGTGCCCTGACTTCAGGATATTGCGCACAGTCCAGCACCTTTGCTTCCACAAAAAAGAAGCAGTGCTGCAGTCGAACTGCTTCATGAATGCCTTCAATCCTTGGCCGTTCAGCTCGAACTGCGGCACTCCTGACTCGAGCGACCACGGCGTGAAAGTGGTCAGCAGGTAGGACGCAAGCGCCCTCATTTTGGATTCGCTCTTCGCCGCCGAGCGGTAGGTTGGGGCTGGCGCTCCTCCAAGCATGGGGGTTCGAAATTTTGCGAGGATGAACCCCTGAAAGTCCTTAGTGAGCGGGTGGTCGGCGCCCAGATCGAAGCCTCGCTTCTTCGGTCGCCCCGCCCGCTGAGGTGCCGTCACCGAATTGGTCTCCGCTCGCGGTCGGATGTCCACTATGCATTCAAACTCGACTGGCGAAAACGCCTCAAAGTTCGGCCCACGGTTTGCGTAGGACTCGGCTTGGCTCAGAAACACCACTTTGCCGTTTGTCTTGTACATCCTAGCGCTACCGGAACAGCGCGTGGTGCCAATTTGCTCATCCTCTGCAGCTAATTGAACACACTCGTCAAGCACTGCATCCACGCTGACAACGGGTTCCGGTTCTGCATCCTCGTCATCGTTCATAGGCTCTCCGTCACTTTCATTGCTATTAGCAGCGCTGTCTACTTCGGCTAAGCCGCCACAATGTGTCGTTGGTACCTGCGCCGGCCCCGCTACGCCCTCCTTTTCGTTTTGCTTCTCTTTCTCCTTTTTCTTTTCGGCGGCATACCGCATGAGGTCATGAGGAAACACGTACCAGAAACTGTCCGACGAAAGGAACGATCGGTGACCGAGCAGTGCAAACACCATGAGCTGAAGCGACCACTCCTGGCCGCCAGCAAATCCGTTTACAGTTTTTGTCGCGAGGCACTTGCCCTGCCGTTCGCGAGTGTTGCTGTCCTCGGCCTGACTGCCATATTGCTTGAGCTGCGTCAGCGCACTTAACATGATGGCCGCGGCGTTTTTGAGGCCACCAGCCTCTTTGGTCATGTACTTGTTCTGGTACTCTTCGATTGCATGCGAGGCATCCTCGCACGTAATCACGGTCGCGTTCGTGTGGCTGGCAGTCAACCCAGCTAGTGTCAGATTCGTCTCCACAAACATGCCATCGCTCTCTGCGCGATGCAACTCCCATAGCACTGGCCCGCAAGTGTGCGGCGGCAACAATATTTCTTCTTCCAGATTGTACCCGCTGTCGAGCGCTGCCATCACATCGAGAGGCACTTCGGACCCGACTAAGATACCGCGCCGACCCTCGTTCAAATCTCCTGCTGCGACTTCTTGAACGTGCAAAGGCGAGGTTGGGCCGGGGTGCACGCCCGCCGGCCGCGCAAGGCGACACATGTGCTTCCCGCGCTTGCCCTTTGTGCATGTGTGCGAGTGCACGTGCATGTTGGTGGTCAGTAGCGTCTGCTGCACTGCGCGCTCATACGCGTACAGGTTCTGGCGGGCGTCAGGCAGCTCAACTTCACACGCACGCCGAGGTCGGTCGAGCGCCTGTTGGCTGGCGCCGCCGCCGCCGTCACTGCTGCTGCTGCTACCGTTATTACTATTGCTGCTCGAGGGCTCGCGCCGATGCGTGTCATGGACCTCGGGCATTAATGAGGTACAGCACACGCTATCGAGCCACAGGCGCGCTTTTTCGCGCAACTCGGGGTGGCACACTACGCGTCTCAGTATGGAAGGGCTCCACGATGATCCGTACGCCTTGACGTGAGCGTGCAGGCGCCCATTCTGCTGCGTCTCGATCACTGCGTTAAACGCGGCAATCCGCGACAGCGCTCCCGGCTCGCGCTCCATGTAGTTGCGCGAGATGCGCGTGGACGAGCTGCCCATGCAGCGGAATACATCGCGCTGCATCGCGAGGAAGCGAGCCTCGAACGCGTAGGCTGTGAGCGCTGGTAGCTCGCTTGCGATGCCGAGGCGCGCGCGAGGGCTGTCGCGTACCTCCTCGGGCAGGTCCGCCCACTTGAACCTTCCGCCACCGCACGCAAGTGCTGAGCCAGGCGCGTTCCACTCGCGGCGCAGCCGTATCTGGGCGACGCGGTGCAGCAGAAGGTCGTCATGCTCTGGTGGCGCGACCGTGAGCCAGAAAAGGGCGGGCCCATACTTTGAGGTCATGGCGGCCAACTTTGGCTGGCTCTGCGACCGTTCGAACACCGAGAACGACACTGAGCCACCAACGATGGAGACGAGGCGCAGCAGTCGTGCGTTGAGCCGCTTCGCGGCTGGCGACGTCGGGTTGTCCAGGGCAAACCGCAGCGCCAAGCCAAACGCCTCGGAGGCCGCAAGCTCACCAAATCGTGCTAATGCTTTCCCACGCGTCGTTCCGGCCTTGACGGCTGACTGCACGGCTGCATGGCGCTGCATCTGGTTGAAGAGCACCGTTACGAAGGCGACGTTCCTCTCGAACCTCCCGTCGTAGTAGCGCATTAGGTGCCGCACGAACTCCTTCGGCGCTGAGCCGGACGGCAAGTGCTCTCCTCCCCGCATAAATAGCGTCGGAAATGCACCTGCAAGCAGGGCTCCGTTTTCATCCCACTCGCAAAGCGGGCGGCTGTCGCGCGTGATTGGAACGACTGGCGAGGCGTCGGCGGGATCGTTGACACGCTCCGCTCCACTTAGCTCAAGAGCAGCTGCCACGGCGCGGACGAGCTCGACGCCGGCGCCGCCGGCGTTGCCATCGCCCAGCCAGCTCGTTCTCAGCACCGCGCTGCGCTCACTCACAATGCACGGCTCGTCTGCGGTGACCGTCGCTTCAGCCTGCGCTCGCTCGTCGCCACCACTTCCCGCGGTGCTACTCTCTCGGCGGTCTACGCGGTGCACGTCGTCGTCAAATCGGTCTCCCATCGAGGCCTCGGCCATCCGCCTCACCGCGTCCGAGTTCTCGATGACAACATTTTCTTCTACGCGCCGCTGCAGCTCCGCTAGGCCGGCGCGCGCGCGCGGACTCAAGTCGACGGTGATGTTGTTTTGCGCGTAGTAGCTGTGCAGCTGCGCCAGCACGCCGAGCCACTGAACCACGGCTTCTGCCTGCACGCGGTACAGCTTTCGGAAGTGCTGCTTCCGAGTGCGCCACTGCTCGCTTGAGCCGATAAACGTGACTCGAAAGCTCTCGTCCACGTTCGGTACCACGCGCGAGCATTGCACTGCGCCGTCGGTGGGGAAGCATATCACGTGGCCGGTCGCGTGCTGTCCCGAGAGCGAGAGCTCCAGCCCGAACCGGCGCACTGGCGCGACGCAGCTCAGCTCCACGTCGTTCAGCGATGGCAGCTTGCCTGGGCGCCCGTAGTCATGACCACTCGCAATGCTGTACTCGTAGGCCCTCGGATCGGCTGCGCACTTTCCGCACAGCGCGATGGCGCTCGGGTCCCTCACCAGGTCTGGGTTTAAGTAGTACAAGTCGCCGGACGGGGAGCACCAAACCTGCACGTGTCGTTCCAACACGTCCGGCGCGATGCGCCCGTACCGCTGCTCGCGCTCAGCGGGCGTCACGCGGAACGACTCGGGCAGCTCCTCTACAGAGACTCTGTGAACCGCGTCAGAAACGCCAGTCACCAAGAGCTCGCAGCAAGAGGCGCAAAAGCGAATGTCGGCCCAGCGCGGGTCGCTGCACGCGTTGGACTCCTGGCATCGCGCGATCTCCTCAATGTCGGGCGGCCGGTCCAGTGCGCTGCGCAGTCGCTCGACGACGCTCGCGCTCGCTGCGGAGATTTCTTCGCCTTGCATCAGATGCTCGTCGTTGTACACGCGAGCATCCGGGTTCGTTGCACAGCAGTGATAGTAAAGGAGCGCGAGCTGCGGGTGCGTGGTGTAATGCGCCGCGAGAATCGCCATCGTCGGGCGGCTAATTTCTCCAATCGAGGACGCGTGCTCGATTAAGTAACGCAATTGTTCGTCATCGCTCGCAGTCTCGTTCTGGTGCGTGGAATTTTTGCGCCGCCGTTTGCGGTTCGCATAGCTCACTTCCTGCTCGACCGGCGCCGATGGAGACGTCGGCTGTGCGGTCGGAGCTCCTCCTCCTGCTTCTACACTGCTATCTCCTGTTGCTGTCAGCCTTTTGTTTGCACATGACAATGAACCGATTTGTTGCTGAGGAATCGCATGTGGTATATTCGCCCGAGATATAGCTACCAATGCCGCCTGACAACACCCAGCCCGCACGAAATTTACGTCACCGTTTGCTCTGAGCATCTGTAATCCGTGTCCCACAATGTAATCCACAATGTTCATGCTCACACTGCGCGGCAAGTAGGCAGCTCCCGTCCGAACGACACTTTCTGCCACTGCTCCATTGAACCACGACGGCACGCCGCCGCAAGAGCACCCACGATCACAATGGCTTGAAACGCACGTTGCGATCCACGCCGAAAGAGTCGGCAATAAGGCGCCGTCGTGATGCATTCCACCACGACGAATCCTATTGTACACACACACAACGACCGTCAATAAAACGCTGCAAGGGCCAGCAGCAATAACAACGATAAATGAATGCAATACCGTCCAGTGTGCACGGACGCCGAACGAAGCTACGACCTTGGCTTCCCAACCACCAGGGAGCCGAGTCTGGCCCCGAAACACCAGGGACCCTCCACCGCGAGGGTGCTTTACCGAGCACGCACCCGCCCGTCCGAACAGGTCGCCTGTGTACGAGACACACGACTAACCAAATGACGACCGTGCGCGTGCCACGGCAGTGCCTCCTCCACGCCACAGAGAGGGTTTGATCGGGGCAGACACGACAGCCTGTAGGCGAAGGGGGAGCGACGGCGATAGCGACAGAGACGGCGTCTGCGAGCTGCCATGCGAACAGACAAAACGAGTGAGTTAGCTAGCTAGCAGGCATGCAAACCGACAATAAATTAGGCTCACAGGCAAGCAACCGGCAGCGGCCAGCGGTAGCGATAGCAATAGCGACGGCACCACCCGCGAGCTAACACGCAAGCAGGCAATGGGAGTGAGCTAGCTGACAAGCAAGCCGGCGACGCCAGCGGGCTCGCTCACCTGCAAGCAGGCAAAGCAGGCTGCAAGCTAACAGGCGAACAAGCAAGCATATGTAAGCGAGTGAACAACGAACGGAGATATGCACGGTGTGCCCATGCTGGCCCATGCAAGGAGCGAGCGAGCACGTACGTGTTTGTCTTGGCAAATAGAAGAGTGGGCCAGCCATTCTGCGGCGACCAACCCTCTTTCCCTCCCTCTTCCTTGCTCTCGCGACTTGTCCCGCCTTCTTTCGGCGTTGAACGTGGCAGCACGTGGAAGCGTGTGTGGGAGTTGGGTTTGTTCGTCACCCTCGTGCGTGGTTGATGAGAAAAAAAAAACTATGGATCGATTGGACTCAATTCTTCCAGGATAATTAGTGCAAAGACCATGCACATTCAAGAAAATGACCAATGACGAAGCTGCAAAGTTCTTCAACGGCTTTAACGGTGTTCTCCGCGCACCGCGAAAGTATAGTGAACGCAAAATCCCGAGAGAATTCGGACATAGCGTTTCTCCTGGCGACGCTTCGATTAGTGATCCCTACGCATCGGATTGGCCGAAAAATGTATCGGCCAATGCGCTCGCTGTCATTTATCGGTTTACAACGAAACTCAGGTGCAAGCAAAGTGAACTTACGCGGGGGCTCAGATCGAGAAGATATACTAAAATCAAGATCAGCACTAAAGTGCGCGGTAAGTGCGCACCGCCTGACCAATCCACGGCCGTTATAGATTACTTCGCGGCCGAGAACCCCTAACCTGAACAATTAATCCCTTATGGGGCTGGACTGTAGGACAGCCTCTTCGAGACTACCTACTCCCAGAAAGATAGATGTACTCTGATCAACTGTTAGACGGAGATCAAGTTGACCGTCAAGAACAGGGGTGTGATTCCCATGAGAAATTCGAAGCTACCTGGTGCAGCCGCATCGACTTAAAAAACCAATGTGGTCATCCGCGGTGCGACCACGTCATGTACGATCTCCAACTTCTGCGTCATCGGTCGTGTACTGCCTAGCTCTGAGTCAACCGCTTCCAGCTTTTGATCCAAAACCAACTTTGAAGAGTACGCTACTATCACCCGCAGCAGTCAAGCGCTACAATAATGCAATGCGCCGGATCATGGTAGCGATTCCTCCAGCCTATTGTATCGGGTTCGCACTTCGTGCAGCTTCGCTGTTTATCTCGCAAAACTTAGGGCACGTATTTGTTCTTGTGTCTATTCCTCTGCAGATTCCGCTCATCATTCACGTATTTCTCGGTCTCCGAAGCAATTTTGTCCGAGCTCTTCTGGGTTACTTTGAGCTCTGGTTTCAATACTTCATGCTCACAGTGTGGCTTGTGATGCTTGGGTGGGCATTCGATGGAATTTACGTCGCAATAATCCCTGTTATGTGGCTGGAGTTTTCAAATGCACTGCTGATTGAGGCGTCCCAGATCATGAATCATCGATTGTTTGTTGTCGGCTCAATTGCCGTCGCTCTTTACATGCTAACTCTAATTATTGGAGTGTCGCTTGACGCCTTTGAAGGCGCCAAGTACCACGATCTGATTATTACAGCAAAATTTACAGTCTCAACGCAAGACGTTCTCATCAATTCCATGACCACACTTGGACTGTTTTTCGCGAGGGTCGTTTACACCGCTACACGCATAAAAACCCGAAAAAGACGGAACAAGAAGAATCGAGGAGGTACGCTCGAGAATCGGTCAATGACAACAATGCGTTCTGTTCACTTTCGCAGTGTACTTAAATGGCAAGTTGTCGACAGAAAAGTGAAACTAGTGTCATGGTGGTCACCCCAAAGAATTTGACGCTCCCACAAGGGGAGAGTTTCTCCAGTATTAGCACCGTCTCATCAGCCAGTTCTTCAACAGACTATTTGCAGCTCACACCTGTTGAAAACAAAACTCTTTTCGACTCAGCGATCACTGTTTGCCCCCTGTTGGCAAGGTAAAATCCTTCGTTCGAGCTCACATTGCCACCGTGCAGCTACAGCAAGACTTATTTTGCTTTTGGGAATCCTCGGGGTAGTCACAAGCTCTTTTAGTCTTCTTCAGTCCACTCCTTCTCATATATTGGGTATCACCGCACTTGCATCAACTCTCGGCTATGCTACAATTATGGTAGCATGCTTTCAACGACAATTGCTCAAGCAGCTTTCCACAAGCTTCACCTTCATTTTCTTGACTATTCAGATCTCCTTGGCTCTTGGCAGTCTCTGTGACACATTTTCTTGGCGGAAAGACAAGGTTATGAGCGCAGTGGCGTGGTGGATATGGCTGCACCTCGTTCTGACTGTGGATGCGTTGACTCCAGTTGTAAAGTCTCGCTTGTTGTTCAAAGTGTGGTACTCTTTGCCAGTTATTCTACTCACGATAGCGGGGATGGTAGCGTGGGTTATCGAGCACGTGCGGTGGGGCGAGTGGCAGCTGCATGATGGTGTCATCTGGAATTTTTAAGTGCGAGAGTCTCAAGATATAGCGTTCCACTCGTCGTCCTTGCTGCTCAGCCGCCTGGTGACGTTGATCATTTGGCTTCTCCGCGTCATCTATCGCGTTGGGCGGAGATGCAGCGACGACGAACTAGTGCTTTTGCAAGGTGCAGCCGAGTTTGATTACGTTAGGTGGAAGCAGCGACGACCTTCCTTCCTGAGTAGGTCGGCTAATGCAACAGGGGCCAGAGAGTAACATCAAATACATCATACATCACCAGGATGCTGGTGGCACTCCTTTTTGTGATTGCTGCGTCTATTGTTTTCTGCTTGCCTTGGTTTGATTTGTACGGTATTGTCGGCTACTATTTACAGTGGATACATGGAGTCTACTCTTATCTGGATGAAAAGGCTTTTACTGCGAGCCATGAAGCAGGCAGAGCCCGTCTCGTTTCGCGAAGCGGCCGCAGTCGTTCACAATGCATCGGTGTTGGCCAACCGACCCTCCTGGTATAAGTCCGAGCGATGAGGGAGAGTGTGACTGCGGAGCGTAGTGGAACGGTGAAGATCCTGTCCATGAAGGCTCTCGCGAAGGTGACGAGTACCGGGCATCTCGAATTCCTCGCTGGAGCGACGCAATTCCCGGTAGACTGTTAGGCTTGAGCTGAGAGAGCGATACTGCTGCTGACACTACCGAGTCGCTGGTTGGAGGAGGGGTGAATGCCAACGGCGAGGTTACCCGGGCGATCTGGGAGAATCGGCCTTGCAGAGACATGGTCGGGCTGATTGTTGTCGGAACCGGGTGGTGGAGTGGAGGCACAACACTCGAGATCGTGTGAGCCAATCCTTGGGGTCCGGGGGAACCTGAAAACGACCGAGAGGGGGACGTTGTCGAGATGCTAGGTCGACGAGCCACGACCTCGGCTGCTGCGATGAACGCATCGGCCGCGGCACGGAGCTCGATCGTCTTCTGCTGCTGAACCATGGCTGGGGTAGGAGGTGAGTGGTGGTTGGGCTTGTCGTGACTAGTGATCACAGGCGTCGACACGCTTACTAGCACAGGTGTTCTTGATGCTTCCTCTTCATCACTCGACTGCTGGAGCTGCTGCAGATGCTGCTGTTGAGCTGAAAGGGACGCCATGAGCTTGTGCGCTCCGCACGTGCCGCCTCGTACAGCTTTCTTTCGGCAGTTGGCCACGGTACAGTGCGAGTTTCCTCCATGTAGCTGGCAGTAGCTGTTGGCAAGTGCCTTCCTGGAGCAGTTGATGGATAAACACCGGCGGTAGCCTCCATGGCTGACGCACAGCCCCTCGTACTGGACGACCTTGTTACACCCGTCGATGCGGCACCGCTTGCCTCCACCTGCATCCATGAAGGCACCCGTACTTGTCAGTCACTCGGTCGGAATTTTTATTCGGCCGCCGTCATATCTGACATGGGGCGTTGATGGACAAATCGCATGAACCCACCGTGCGAGATGCAGGCTCCACCGCTTTGAGCGCGCTTGGTACAGCCCTCAAATCCACACTTCTTGCCGCCTCCGTGAATCCAGCAGAAGCCTCCGGTCTGGGCACTTTTCGAGCAGTCCGGGTGTTGGCACCGCTTGCCGCCGCCGTGGGCGACGCAGAATCCTCGGCTCACGACGCTCGTGGTGCAGCCCTCTACGGAACACTTCTTTCCGCCTCCGTGGGAGATGCAGAAGCCTCCGGGCTTGGCCGTCTTGCCGCATTCTGGAAACCCGCATCGTCGAGCTCCGGGGCGGCCTGAACCGCTCGTCTTGGGCATCTTGGCAGGTAGACTGAGCGAGACTGGTCTCTTGGGAGTGCCCATGGAAGTGTTGACTGGGAAGGAGCCGATCCTGCCTGGAGACCAGAACCTCAGTCAGTCACGGATGGAGCCTAACTATACACATGAAAGTGGGTCCCGAGGCAAAGCCGTGGAGAGCATGGAGTACCGTGCAGGTGACCACGGCTGCACCCGTGGCCATACGCAAATCGCATGTCATATATCAAACCCATTGGTTCCAGCAGGTATCAGATGTGAGATCCCCCGCAGCCCCTCTCCAGCCGGTGGCATCACGAATGCCGGCCCAGCCGGTCACAACCACTCTGGCCACTCGACTAGAGATCGGTTTGACATACAATCACTATGCAGCGATGCAGCGAAGAGCGCCGGACGGACCGATGAACAACGATCGCCGCGGCCTTGCACGCCCACCAGAGTGGAGTGGTGCTCGCCCATCGCAAATAGTACACGCAGATAGCCCATGGCCCACAGACACAAGCAAGACTCACCTAGCAGTGGACACTCTCGGTTGGCATGCAGCAGCTTGGTGAATGCCGCAACCTCCATTGACACCTCACTTGCTGGCAACATGCTTGAACTGCTGGGTTGCTGATGGCTGAAGCGAAGAACGATAGCGGAAGTGGGGCTGGTGATTGAGTGTGCTGTTCAGGTGGAGCCGCGACAGATGTTCGAGCGACTCAACTCAGCAGAGGGAAAGTGGTGTTGCTTCTGGCGGAGCTTTTGACAAGTGAACAGGTCGTGACGCCTCACTGCTCCAGCAGTGAATTCCTCAAAACAATACCCTGGGCGGAGCACAACCCAAGAACTCCGCGTGGTCGTGGTCGTCAGTTCAGTCCAAAAGCGGCACTCGAAACCCATGCGAAACCCGAGAGTACTGTACTGAGCTGCTAGTGCAGGAATACGTGCGAGGACTGGGCTGTTCAGACAGACGAACTGCAGGTTGCATCCCCACTGTGCAGTGCATGGTGAGGTCTCGGTCTTGAAACGGGCTCAAGTTGCAGGGTATGCGCTCCAAAATATACCAACTCGAGGCCAAAACGGCTTCGCAGCTAAGAAGGAAAAAACCGGCGGCAAGATGATGCCCAGAAGGCGCATCTTCTCGTGCAAGCTTCACTTGAAGTGGTGACCATGGGATCTGCTCCCAAATATTGTCTGACCCGTTGGCTGGAAATATCGCTGCAGCGGCCCGAAAGATACCAGTCTCTGCCGCGTATTTTGAGAGGAGGCAAGCCTAAAATTAGTGATGCATGAACTTGAAACATGATGCACGCTGCAGGGCGTTTTCCTCAATTCATGGTGGTTCGCCACTTCACAGTACGAGTCAGTGTTGCGATCGCCAAGTCCTGCGTTGTCTGTTAGGACAAGGCGATGAGATGGCGCTGTTGTAAAGCCTGAGTTTGCTTTCATTGAGAGATTGTCGCTGGGCTATACCCAGGATCTAGATTCATTGCCGTAGGAGTTCAAATGGCACGGGCTTGTCGTATCATAAATCCGATTGATCGGCGGCCTTGACGAGGCAATTCAAGAGCAAATCGTTCGTGCAGCTCGACGAGGTTGCATCACATCAAGTTGCAACCGTACCGTTGATTGAACTTGCCGCCTATAAATATGGCGAGATTGTTCTGCTGCTCGTGACTTCGTCATGTTTGCTGCCATCGTCGCAACGGACATGGTATGGCCACTGCTTGTACAGTATAACCACATGAGTGGTTTTGCATTGCCGCTAAGCAGATTTGAAAGACCAATTTTGGCCTGCAACGGTCGCCTGCGTTGATGTGTGCAGGAAAGCCGGCTAAAATTGAATGCGGATGTAGTGATCAATGTCACTGGTCCAAGCAGGCTTGTTTTGAGTGAGTGTACCGAGCTTTTTAAGGACGTTCGGAGAGCGTTTAACGCCTCTAAGCTGCACAGAATCGCGTGGAACACGCTTCACGATGCATCTATTTATCACTTTCGATTGTACACAGACTTCGTACTGTGCAGCGCCAGACACGTCCATCAACGCTGAGAGGCAGAAGGAAACCCACTGGCTCCGGTGCGAAGGACGTGGCCCCAAGACAAGCACGTCAGGCGCTCCATCGATGAAAGCAAATCCCTTCAAGCCCTACTGTACCTCAGCAATCCGCATCAGCGATGGTGTATTCGACTCAGTATCATCCATCGCTGCATTTGCTCGAGTTGCAGCGTGACAGAGGAGGTACTGGTACCGTACCTCAAAGTCTGGCTCCAGCCGCATTGGCACTTGCACCGGTTGCACCAAAGCGCGATGATTCTCATGATATATCAACAGGTTCTGCGCGGCATAATCGACTAGAAATCGTCTGGTCGCAGCGTCGTCGAGCGATGGGAAACGCGCTCGCGACTGAACTCTTGACGCGTGCAGCAGCAGCAGCCAGCAGCTCCCCAAGCCTACAGTGCAGGCATCCATGCAAAACGATGATGTCTTACGCATCCTGGTCATCTCGGGACGCCAGACGATCCGAGGTTCTAGAGTTCAGCACTTGACGCAACGCGAGACAAGGAAAGGAATCGGCGCCACCACCTCTGCCACACTCCGCACGCCGGCGCATCCTGGGTCGATGGATTTATTTCTCCCTCGCCGACTAGGCGACCAGCTCACCTCACGCGTCCGTCCGCACTAACCTTCGACGCGGCGACTCGAATTGACGATGCAAACGGGGCGCGAGTAATGACCAGTCTAGTCAATGATCCCGCCGCGCCGCGATCTTTTGTTTTTTCTGGGATCATTTGAGCCGTTCATTCCTAACATTTCCTCAGTGCATCGTTGGATTTTACTGTAAGCTAAGCTTTCAGGATAATGATTTGAATGATAAATTGTCCGGAATTTTTGATGCGCGACGTTTCAAAATCATTATCACCGTGAGAACGAGAACACTGCGCGAACGGCGCGAGAAAAACTTGTCCATGGATGGCTTCATAGTCCATCTAGCATTGTGATTCTCTCGACTTTGAGTGCAGGGCGAAATTTGCACTCGGTCGAGATTTTCGAAGGACTGAAAACCGCAAAACCTGGTCGAGGTGTCGTGGAGTCGTGGCGCTACGCAGGACGAGAGCGCTTCAAGTCGGTCCAGCTACAGTGCAACACTGCGCAGCACGCCTCCATCCATGCGTCTCACCCATGGACCGGTCCGATCCGACGTCAAGCCGCACAATCCCATGCCCGCAAAGCTGGTCCGGTGGGTTCGACCAAGCTCGAGCTCACCTACTGCTTCTTGTCGGCCGTCTTGCGGTCCTTCTCGTACTCGGAGTAGTTGCCGTCGAAGAACGTGACGCGGCCGCCATCCTCATACGCGAGGATGTGCGTACAGATGCGATCTAGGAACCATCGGTCGTGCGAGATGACCATGGACACACCGTTGAAATCAGCGAGCGCAGCCTCCAGCGAGCGAAGCGTGTCGACGTCCAGGTCGTTCGTCGGCTCATCCAGCATGATCACGTTGTGACCGCCAAGCAGCATCTTGGCAAGGTGCACACGGTTGCGCTCGCCACCGCTGAGGCTCGCCACGCGCTTCTCCTGCATCGGTCCACGGAGATTGAAGCTGGCAATGTATGCGCGGGTGTTGATGCGGTCTCCGCCGACCTCGACGAATTCGTTGTCACCAGAAATCTCCTCGTACACGGTGCGGCGCGACTGAAGCTCTTCACGAGACTGGCTCACAAAGCCTAGACTCACTGTCTTTCCGAGCTCCACGCTGCCAGTATCCGGCTCCTCTAGCCCAGCAATGATCTTGAAAAGCGTACTCTTACCAGTACCATTGCCACCGACTATGCCAACAATCGCGTGCGGCGGAACTTCGAACGAAAGATTCTCAAACAGCACGCGGCCGTCATCCAACTTCTTGGTCAGATTCTTGACGTTGATGACCTTGTCGCCGAGACGAGGGCCATTGGGGATAGCGATCTGTCCGTCCTCGACGCGCGAGGACGCACGGGCTCCAGAACGCTCGAGCTCCTCGAGCTTCTTGAGACGAGCCTTGCTCGCCTTCTTGCTACCCGTGTGCGTGCGCGACCACTCGAGCTCGTTCGAGATCTGTTTGGCGCGGATTGCGTCCGACTTGCTCTGCATATTGAGGCGCGCGCGGCGCTGCGATAGCCACTTGGAGTAGTTGCCCTCATACGCGTACGTCTCCCCTCGGTCAAGCTCCAGCACCCACCCCGCGACGTTGTCGAGGAAGTAGCGGTCGTGCGTGATGGACAGCACCGTGCCGCGGTACGCCTGCAGGAACTGCTCGAGCCAGGCGACCGACTCGGCGTCCAGGTGGTTGGTCGGTTCGTCCAGCAGCAGCATGTCGGGTTCCTCAAGCAGCAGACGGCATAGCGCAACACGGCGCCTCTCACCTCCAGAGAGCACCGTGACATCAGCGTCTCCAGGAGGGACGCGCAGCGCGGCCATGGCCTTCTCGACCTTGTGGCTGAGGTCCCAGCACCCTAAATGCTCGATCTTGTCCTGCAGCTCTGCCTGCTCCTCCAGCAGCTTGTCAAAGTCTGCGTCTGGCTCGCCCATGGCCATGGAGACCTCGTCGAAGCGCGCGAGCAGCGCCTGGCTCTCAGCGAGTCCGTCCATGATGTTCTGGAAGACTGTCTTTTCCGGGTCGAGAACGGGCTCCTGCGGCAGGTATCCGACCTTGACGCCGGGCTTAACCCAGCGCTCGCCATCAAAGTCCGGCCGCACGCCCGCCACCACCTTGAGCAGCGTCGATTTGCCGCTGCCGTTGGGCCCCAGCACGCCGATCTTGGCGCCGCGCAGGAAGCCGAGGCTCACGTTGGCGAACAGCTTCTTGCCGCCCGCGATCGTCACGCCCGCGCCCTTGAGGTGGCAAACAAAGTCGCCCGGCACGCCGCCGCCCGCGTTGCTCCCCTCGCTCGGCCCCGCGAACCCGCGCGCGCCGAGCGAGCGCAGCGGCAGCGCCAGCCGCCGCCCGGCGCCGCGTCCTGGCCGCAGCATCTTGGAAATGGTAGGCCAAGGCGCTGCTGACGAGCGGTGAGCATATGATAGAGTTTGTATAGGATTTGGTGGTGGGGCTGTGCTCCGATATTGTCATTTTTGCATCTGTTTGGAGCGGGGTCTGGTGATGTCGCTGTGTCATGGAAAGTTGCGTGCGTTGGAACTCGCTTTTGGCAAGATGAAAAAGGTGGCGAGGACCCTGCTTGGATTCTTCACGAATCTTGCAGTCGGGCTTCTTCGACAAGTGGTGTTGCAGAGTGATGAGAGCTCTTGGGCACTCGAGAGCACGCAAACGTGCTCATGTGATGGCCTTCAAGGTCCTCAGCGATCGCGGTGGCTCCAGCAAACCAGGCAAACCTGCAGTCGCTTCACTTCGTGCATTCGCGAAAGAGTAGCGCTCACCAACGACTACCACGAGTGTCACGGGACAGAGTTCATGCAGACGCAGTGAGATGAAATGGAGACGCTTGAGTCATGGTCAAGGCAAAGCTGCAGTCGAGTGCTATCGACACCTCCGCCAGTGAAGCTTCGATGTGTTGCCACCCCATCAACGGTCCTGTGCATCGTGGGCTCCTTTACTCGGCTCGAGGTCCTGGACGACGCAATCGACACCATACCGTTGGATTACTCTACTCGGCCTGAATCCCAAGTGCACACACACTAATGCCTGGTCACTTCCTGCGACGTGTGTCGCCTTGAACAGAGACTTTGATTCGTCAAGTCAGCAAGTCACTCATGCGTGATTGCCTTGGCGAGCATGGCTGGACTGCACTCACGCGCTAATCGCCAGCTCCACAGCTCTCGGGGCAATACAGTACGCGCTGCGGTCGCTTTTGCACCAGGTGATACCGGATGACGCAGCCCGCAGCTCCTGCTCTGCTCGCTGTTGCCTCCTCCACGTGATTGAAGCTCGCGGTCAGGACGGCTGTCATCCCTCCGTCCCATACAAACTTCCAGACACTCGAGTCGGGGCGTCGCCCCCACGCGTCCATTTCGACCACTCCGTCACCTTGACCTGGCACGCGATCCTCCGGGAGGAGCTCACTCACTCACTTCCGCTCTTGCCGCCTGCCAGCCATGCTCGCCCGCCGCCTGCCGCTCCGCGCCGCTCCCTCGCTGCTCCAGCGCGCGCTCTCGACCGCCGGCGACGCGCGGCTCAACGTCGCGCTCGTGGGCACGGGCCGCATGGGCCGCATCCGCCTGGGCGACCTGCTGACGCACCCGCGCGTGCGCATCGCGGCCGTGGTCGACTCGGCGCTCGGCGCACCGCAACGCCGAGAGGTCGAGGCGCAGTACGGCGCGCAGGTCTTCGACTCGGTGGCGGAAGCGGCCGAGGGCTGCGGCGCGGCCATTGACGGCGTGTGGATCGCGACGCCCACGCCCTCGCACCTGCAGCTCGTGCGCGACTGCCTCGGGCACGCGGGCAGCTCGCTCAAGGCCATCGGCATCGAGAAGCCCGTGGGAGGCACGCTCGCCGAGATCGACGCAGCCTACGGAGAGTGCCGAGACAAGGACGTGCACCTCTTCTGCTCCTTCCAGCGCCGCTTTGACCCGAGCTACCAGGCGCTGCGCGAGGCCGTGGTCGACCAGCAGCGGCTCGGCAAGCTCCAGTCCATCCACACCATCTTCCGCGACCACCCGTGCCCGCCCATTGAGTTCCTCAAGACCGGAGGAGACCCGTTCCACGACCTCGCCGTGCACGACATTGACTACGTCTGCGACCTCGTCGGCGAGTACCCGACCAAGGTGTACGCGTTCGGCACGAGCCTATCGCCCGAGCTGCGCGACGTCGGCGTCATGGACAAGGCCAGCGTCTGGCTCGAGTTCCCCAACACGGGCGTCGTGTGCACCATGGACCTCAGCCGCAGCGCCGCCTACGGCTACGACCAGCGCGTCGAGGTCTCGGGCGAGCACGGCATGCTCCAGGTCGACAACCCGCGCCGTACGTCGCTCGTGAGTGCCACGGACGCCGGTATCGCCACCGACGTGCTGTCCTACTCGTTCCCCGAGCGTTTCCGCGACGCCTACACGCGCGAGCTCGACAGCTTCATCAACGTCGTCAGCGGCGTCGAGAAGGCTCCACGTGTGCACTGGAACGCGTCACGCATGGCTACCGTCGTGGCAGAGGCTGCGCGCATCGCCGCCGTCGAGAGGAAGCCCGTGACCATCAAGCTGGGCCACGCCACGCGCCAGACGAGCTCCAAGGGCGACCCACTGCTCGAGTGCGAGTACGAGTACTAAGCCAATAGAGGAGGCTTCTTGCCGTTCATTTTGAATGAATACGTTTACGCTCGGCCGATTCTGTCAGTACACCTCGTTTTCATCTCACAGCACCAGCCAGCACAACACTTCACAAGCAGCCGCGTTGTCTACTGGTCGCTGCTCCGTCGCGCGATCTCCTCGATCAGCTCGGCCGTGCTGAGCGCGCCGAGGTCGACCTCGGGCACGTTCAGCCAGTCCACGGGGTTCTTGAGCACCTCGAGCGTCTTGTCCTCCCACGAGCCCTTGACAGGCGAGTGCATGTACTCCCAGCGCGCCGTGAGCGGCAGCGACATCAGGATCGACTCGATGCGCGAGCCAGGCGTGAGCAGACCGAACTTGGTGCCGCGGTCGATCATAACGTTGAACTCGACGTAGCGACCACGGCGAATCTGCTGCCACTCCTTCTGCGCCTGGGTGAACGGCATGTCGATGCGGCGCTTGAGGATCGGGACGTACGAGTCGAGCATCGAGTTGGCGCAGTTGCGCACCATCTGGAAGGTCTCCTCGGACGTGTCGGTGAGATCGTCGTAGAAGAAGCCGCCAATGCCGCGACCCTCCTTGCGGTGCGGGATGTAGAAGTACTCGTCGCAAGCCTTCTTCATCTTGGGGTAGAATTCAGGATTGCGCTTGTCAAGCTGGATCTTGTACACGGCATGGAAGTGGCGTGCGTCCTCTTCGAAGAGGTAGCTTGGCGTCAGGTCGGCACCACCACCGAACCAGCCGATCTTCTTGGGCTTTCCCTCCTCGTCCAGGTATCCCGTCTCGACCTCAAAGTAGCGGTAGTTGAGGTGGATCGTTGGCGCCATGGGGTTGCGTGGGTGCATGACGAGACTGATGCCGCACGCGTAGAACGGCAGCGCTTCTCCCTCCTTGAGGTCCTTGCCGCGCGCCGTCATCTGCTTGACGGCCGGGGGCGGGAGCACGCCGTGGATGATGGAGACGCCAACGCCGGCCTTCTCGAACACGTTGCCCTCCTGCAGGATGCGCGTGCGGCCGCCTCCGCCGTGGCCCTCGCGCTCCCACGTGTCGGTGCGGAACTTCTTGCCGTCCACGGCCTCAATGCCCGCGCAGATCTCGTCCTGCACGCGCAGGATCATGGCCTCGAAGCGCTTGGGCATGGGCGCGCTCGTGTCAAACTCGACGCTGTCCTTGGGCGTCTTGTCGGCCGACAGCGGCGCGATCAGGAACTCCTCCGGCGCGATCACCTTGCCCGTCGTCTTGGCGCGGCACTCGCCGCGCTGCTCGTGCGCCAGGAAGGCCGCGCCGAGCGCCGCGGGCGCCGCCACCGCCGCCATCCAGGCGCGCGACGCCGGCCGCGCGAGTGCTCGCAGGTGGCGCATGGGAGTTGGGAGGGAGCGGGGAGCTGGGGAAAGGCCGGGCGGCGTCGAAGGCAAATCGAGGACTGGCGAAGCTGCTGGAGGCTCGGCATCGCCGACACCACGCGGCGTTTATGTAGCGGGCGGCGGGCGGTTCGTATCCGACAGGAGGGGGGTCATGCGCATGAAATATACAGTTTGCGAGATGTTTGAGGTTTGGATCGCGAGGTGACTTCTGTGGGGTGTCGAGCTTGGCGCTCCGGCCAGACGGCGGCACGCGCTCATATGCTGTCCACAGACGCATTTTGGACATGGAGTTCCTGAACGGAATGCGCTGCAATATGTGTGTGTCCTGGGCACCAAATGCACATGGAGCCCATGTCCATGCAGCGTCTTGCGACTGTAGCGCATCAAAGTGCTTTGTCCGCGCTTCAAGCTGCCACAATCGGATTACGCGGATCCTGGATAAACGATGGTGACGGCGAAGACCGCCAACAACGCTCGAAAAGATCGGACGCAACGGTGTTCACACATATCTCGCTATCCATGCAGTGGCTGCCACGCCTGAGGTGGTGCACCTTTTTACGGAGTGCTGAGCCAGTCGGCCGGGTTCTTGAGGACCTCGAGCGTCTTGTCCTCCCACGACCCCTTCTCGGGCTGCAAGTCAACAATCGTCAGCATCAGGATCAACAATGCTGAGGACAACAAATAAACGTACCGAGTGCATGTACTCCCAGCGCGCCGTGAGCGGCAGCGACATCAGGATCGACTCCACGCGGGATCCAGGCGTGAGCAGACCGAACTTGGTGCCGCGGTCAATCATAACGTTGAACTCAACGTAACGGCCGCGGCGAATCTGCTGCCACTCCTTCTGCTCCTCGGTGAACGGCATGTCGATTCGGCGCTTGAGGATCGGGACGTACGAGTCGAGCATCGAGTTGGCGCAGTTGCGGATCATCTGGAAGGTCTCTTCGCACACATCCGTCCAGTCGTCGTAGATGAAGCCGCCGATACCGCGGTGCTCTTGACGGTGGGCAATGTAGAAGTACTCGTCACAAGCCTTCTTCATCTTGGGGTACAGCTCCGGGTCGCGCTTGTCCAGCTGCGCCTTGTACACAGCATGGAAATGGCGCGCGTCCTCTTCAAACAGGAAGCTAGGGGTCAGGTCGGCACCACCACCGAACCAGCCGATTTTCTTGGGCTCTCCGTTCTCATCGGTGTAGCCGGTGTCGACCTCAAAGAAGCGGTAGTTGAGGTGGATCGTCGGCGCCATGGGGTTGCGCGGGTGCATGACGAGGCTGATGCCGCAGACCTGGAACGGCAGCTCGGTGTTCTCCTTGAGCTGGGTGCCACGCTCCGTCATTTGCTTGGCCGCAGCGGGCGGCAGCATGCCGTGGATGATGGAGACACCAACACCGGCCTTCTCAAACACATTACCGTCCTGGCAAAGACAATGACAGAAAGTTGGCCGTCAGCACCAAGCAGCAATGTGATCGTTATCCAAAGTGTAGCCAAGTCTCACCTGCAGGATACGCGAGCGGCCGCCACCTCCGTGGCCTTCACGCTCCCACTTGTCGGTGCGGAACTTCTTGCCGTCCACGGCCTCAATGCCCGCGCAGATCTCGTCTTGCACGCGCAGGATCATAGCCTCGAAGCGCTTGCGCAGCGGGGCACTCGTGTCAAACTCGATGCTGTCAGCGGGCGTCTGGTCGGGCGTCAGCGGCGCAATCAGGAACTTCTGCAGCTCCGCCGGCACTTCCTCCTTCTTTGGGAACGCCATCTCCGCTCGTGTGGGGCTTCAACCAGTCCGAGTCGATGAAAAAGCTTGCTCTCGAGGCCGCAGATCCGCGAATGAGAGCTCCTTGACGCGTGGAGCGCGCCTCGCGAGCGAGCCGAAGCGCTGCTATGCGCCCAGGGAGGCAGTGGGTAATTCCCGCAGGCCAAGCCAACCGCGCGGGTCACTCATCGCGAGAGAGGCGAGCCGAGCGCCGAGCGCGATAGACACGAGCCGCATCGCTGGCCAGCCTGGCATCGCGGAAACCGGTTGCACTTGCCGTTCACCGAGTCAGATCTGATCAGGTCTGAGTTGGGTCTGATGGTGATTTCATTTCCCACATTTTCGGCAGTTTTTGGAGCTTGTGACTGATAATGACGGGCGCCGAGCTGCTGGTGGACGCGCCGCGCATGCAGCGCGACTTGCAGCGCGCGCGGGCCGAGAACGCGCGGCTTCGGGCGGCTCTGGCTCGTCTCAGCGCTTCGGGCGACGCGGAGGCGGCGGATGGCGCGCAGCAGTCGAGCGACGAGGACGAGGAAAGCGGCGGCGGCGGGAAAAAGTCGAGGAAGAAGGCGAGCGGAAGACCTGAGCGAGCGCTGCAGGACGACGAGGAGGACGACGAGGAGGAGTTCGTGGCGGTCAGGGCCGGTGGGCAGCCGAGCGGCGAGCGGTCCAAGGCGCTGGAGCTCAAGAACGCGGAGGAGCGCATCGCACTGCTGGAGCGGCGGCTGCTGGACGCCGAGGAGACCATGTGCCACCTCAAGGCCGAGAAGCTGGCGGCGCTGCGCGACTGCGAGCGGCTGCAGCGCGCGCTTGAGGCTGCGGCGCACAACGGCAGCGTCGCATCGGATCTGGAGAGCGACGATGGGGGCGACCAAGCGACAGCCATGAGGAGACTCGTGCTGGAGCTCGAGGCCAAGCTGTCGGACGCGGAGAAGGATCGCGCATTTGAGCAGGAGCAGCACATGGCAGTCATTCGAGAGCAGGAGGAGGAGATCCGTACGCTCATGGCGGCAGCAGAGGAGAAGGACCTGGAGCTGGCGTCGCTCCGGGAAAAGTACCTTGACGCTGTCCAGGAGATCCAGCTCGCCGCAGACATGGGTGCGATCGATGCGTCTGTAGCATCCAGCATCAAGCAGCAGCCAGACTACGAGGAAGAGCAAGAAGAGCCCATTGCTAGCGCCGAGATTCTGGACTGGCGAGAAGAGCTCGTGCGGCACCCGACACCGCATTTTGACCTCGACTCGCCAGAGGTTCAGTACCTACTGCACACGTGGACGGGCAACGTCAAAAAGCTGCACTACCTACGACTGTGGTTCTCTCGAGTCGCAACCACGCGCGGTCCACTTCCCGAGGACTTTCCACTTGGCATTGAGCTCCCGCGCTTGACACCCGAGGTGCGCGACGGGTTCCTGACGCTTGTGGTCCCGCTGCTGCGTCGACAGACTGAGCGCGAAATCCAAGTGCACTCGCGTCGGTACAACGACCCGCTTCACTCCGACTTGCGCATTCGAGTTGTGCCACGACGCTAAGCATGAAAAGACACTGTATTCTGTACTTACGAAACACCAGTATGCTTATGCCCTAGATTAGGAGTGGCTCGTGTAGATGGCTATCGTGCTGGATTTTAGGCTATGGTGAAATCCGTGGCTAGATCCTCTGCGTCGAGTCGAAGAAAACAACGAGCTGCTTGATTTCATAAAAGACCTTTTAGATGTTGAAGGTATCCCGCTTTGTATGAACAACGCCATCGTTTGAGATAGCTCGCGAGCGATAACAGCGTCTAATGAGCAATCATCATCGTAGCCATCACTGGGGGCATAGCAATGGAGCGCATTGATCGAGTCTCTAGCACTTTTATCAGGAAAGGGAATATGCGTCGGCGCCAGCCGCGCACGAATCACAGCTGGTGTTCGTCCTTGTGCACCCGAACGCGGGCGAAAGGCGTTTTCCAGCAGCTTTCTTAGTTTTGGAGAGATTCCAGCCGATGACACAGTGAGGTGCTGGATAATTAAAAGTACTGCCAAATGAACTTGGACGCTCTGGACGCTTCGTTTTGTTTGGTAGCTGGTTGTTGATGGCATCATGCTCTCGATAATCGTGGCAAAGACCGGTACAAGTACCATCATCGAAGCTCCATTAGCATTCAGTAAGGCGGCTCCATCTGATCGCTCACTCCACAGATGAAGAAGCCGCAGAAGTTGCAGAAGAATGGCTTGAACATCTTCGGAATCTCCACTGACAACTCTCGAATGGAAGATTGCGACGATTCCGCTCAAAGAGTTCAGCACTACCTTGTCACGTAGCATTATCGTCAAAATCGAAAGGCACGCAGAGTCATCGCAAGCGTGAGGAAGAGCGAATATATGCGCCATTATCGTTAGGTACAGCATTAACGCACACCGATGACGGCGGGGATACGGATGCATAGAGTCGATCTTTGCGCGATCCCAGTGTTCGACAGCAATTGATTGGTACCATGGGGCAGAGCCTGGAGTTTTGAACATCAGCGTGAGCGTCTCCGAGGGCGAAAGGAGGTGAACGAGTGATCGACACACTAAAAGCCATGTTAGCATAGGATCCTCAACCTCCGCTACCAGTGTAGTTGACTCTTTGAAACTGTGCTAGATTCACAAGCATGCTCCGAAGATTTGCCTGGCATACTTTCTCACGAGGTTCAGCATCAAACTGCCTGATGGACCTGTAGGACATGATAAGATTGTTGCAAGAAGGCGCATGCCCACGACTACAATATCTACGTCAAATTTTGATCTGGATAGAGCTCGTCGTGCCGCTGACAGTATCACCTGACTCTCCCATATCGCTCTATCAGCTGCAGTAATTCTTCAACAAGAAGCTCGCTGATCGAAATCTTCAACGGGTCCAATGTTTTCACAAATTCCATGATGTTCAATTCACAGTTGTGAAGCATTGCAGTGGTTGCTCGGAGCGATCCCAACAAAATTCGACGAGATAAAGGGTGCTGTCGACGCATAGTTGTGAGCTCCGTCCATAACCGAAGCCTACCTACCTCCCTCTGAAAACGGCGAGATGCCAAGCATGCATTCTCGACAACACAGCATACTGCGCACTGGATTTCTACTTGTCCTTGGAACTCGTGTGTGATGAGTCGGAAGCGCTCTACATGCTCAACCGCAGCAAGATCCACCGCCTTGAGATTGTACTCATCTCTTTGTCTCCGATCATCCAGTGCGGCTGCGATTCGTTCAGGTGTCATTTCAACAAGAGCTGACAAAATCTGCTGCGGGTTATGGCCTCCTAACGCCTCAAGAGCGTTTTTGATCTCAACAGATACCAAGGGTGACGATCTTCTAGCTAGCTCTCTCCTCCGTAGTTCGAGGTCCTCACTCTTGCTTGCCATCGTGCTTAGGAGCTTCCTTCGATGACTAATTTTACCTGGATAATCTAGAGTGCTCACGTTCTCGAAGCCGTTTCCTGGTTAACCTGCTTGCCGCTCATTCCAGAAAATGGCACCAAGAGTGCTCAGGAGCCATGAAGCGACTCGTGTTGAGCACCTGCTCGTCGACCGCGTACCTATTCTTCCTGGACGCCTCGACTTCGCGCTACTCCCAGCTGCTTCGGCTCCATCGTCAATCGACAATGAGGAAACTGCCGAAACGGATAGTAGCAACGAGCTCGTATGCTTTGATGAGGACTTGGTCTACTCGCGCTTCTTTGCCGACTTTGGGCCGCTCAATCTAGGGCAGACAATGCGATTTGTCCGCGACATTGACGCTCGAATTTCTCGCGTCTCCCACTCTGGCACGGGAGTCGTCGTTGTGTTTACAAGTGACCACCCGCATCGTCGTGCGAATTGCATGACTCTAATTGCATTGTATCTCGTCATCTCGCATGGCATCAGTCCAGTCGGAGCGCTTTTGCCGTTCCGGACACTCAGCCCACCGTACGGCTTCCGCGACGCTGCACTCGGCGTGTGCACTTTCCAACTGTCTTTACTCGACTGTGTTCGTGCAGTGCACAAGGTCTGGTTAGTGCTGCATTCATGTGGTTTGAGAGCACGTTGTCAGCCAGCTCACCATGACTGACTGTGGGTAACTAGCACAGGCTATGACAACCCGCGTATGGACTCCTAACACTTTCAACGTCGAAGAGTTCGAGCGACTGGCGAGGCTGGAGACTGGTGACATGACGTGGATTATCCCTGGTAAGCTGCTCGCATTTCGTGGACCTCGCCTCGAACGTGAACGCGCTTATTGCAACGGCGACCCTGAGCCCATCGAGACCATGCTGGCTCATGAGTACGCCAGGGCACTCTCCGAATTAGGCATTTCATGTGTCGTGCGCTTCAATGAGCCCGCTTCCTACGATCGCAAAGCTTTTATCCATGCTGGACTTCGACATGTAAGCTCAAAGCATTCAATCACCGTATTGCTAGTGAATGGTGGAGTGATGGAGAGAGCTGACGCAGGTGGAGCTTGAGTATCCAGACGGCGGCGTCCCGAGCGATGCCATCCTCCTACAGTTTCTACGGATTTGTGAACGAGAAATAGCTAGTGGCGGTGCCGTGGCTGCCCATTGCGCCGCTGGACTGGGACGAACAGGAACTCACGCAGCCGCGTGGCTCATGCGGTCAGCGGGGTTTTCAGCTCGCGAGGCCATCGCATGGTGTCGCATTTGCCGCCCCGGCAGCGTCGTCGGTCCTCAGCAGCACTTTTTGGTGGCCAAAGAGCCCTTGATAACATGCAAGGCAACGGATGAGGTGCGAGTGAAGGCTGAGCGGCGACCAGCAAGCGACCAGGAGCGCCAGCGAGCCGACAAGGGTAGGGAAAGCGATCGACTACGGCCAGTGGTGGTGTGCAAGCCGCAATTGAAGCCTCCTCCAGTCCGGACGAAGTCGTCGACTCTGCCAACGTGGTCTTCAACGCCAACGCGTTCTACCAGTTGCAGTGGCGGTCGGCCACATCGCTAAGAACCTAAGACAACGAGAACACCAATGTTTTCCCGAAAACAGGAAAAAAGTTTTTCATTGTTGTTGCTTGACTCTGTGGACATGGGGGTCCTTCCAAATGGGGCAATAGATCAAAATAATAACTAAACGAGCCGGCGGCCGCATTCCAGCCACTCCGCCTCGCTCGCTGCCATCTCCAGGCAGGTCATTCCCATTGAGACCAAGGCTCCGAAGACGAGCGACGAACAAAGGCGGGCAGCCAGGCAGCAGCGGATTCCACACACTCTCAACACTCACACCAGGCTCGGCGTCCACATACGCATTCGTGTCCTTCCCGCAGCAACTGCTCCCCTTCCCAACACTCTCTCGTCACATCTTCGTCATCTTCTTCTTTTGCTTCAACAGAGACGGGTCGGAGACCAGCAGCGCGCGCATCGTAACTCGCTCGTTACCGGTGAGGGTGACCTACCGTCGGCTCCCCACCTTACGCCCGTATTTTGGACCGACGATTGGCAGGTAGCTGGCGACGTAGAAGCTGGCGTCGCGCACCTTGCCGTAGGTCGACGACGACACGTTGACCACCTGCGTGGTCGTGTAGTCGGCGACGCTCGACACCGTGCCGATGACGCTGGACGTCGCGGCCGATACCTTGGCCGTCGTGTAGTCCTTGGCCTGGACCGCACCCGAGTACGTCGTGCTAGCGACGCTCGAGACCTTGGCGGTCGTGGCCGAGGCCAGGCCAGATGCCGTCTCGACAGCCTGGTCCTTCTTCTTAAGGGCGTACTGCTGGCCCTCAAAAAGCTTGGTGAGCACGGTCGAGATGGTCGCGTCGACCGTGTTGTCGACCGTGTCAAGCACGGGGATGAGCATGCTGGCGTCCACATCGTGCAGCGTCTTGCCCGTCACCTTGGTGAGCACCAGGTTGGCCGTGTTCTCGTAGAAGCGGGCGAACGGCGCCACCACACGGAAGCTCGTCGTGTAGTTGTACACGTTCTTGCTCGTGTCGTAGTAGTAGGAGACGCGCGTGAACCAGGGGCGGTGCGTCGTGGTGGTCGAGAGCGTGCTCACACTGGTGACAGCCACGGCGCCAGCGTTCGAGGCCGGCGTGGTGCCCGTCCAGGAGCCGCTGAAGAAGAGCAGCACCGTGTTGGGCGCCGACTTGGGGCCGAAGGTGAACGTCATCTTGCGCTCCGTGACGCCCTTGAAAAAGTCCGAGAGCTTGATCTTGGCCGAGACCAGCGCCTTCTTCTTGCCCTCCTGGTGCACTTCGATCGTCACCTGCTCGTTCTCGTCCGCGTTCTTGACGGCGAACTCGAGCGTCTGGTCCACCGCCTCGTGGTGGGCCTTGTACTTGGTGCGGCGGTCCTCGCCCGCCACTGCCAGCTTGACAGCATAGTTGTTGTCGTTCAGGTCATTGTCCACGAAGGACGCCTCCAGCCGGTGGACTGCCATCATCATCAACAAGCCACATCGTCAGCCTCCGCTCTCCTCTCGCCTGCGCAAATTGCAAGTTTTATCGCTCGCACCCTTGATCGCCAGTGTCCCCGACACCGACATCTTGCCCACAACCGGTTGACGACTTCTTCCTTGGGTGGCCAAATCGGAAATGAGCCTCTGTCGTCTGGGGCCGGCGGCGACCAGCGACGAACAAGAGAGCTCTTCAACGGGTGCATCCACGCCAAAAAGTATCTTGAAGTTTGTATACTCGCTGCCCTTTCTTGCCGGCCTGTTCTTTGCAGATTTTGCCGCCAAGCACTTGGCGTTTGTATGCTATGACGTGCGATATACTGAAACCAAGTATAAAGATCCCGTTAGAGGCAGTGCAGCGCGGAAACGCAAGCCACTTGGGATTTGTATACTGAGCGAGCCAAACAGCGCGCCAGCAGCCCCGCATCACGAGGCCAGGTGGGGGAAACGGCGCGAGGTTTTTTTTAGTTCCTGCAGTATCGTCGAGGGGGTGGCATACTGAAAGGCCTAAGGAACCTTCATAAAACCTCATGGCTGCCTCGGTCTATGCACAAGTGACAGGCACCGTGAGAACAAGATCCGCGACGCCGTTTCGACATGCAGAGGTGACGTCGCCCGCGTCACTCACGCACGTCGTCAAACGGGGGCCAGTTTCCTTCTCGCCTCGCGTATCTTTATCTTGGTGTTTGTATACCGTCGATTCCGGACTAAGATCGACAAGCGTCCAGATCTGCCAGTTTTTTTTCAAATCACTTGGTTTCACTATGGTCCACGAATCCGCAGTCCAAAACTCAGATTTTCCGCCTGCGAAACTGCCAAGAAACCACCAGCTACACATACAAAGATCGCCACAAAAGATCGCCACCTCATGGCTCGCCACCTCCCATCGGAAAGGATCCGCGCGTTCTGCGAAGCCTTGGGCTCACTTGATGACTCGGTGGCAATATTTGGCGCCCTCCGTGGCTCGCCGTGCAGCAGGCTGCAGCTTCCTGCAACCGCAAAAGGCTGGCGAAATGTGGAGCAGCGGGAGCCAGGGAAGCGCAGCCGCTCCGCAGATGGGCGGAAGCCGTGGGCGGACCAGCGGCTGAAGCTGCGCCCGGCGCTCGCCACGCGACTGGTGCTTTACATGCGACTTCCGTGTTCCTAGCGTGGCGCCGGGCGTGGCACCGGCTGCATCAGCGCGCGAACAGCGGCGGGTCGAGGCACCTGCGGGGCGCTCACGGCTCCAGGCAGACGTCACCAGCGCAGTTCGCGACACCAGTCGCTGGGGACGAGTATGCAATGCGAGCTCCAGCAGGAATCCGAGTCCGGACGGTGCGAAACGCTGAAGGAATGAGGCGGGAAGGAGCCGCCTTCTCGCTAGACGAAGCCGCGCCAGGGAGGACATGCAAGGCAGGCAGCTTTCGAAACCGTCCGCGCCTAAAAAATTCAGTGAGCTTCTCACCTCGGGTCTCATCTTCCGGCGGAATGGAACCGAGGCGAATATTTTGGAGCTGCATTGGCGCGGCACCTGACGAGGATGCCCGCGGCGGGCCAACTCTCAGGGCGGACGGCGAGCACGTTGACGCCGGCGACACACGCACCAGCTTTGCCTTCGGTCGAGTCGACAGCGTGCGATGAATACTCCCGTGCTGGGCTGTAGTGTTGCACACTGCCTTCGATTGGTGGTTGGCGGGCTTGACAACCATCCTGCGCTTGCGAATCAACGACCTGGAGAGTATGCAACGCTGCACCACGCACGCGCTAGTGTCCCGCTCGAGGTGACGAAGTTGTCGACGGATGTGCATAGATCTCTGGATACGAGACCCACCGGTGTTCGAGCTTCAGCCGGCAGAGGAAATGGCAATGACATTGCCATCCTCCACGGGAAAATCAAAGCCACGCAGTCGTGTCATTCCAACTAGCGAGAATCCCGGCGGCGCGATCCATGAGGGGAGCACTGCCTACAATATGACGCCAAAGCCTCCCTCGGCACGTTGGTCAAGCGCTAGCATTCCTTCCACCCAGAGTCTTGCATGTCTGTATCGCCCACGTCGGACTCGCGGCCGCCAACCACGAGCGATCCGGTGCACCGTGGCAGAGAGGGATCCCTCATGAGTGTCGAACGCCTCGGGCTCTTTTTGTAGCCAGCCATGTAGTTGACGCGCATGCATCAGCGAATGGCCAGCGTTGAGTCATCGCACAAAGGCTTGGCATACATATCTCCCGATCCCAGAGGGAAATGAGACGACCGAGAAGCACGACAGGGTGGCAGGTAGGGGCGAGGGCGATGAAAGCGCAACTTGGTTGCGCGAGCGCCACTGCAGAGGCTGCCTGGAAGCTCCGCTGGAATAAACTTCACAACATTCTTCTCTCTGCCAATTCCCCTTGTTTTCGCCTGACCGAAATCGTTTCACCATCGCGCATGATTGTTGATGCTCACGCTCACCTTGGCAAAGCTATCGACTGTTCTCCTGGGATCACGGCTTCAACGTAATGCGTTGGTAAGCCGCCCCTCTTGCTAGACGCATACAGGTGTTTATGCCTTGCTTTCGCATGAGCGCGATATCATTTGTCGCACTTGAAGGTATCCCTTGCCTTCTCCTTGTGCTCTCACGATCACTCTTGAGCTCACTTTCCAACAAACCAAGAATTGCTCAACCTCGCCCTCCTCACCATGGCCGTCCACTCGCTCCGCGACGACCAACTCATCAAGATTGTCTGCGCTGTACGTCGCAAGCCCGACATGACGCGCCAGGAGTTCCTGGACTACCATTTTCAGGTGCACGGCAAGTTGTCGGATGTCGGCGACGCTATTGAGCTCAAGCCGCACCGCTACCGCCAGTACCATATCTTTGATTGTGCGTTTGGCGCACCTCGACCGGTCGATGGACAGCAAGGACCACCCAACCGAAACCACGCGTGGTTCTGGCGCGACGACATCACGGAGCTCTACTTTCGAGATGTGGGGCACGTGCAGTCGGTGTTTGGCTCTGAGCACGTGCGCCAAGTAGTCGGCCCCGACGGTCTCAACTTTTCGGACATGGGAACCAGCATTCCGTGGATCGGCCGCGAATCTCAAGAGCAAGTGGGCAATGCTGAGCAAGGAGAATCCGACGTCGTTGCGCTCTACTTCGTCTCGCTCGACGAGGGTGCTGGAGACAACGTTGACGAGCTTGTCGCCGCGTTCCGTGAGGATGTGGAGACCCATGCGGCCAGCCAGGTGCTCCGTCTAATTGTCAACAAGGCGCCGGCGGTGCTGCCTCGGGATGCGGCCAACGAGCCGCTACTGTCATTTCCATTAGGCGACTACTTTGGTGGCAAGACCATGCCATCCTACGCGCTCTACTTCAAATTGACGCTGAAGAGCACGGCTTCATCAGCTTCGATTCGAAAGGCCCAGCATGCGTTTGAGGCTCGCGCGGCCACATTGGGGATCGATACGTCCGAGTCCATGATCGCGTTTGCAAAGGAAGGCTTTGTCCTGGACATTAACACGCCGTTCGATGGTGCGAGGCAGCCGGTCATGCCCGACCTACACCACAACACGATGTAGGCAAGGGATGCTGATCGGTAGCAATAGCAACGCTGTAAACACACAAATGCATCGAGCTATTGTATCGTACAGACGCCAACGTGTAAAGCTGTAACACACTAAGCCACGCTAGGCACCACGAGTCAACACAGTCTGGTCCTCGCTTGTTAGGGTCTTGCGGAAAGCGTTCGCGAATGCCGAATTGCTTCGGACCCGCTTCGTTGTCTTTACAACAATTTCTTCGGCATCTACGAGCTTACCAGGCTTCGCCAACTTCAGTTCCGTTGGGGAAGTAACTCCAGCCACGAGACTGTCGATACATGACTCCACTCCTTCACCGGTTTCCGAGCAGCAATCCAGAAATGCTGATGCGCCAATCAGCGATGCCAGGGAGTATCCTTCACTACTCGAGACGACTTCTTTTGCATCGACAGTCAATCGATGGCTAACCAATATGAGCGTCAACGGAGAATCAGTAGTCGGGTGCTGATGGACATGCTCACGAAGCTGCGCGCACCACTGGATAACATCCGTAAAGCTTTGGCGGTTGGCCACATCGTACACAATGACAGCCGCTTTAGCACGGCGGAAAAAGGCGGCAGGAAGAGCTCTTTGACCAAACTTTTCTTGACCAGCAGTGTGCCACAACTCGAGCTTGATCGGAGTCTGATCGGCACTCCTCGGCACCACTCGCGACAGAAAATCGCCGCGAATAGCCAACTCGGAACCCTCGGAGGTCACGCCCGAGACACCTGCCAGATGCAGCAAGAGCTTTGCCTTTCCTACACCGTAGCTACCCAGCACTAGCACTATAGGTGATCAAGTTGAATGTCAGACAAAATATTGTGCTGATGAAAATCTTGGTGAGGTCTTTGACGCACCTTTGTTTCCTGGGCACAGCAGCTTTCGTTTCTTCTGCTTGTCAGCGTTTGCCATCGTGACGATAGAGATGCTGGAAGGCTGCATGGTGTGGAGTAGGAAGTTGGTAAGACTGGTCTTCTGCACCGGAGGAGTCGAATTGCCGACTGACACCATATTTGATCCCCACTTTCTGCCCTGCCATACAGCTCTAGCTCAACAAAATAAAAGCGAAACGGTCCATGGACCCCATCAGGCCGAAGAACTTGACGAGCATGTGCTTGCGCCGCCTCGATGCATCGCTAGCCAGTTTGACACGAGATTTCTTCGAGGATGGAAGCTTGAACCGGCCAAGCCGCCGCCAATGGACTGGTTCTGGATCCCAATCAGTTTTCACAACCTGCCGTTCGGGTGGCGCCCACGGCTTTGATCTCAGCGCTTGGCTATTTTTTAGCCTTGCGTTCGTTTTGGTCAAACAAATTAGAGCCGTTGACGATGAAACGAAGCTGTGAAACCCAAGCAAGTCAGTGTCATCATGGAGAAAAACTCGGTTGGCAATCAGGATGGCGGAGCCGCGTCAAAGGGATCAACTACTGTAGGTTCCACGAACGCGTTATGCAACCCTAGATGCGGCTGGTGGGTCTGGGGAAAAACATGAAAAGAAAGATTTATTAATGCGCTGCCACGACATCATGAAAGACTGGGATCCCGAAGCGGACCTTACTCTTCGGTGGGCTTCTGCGCAAGCAGCGTCTTGATGTCCTCCTCGAACGACAGTGGCTTCTCCGTCGGCGCGAATCGCTTGTACGGCTGGCCATTGCGGTCCACCAGGAACTTGGTGAAGTTCCACTTGACGTAGTTGCCGAACGAGCCCGGCAGCTTCGCCTTCAGGTACGTGAACACGGGGCGGGCGTTGGCACCGTTGACGTCGTGCTTCTCGAAGAAGGGGAACTTGCAGTCGTACTGCTTGACAAACTCCATGATCTCCTCGTGCGTGCCCGGCTCCTGGCTGGCGAACTGGTTGCACGGGAAGGCGAGAATCTCGAGGCCCTGCTCGCGGTACTTCTCATCGAGCTGCGCCAGCTCGGGGTAGTTGGTGGGCGTCAAGCCGCACAGACTCGAGACGTTGACGACAAGAATGACCTTGCCCTTGTACTTTTCCATGGACACCTCCTTGCCCTGCATGTCAAAGTCCTTGAGCTCGTAGAACGACTTGACGTTCTCAGGCATCCAGGTTGAACGCCTCGCGGTATTGCGCGCCGGCATTGATGAACGAGTTGAGCCACTCGTCCTGCTTCTCCTTCGAGTCGGTACCAAAGACCTCCGAGATGGTCGAGTTGGACACCTTGATGCCGTTGGGCAGCGACGCGTCGAACTCGACCGTTCCCGAGGACACGTCGATGGTCGTGACGGCCTGCTGACCGAGCTCCGAGTCGAACACGTACACCGCCTTGTGCTTGTCGTTGGCGACGACGTACGACGTCTGCTTGCCGCCGCTCGTGAACTTGGCAACAAGCCCCGCGCGCTTGCGCTGCAGGTTGCCCGCCTGGATGGCGCCGTCGCGCACCGTCCACACGGACTTGACGTCCGCGGCCACGAGGCCCCTCTCCGACGCCCAGGAACGAGGCCTTGTCGGTCGCGAAGCCCTCGAGCACACCCTTGACGTCCTTCTGCGGGAACAGGAAGCCGCTCTGCACCAGTCCGTCGACCACGCGCGCCGCGTACGCGGACGACGCGTCCGGCGCGCTGTCGGCCGCCAGCTTCTTCTCGACCGCAGCCAGCAGCGCGGCGCCCGAGGCCGTTGGCGCGGCCCCCTTGCCGTGCGCCGAGGCGGCGAACAGCGAGCCCTTGACGTCGTCGGCCAGCAGGTGCTCGCGCGCCTTGGCCACGTCGGCCTGCAGCTCCTGCGAAAGCGCCTGGAAGTGGCGCCAGAGCTCGAACACGCGGCCCTCAAGTGCCTTGCTCATGACAGCGGTGGTGGTGGTGGTGATGAAGGACTTGGCTCGCTTGGTGGCGGAAGGATTCCGGAATGGCCGACAAGATGTGGGGGCGCACTTTCTCGAGGGACCATCACTCCTCAACGCCCGCTCGCATTCGCGCGATGGTTGTATGGAAGTTTGTAGGGAGAATGGAGGTTGACGGGTGTTGACGCCGTTTACAAGCACTGCATATTACGCCGCCGCATCTTCGAAGCTTCGGCGACATGGAGCAGAGCCCGAGGATGACTTGATGTGCTACGCGGGCCGGCGTCAACGGGCAAGGCGGAAGACGTTGCTCAGGCTTCGCAGAAGCGGCGGCCAATCGCGGCTGCCAGGAAGGGTTGCGTCACTCTCACTTTCTTGGTGCTGAGCATGTTGAGCCCAGCACCGAGTCGTGGACGGCAGCGATGCCCTCTGATGTCGACAACTTGAATCTGCAGCAGCTGCATGCTGCCCCAACAACTTGCAGGTGCGGGTTCGTCATGATCTATGCTGGTCAAGCACTGCTCGATGAAACTTCGGTGTGAGGACTGTGAGGTATCCACAATCTAGCGGCTCACATGAACACTCATCACGTCTAGCTGCAAAGTCTGCTCCTCTGTGGGCTCTGCTTCAACATGCAACACCGACTGCTGTGAATTTGCGTGATTGTTGTGTCGGATATGTGAAAGCTTGATGTGAAGGAATTCCCAACAACTCCGAATCTGGCTCATGTAAGTCGTGTGAATATGCAGAAATCTGACGTTTGCCTTTCATGGACAGGCTTTCCAGCCTACGTGATATACCAAAATCGAGTGGCAAAACTTTTCACTTTCACGAATGAACTTTTGCTGCTTGGTGGTGGCGCATGCCGCAACCTCGGATGCGACATCAAATTCACCGAGCGGAAGCTGCTGATGAACAATTAAATGACACTCTCATTGCTTAGCAAAAGCGGCGGCCAATTGTGAGCGCCAGGAAGAGCTGGGGCATCTCCAAGCGCTTTTCAAAACGCGGCCCACTAAATTACGCGTCACGACAAGGACACACAGCTCCGTCATGCGCTGAGCGCGTGGTGCGGCACCGACGGCCGCACGTCCGGCGCTGTCGAGTACCGATACACGTCGTCGCAGCAGTTGCGGCAGATGGTGCGGATCTTGAGCTTGCGCTGCGCAGAAGACGACGCCGAAGTCGTGCTCGACCGCCGGCCGTTGTACGTCTCGACAGGCGCTTGGAAACCGCACTTGCGGCACAGCGTCACTGAGTGGCAGATGTCGCACAGGTGGCGCCGCCGGAAGATGCCGAAGCGCTTCCTGCAGTCCTGGCAGTACTCGGCCTTCTCGTTCACACGCGTGCTGCTCATCGACTGAGCCTGGCGTCGGAATGGGGGCTCCGCAACTGCGGCAGTAGACGGATCCTCGGCTGTGCTTTCCCTTGTGGTCGTGGTCGTCATCACGGAGGCTCGGCGGCCATGCTCGGCTGCAGCAACCATCTCGTCAACAGAGTTGCTGCGAGCGCTGTCCATGAGAGCTGAGGCTGGAGACGACGTAGAGGACGAGGACGACCTCCGCAGCGATTGCGGCTTGGAGCCCGAGGCGGACGCGGCGGCGGCGGCAGCAGCGACGCCCTCCGACGTCGACTTCTTGATCCGCTTGAGTCGGTAGCTGCGAGAGCGAGTGCCCTGCACACTCTTGACGTTAGCCCGCATGAGCCCGTAGACCGTCAGGAAGCAGGCACAGATGAGCCCGATGGTGCGCAAGGCGTCCGAGTGGCGGTGTGCCATCGAGTGCATGGGGCCGAACCAGCCCGCTCGGGCGCCGGCTTCGCCCCACTCGGCCGCGTTCAGGCTCTTTATCCTCGTCCAGTGGTACGAGTACGCGCTCGCGACGTCGTTGCTAATGGCCTGCACGCGGTACGTGTAGTGGAATCCGGGGCGGATGTGCTCGTCGACCAGCTCGGACGCGTTCGAGCTTGAGATGATCTCCCACTGCGGCAGCGCGTCGTGGTCCGGGAACCGCTGGAGAACGAACGAGTCGACGGGCCAGCGCTCGTCGTCGAAGCTCTTCCAGCGCAGCACGACGCTGTCGCAGTTGGCCGCCGCGACGAGCAGCGGGGCGTGCGGATACGTCGGGTCTGTCGTCAGCAGCCACCCGTCGTCAGGCCCCTCATCAGCTCCCTCTTCCCAGCATCCAAACGAGCGTACATGCACGGACGGTGTCCTCGCCCTCGATCTCCAGCGGCATGGGCGGCGGGAAGAAGTCCTCCGGCTCGTGCTGCGCCGCTGGCGTCCCCCACGTCGACCACCTCGCCGCGACGTCCGTGGGCACGAGCTCAAGCACGCGCCTGGCCACTCCACCTGTCATCACCACCAGCAGCCCTCGGTCAGAACGCGAAGCAGCACCAGCGCCCGCCATGAGGTGATCCCTTACCGACGGCGTTCACCGGCAGCTCACAGAGCGCGCGCAGGTCTGCGGGCCAGGGGAAAGGCGCGTATTAATACCCTGCGGTCCTCCTGCTCGTCCTCCAGCTCGTCCACCACTCCGCGCACCTTCAACGGACAGCGCGCTCGCAGGCGCACTGGCCGCCGCCGCGAGCGCCAGCACGGAAATCGCCTTGACCATGGCCTTCTCTCCCGCTCGAGCACCTGGCCGGCGGGCGGACCTTCCCCGACTGGCGGAAGGCAGGAAGGTGGCTACACGCGGACTCGACTCGGGGCGAGGCGGCGAGTTGGCGAGTCGGCCGGCGGCGCGTTCGCCGGCGGTTCCTCCAGCGACAAATGACACGAAGCAAGGAGGGGAACGTGCTTGGTGTATGTTCCCGCCTCAGATGGGCAGGTGGGTGGGAACGGGAGTTCATTGGCTGAAAAGGGAGGTTGGAGGACGTTCATTGGATGAAAATGGGGGAGAATCAGATTTGTGCGCATGTCGCGCGACAATGGCACGATTGTGTGCGATTTGTTGACAAGTGGGGCGCACAAAGAGGGGGCAGAGACGACTTGGTCGGCTCCTCTTTGCAGTTCGCAGGATAGGTATACAATCAATATATAGGCTAGTTTACCCATTTTAATCTTCTTCTAGCACGTAATGGTAGGATAACAGGCAATCCATCCTATTATCCAAAAATCCTGCTTGGCTTGGCTTGCAGGTGCAGGGAGAGGAGCGTAAACCTTCGTTTCCCGCGAGGTCCATCATCCTACCGAGAGTTTGGATAGACCGATCACTATTGATGTACGTACGCGAAGGGTGTTTGCGCTCCCAACAAGCCAAAAATCTCGCCACGATGGCAGCCTTCTCCAAGATACAAGCGGGTTGCAGCACGCTGCAAGAGCTGCTCAGCAGGGGGGGAGGTGTAAACAAGGGATTCTTCACTTTGGAGAGCTCCTAGGCGGCTGTCGGCAAAGATTGCCAGCTCACACCAACTGCTATTACACCAGATGCATCACAAAATGATATGCTGCATGTATCTACGGATACAAAATAATCGATGATTCGTACATGCAGATGGTTGATCACCACCGCGGTTGAGCAGCGGGCGCGAGTTTGTCACAACCAACCAAACACAGCAAATAGGGCTGATGCTTGGATGGACGTCAGCAATCGCTGCAAGCAAGCAGCCCCTGCTCGACCTCTCACGACTGCTTGTTGTATCGCGTCGATACAGTACACTGCGTTTCATGCCCAGCGAGCATGGGAGCTGCTCGGCCATTGCAGAGACCGAGCAGCGCCTTGATGAGCCGCAGCAGTCACCTTTGACGTTCAAGTTGCCGTAAAGCCGGCGCACCTCGTTGATTGGTCGAAATGCGCGGCTTTTTGGCGAATGCCCTGTCTGCTGAATCACCGCTATTCCATATAAATCAGTATACATCAGTATGATTTGTATCCTTTAGATTCACACATTCTACTTATTTAGCGCACTCTCGGTGTGACTGCCGTGGCGACTGATGCGTGATGCCAAGTTGACCTGAATTGTCGTTTGGTTGCGATCTTCCTGCAGCGGGCAGTTTCCCCCCTAAACAAGCTACAGTCCACCCAGACAATCTTTCCACAATATATCATTTCAAAAAGCCATATCCCACAGTGTTCCCGCTTCATCACAAACCATTTGATAGCCGAGATACATTGTCAGAGGCTCTGTGGCCGCAAATGATCCCTTTGACCAGCCTCTACGAATGCCACTGTCAAGTGCCCCTAGCGCCGCGTTACACTTCCGCAGCTCCATGTTCGCCTTGCCCAGCCACGAGATGCCTGACGCGCTTCCTCCTCGCGCCTTATGACGCCGCGTGCGACTCTCCGCCCTCCGTCCCTGTCTCCCCCAGCGCTGAAGCCCGCGCTCGCCTCCTAGGCAGCTCACTCTCCGTCTCGCGTCCACCAGCCCAGGGCCTCGCTCCTCCGTCGCCTCCAGTTCGCCATGGGCACCGACAGCGCAGCAGTGCAGGGCCGCGTGTTCCAGCGGCTCGCGCACTTCAACAAGCGCTCGGACGCACACCGCGCGCAGGTTGCGACGCTGCGCGAGCAGCTGCTGGCGCCGTCCGTGGGGCTGTTCCCGTCCAACGCGCCGAGCGCGAGCTCGCCGACCACAGACAAGCAGCAGGCGCTGTCGCCGCAGCCGCAGCCGCAGCAGATGCAGCAGCAGTTCCGCGCCGCGGCCTCGGCGGCGGCTGCGCGCTACACGACGATGACCACGAGCAACGGCGTCAAGGGCGAGCTGCTGCTGCGCCGCATCTTCCAGAAGCTCTCCAACGGCATGTACGCGACCACCCACGAGCGCGCCGAGCAGTTCTTCGACGCACTCGTGCTGTCGGGGTTTGTCACTCCGCTGCGTGACGTGCGCGGAGACGCTCGGCTTGAAGGGTTCTACGACGCCAAGGCGCTGTTCGCGCCGACCAACCACGAGCTGAACGGCAAGGCGGGCAAGATGTCGGTGTGGGAGGTGCATGAAGGTGCCATCCAGGCTGGGTTCGTGACCAAGCTCGCAACGACCTACCAGGAGCTTGCGCGTCTGCGTATGGGCTACGGTCGACCGTCAGTGTATGCGCTCATCAACGACAAGCACAAGAAGCTCTACCTCTTCGAGTCAGACTGCTCGCTCCAGTACTCGACCGTGCTGGACTTGGCGATGGAGGCAACAGTGCAGTTTGACGAGAGCGTTCCGTTCGGCATCCGGGTCACAAGCTCCGCTTCTTCCGTAGTGTTCGGCGTCGAGTCCAAGGAGAAGCAGGACGAGTGGTTGAACTCGGTAATCAACGCCGGCGCGCAGTACCGCGAGGCGTTCAACGTCGAGACCGAGAGCGTCAAGTCCTTTTACGACCTCAAGGACTACGACATGAGCGGAGCCGAGGTTCCAATGGAGAACTACCGCGGCAAGGTGCTGCTGATCGTCAATGTGTCGAGCCTGTGTGCGCTGACGCCAATCAACTACCCGCAGCTTGCAAAGCTTGACGAGAAGTACCGCGAGAAGGGCCTCGAGATCCTGGCGTTCCCAAGCAACCAGTTCGCAAACCAGGAGCCTGGGACCCACGACGAGATCATGAAGTTCGTGACCAAGTACAAGTGCCAGTTCACGTTCTTCGAGAAGCGCGACGTCAACGGCGCCGGCGCTCGGCCAGTGTTCACATACCTCAAGGCCCAGCTGCCCGGCTCCTTCGGCAACTTTGTCAAGTGGAACTTTACGAAATTCCTGGTCGACCGCAACGGCAACCCGGTCAAGCGATTCGCCCCGAGCGACGCACCCATGTCGTTCGAGCAGGACATCGTGGCGCTGCTGGAGCAGACTCCCGCCGCGTTCTGAGCCTCCGTGTGCCGTCTGTAGCGTGTGTACCTTCTTGTATGTCGAGTGCGAGGAGCAACCGGATCCGCCCGCCCCATGTGTAGAATTCATCGATCAATAGTGTGTGCTGGAGTCAATCAATACAAGCTCAACTTTCTCAGTCGCCTCGTCTTCAACGTGGATGGATGGCTACCACTGTCCATTGCAAGTGCGCCTTCGAGGCAGCCTGGCGTCATCCTCCGTCTCCCAACACATTGCTTTGGCAGCATTTCATCACCTCCTAACACAACCTCATGAGCCGTCGGCCCGCCCGCGATCGTGATTGGGCGGCGCTTGCTCCATATCCGCCCAATCGCAGCGCTAATGTCGGCGACTTCAAGGCTTTGAGGAGGAGGAGGATGTCCACCATCGCGCTCTGAAGGAGGTTGGCTTGCGCCGAGAGGATGGGCGCGAATCCCTCACGCTCGAGAACACGGAGCAAACAGAGGCAAAGCGAGCGCTTTTTTCTTCTCTCGACCGATCGAGTGTTCTCCGTCGCCAAGTAGGATGCCTGCATTGGACAGGCTCTTGCGTCCTGCTGCAGCTGCGATCGATTTGTTTTTTCAATCCATGCAAAGGGCGACCGAGCACGAGCATGCGCAGCCATTGGTCAGAGGATGGCGGTCATGGTGATTGCGCAGTGCTCGCGTCCGGCATGACGCCGGTTCCCTCGCGGTCCGCGTGGCGTTGCAGCGAGAAACTCAGCTCCGTGCAGAGCACCGGAGAAGTCACATGGCTCCATCATCTCGCAGCGAGCGACCACACAGCGGCTGCTGTCGCAGACCTTCTCCGTCGTCGGCTTACCGTAGCATTCTCGCGATGACCGCGCCTTGGCTCGGCGAGCTACGCGTTGGCTCGCGAAAAAAGTAAAAAGCCGGCCGCGCTGAACTCGCTTGGACCTGCGACATGCACCTGCCGGACGTGATGCGCATCCAGAATTCGTTGACACGCTCGATGATGTTGAAGTGCGCCATCTGAACTCTCAAAATGCATATCCTTATCAACTCGATCCAACGCGACAGGGCCGCCCCATAGTCGCCCGGGCGACGCTGCCCTCCCAAAACGATGATGGGTTGCAGCGAGCCAGCAGCTGGCGCCGGACTGCACGTTTCCGGGCCAAGATGGCTACCATTGCCGCATACTGGAGCCAAGTCAGCGCTCCACCAAGAACAAGAGCACCTACACTTTTTCCGCGGGGCCTGCCCTGTCTCCCGGCCGCGGGTTTCCCTTTGCCGACTTGGCTTCCCTTGCCGACCTTGCTCGGTTTCCCCTGCGCTCACTTTCCTTTTTGCCGCCAAGCGCACAAGCCACCAGCCAGCCAGCCAGCCTTCCAGCCTCGCGACCGGACCCCACCGCCCCCGTGGTCCTCCGTCGCCTTTCATTTCCCTCTCGTCGCTCCTTCGTCACTTCTCGTTGACGTCGCCGCGACCTTTTTTGATCAATTGCCAAGCAACCTACCAAGCATCCAAGAAAAACAAAAAGTCATGAGCCAGCTCCACGGACGAGTGTTCTCCCGCGCTGCCCAGTTTGAGACGCTGCCTGCCGACGTCCAGGAGGAGTCGGCGGCCGCTTCGACGTTCCTGACCGAGAAGAAGAGCGAGGTGTTCCAGCTGCACCATGCTGGCATCACCCGCGTGCCGCAGAGCATCCGCGGCAAGCCGCTCCTTGACGTGCTCGAGAAGTGGCTCAAGGATCAGGCAGAGCCGCCTGTCGAGGAGGAGGCAAAGCCTGCCGAGGACGCACCTCCTGCCGAAGCTGCGGTTGAGGCGGAGGAGACGCCCGCGGAGGCCGCTCCTGCCGCACCCGAGGAAGTGGCGGCCGAAGACGTCAAGGTCGAGGAGACAGCTGCTGCCGAAGAGGCAAAGCCGGACGCGCCTGCCGAAGCTGAAAAGGACGAGAAGCCTGCTCCGCCGGCCGAGTCCAAGTACCGCGTGCGCGCTAAGGAGATTGTCGTTGCACTGATTCTCTCGGGCTACCTGACAACCTACAAGGACCGCGAGAAGAACTACCAGGCGCCTCCTCCGAAGGAGTACACGTTCGACGGTGAGCTGCTGGTTCCGCTGTCGCCTGACGTGCTGGAGCCTGCAACAACGACTGTCTGGAGCGTCAAGGCCGGCGCAACGTACGCGAACGTGCTCAAGCGCAAGGCTGGTGTACTGGCCTCGTTCACCCAGGGCAAGGACGTGTACGTTGTGCTCAACAAGGACGCCAAGAAGATCTACCTCTTCGAGTCGGATGTTGCGCGTTCGACGTTGGCAGAGTTCGACGCGGCGGATGGCTTCGTGCAATTCGACCACGCTCATTACGAGCATGGTGTCAAGTGGGTGCACGGTGACAAGACGGAGCTATTCAACTTGCAGACCAAGGAGCTGCAAGAGGCGTTCTTGAACGAACTCATCAACGTCGGAGCTCAATACCGTGAGATCCATGCGCTGGAAGTCGACAAGGTCAAGTCAATCTACGAACTGAGCGACTTTGACATTGAAGGCAACGAAGTGTCGTTCGAAAAGTACAAGGGCAAGGTCTTGCTGATCGTCAACGTGTCGAGCAAGTGCGGCCTCACGCCCATCAACTACCCGCAGCTCACGGAGCTTGATGAGCGCTACCGAGAGCAAGGACTCGAGATCTTGGCGTTCCCGAGCAACCAGTTCGCGAATCAAGAGCCAGGCACGAACGAAGAGATCGTTGAGTTCGTCAAGCAGTACAACGCCAAGTACACGTTCTTCGAGAAGAAGGATGTGAACGGCGCTAACGCTCGCCCTGTGTTCACGTACCTGAAGGCAAAGCTGCCGGGCGCCTTCGGCAACTACATCAAGTGGAACTTCTCCAAGTTCCTGGTGGACCGCAACGGGCATCCGTACAAGCGGTATGCACCGACGGACAAGCCGTTGTCGTTCGAGGATGACATCAAGGAGCTGCTCGCGAAGGCGCCGGAGCCCGAAACAACTGAGGAGGTGGCAGAAACAGTCGACGTGGAGGTCAAGCCGAATGGCACGGCAGAACTCGAGGCCCAAGAGACTCTGGTCAAGGAGGTGACGACGGAGGAGCCAGCGGCGGCTCCTCCAGTGGCGCCCTAGTTGGGCAGCTGCAAGTTAGTCGTCGTCAGGCACCTCTCTTGAAAGGTGGGGACTAGTGTCCCTCCACCAGAGTGCGATGAACGGGCAGTCGAGCGATCCACAACGGCATGGGGGCTCCACGAAGGCTGCTTCACTTATGTATTGGACACGCCGCGATGGCCGCGCGTCCGCTTCCTCTCTATTTGCTCATTTTTTACATGTAGCTTACTACGATTTTGGCGGTAATCGAATAGTACAAGGCACTTCTTGCTGGTGACAAAACGCTTTTCCATTACGGTAACTTCAACTCGCTCCACGCCAAATGGCTACATCTGTAGATATGAGTACATTCGGCACTTCAACTCGAGAAAGTTGCTGGTGTCGTCTCCCATACTGCCGGGTCGCTCCAGTGGAATTCTCCACCAACCACCCGAAAGCTCCATTCTCGATTGTGCCGGCCATGATGGAGTCGGCTGACACGCAGCAGGCGGCCGACGCGAGCCACCTCGTAGCGTCCCCAAGAGGCTTCTCGGCCTACAACCGTCCACTGAGTCACGCCAGCAGCACCAGCACCGCCGGTCCACCTCGGAGTCCCTCACAAGGAGCTCGCCAGTACCTGTTGACGAGCGGCCCTGTCCTCGGCAACACGGCGAGTCCGGGGGCATCGAATCTCTCGGCGACCACGCGGGAGGTTCACATGCCACTGGAAAACGTCGCTGGCCGCGTGTTCGAGCGACTCGCGCGGTTCCGACTGCTGCCATCGGCCGTGAAGCTCCAGTCGGATGCGGCCACAGTGTTCTTGCTCGCACCTGCGGTGTTTGCGACGGTGTTTGAAGCTCCCTCGCTGCTGCATCGCGCGGTTTGCTGGTCAAGGAACCACTTCAGCAAAGGAGATTCGTGGTACAGCACGACTGACAATCCTCGCGTGACTGGAGCACGACTTCTTGCCGCACTGCGCAAATATCTCAAGGTAGCCGACGCATCCGGATCCCAGCACGCCGACATGGCACAGCAACTTGCACAGACGCTCATCCTCGGAGGTTTGCTTTCGCCCGAGCGAGAGAAGAAGCCTGGAGAGCACTACACCCGATGCCAATGCTGGCGACGCCGATTTGCAACTAGAGCTGCTTGGCGTGTTTGACGATCGCAAGCATCGGTACGAGCTAGTGGCACCCAGCGCGCGAGCGGTGGGCTTCGCAGCAGCTGGCGACAAGAATGTGTCTGTATGGGACATTGCTGACGGCGCAGTTCGCGCTGGATTCGTGTTCCGCAAGCCTCCTGGCAAGCACGCAAGCGGAAAGATGAGCGCTTGCAACTGCAGAAATCCAGAAGATGAAACTAGCGCGAGTCGTGTTAGCAACGCCCGAGAAGCTCAGGTGTATGCGGTCGTCAACGGGCCTCGACTCCACGAGCTCGCGATCTTCCGTGACGATGTAGCTCGCTCACATCTCGCTCTCGTCCGCTTCGTGATGCTATCGCGCAGTATGCACCAATTGCTCAGCCATCTGCACATGGAACACCTCGGCTTTGTCATGGGCTCCAGGTTTGGTACCAAACGAGCGAAGATGAAGATCGCAGCCGGTGCGAGACTCTCGACTTCGTCAACAAACAAGAGCAAGAGTGCTGGCTACGCGCCATCCTGGACGCTGGCGCCAAGTACCGTGAGGTTCACCTGGACCAACACGTTTGGAGTGCTCCCGATGCGAGCTTTTATGCCCTTGTTGCAGCTCGGCAACGCCGAGATGACCGTCTCCAGACACTGACACTGAGTCCGCGTCAAGATGACGGTGAAGACATGCTCAAGTTTGAGAAATTGCGTGGTCATATTGTCCTCGTGGTTAATATGCCGACCAAGGAGCCACCGAAGTCGATGGGGCCAAAGTTGGACATGATCGAGCAGCTGCGCGAGTTGATTGGGCTCGCTGATCGCTTTGGACCTGAAGGATTGATGGTGCTGGTGTTTCCATGCTCGCAGTTTAGCGACTGCATTAAGGAAGGCGGCGGAAATGGTGGCAACGGGGTCTACGACACGAGCTGAGGGCAATGTCTCAACTCTGGATACGACAGAGAGTGGTGACGTTGGCGGCGATTGTAGCTGGTCACAGTTCATTGAAATGTTGGCGCCGACAGATGCAAACGGGCCAAATGCGCACCCGGTGTATCTCTTTCTGAACGCGCGCCAACCAGGTCGCTTTGGGACCGTTCGTCGATGGAGACTACTGCAAGTTCCTGATCGACCGTCGCGGGGTACCAGTCAATCGGTTTGGTGGGTACCTGGGAGAATGCGAGCCCTCGACGCCCGAGTCGGACAAGTGTGAGTTGGCTCGAGCCATCCATGAGCTACTTCGTGGCGAAGAGGGATAAAAGTGACACGCCGGGACTGATGACGGGGGGAGGATGAAAGGCACGTTGAATACATATCTGGTTCGGAGCACAAGCTGACTAGTGCTTCTGCTTCTTCCACTTGTAGAAACCGCGGTAGAAGCTTCGACTGGCGCGCAGCTCGAGGCAGTCGTGCTCGATGTTCTTTTGGTGCTCCGTGTACCACTCGAACAGCCTCACGCACTTGTCGCTTGTCTCCTGCTCGTCGCACTCGTAGCTTGCTGCAGCTCGCACGTTGCTGTAGTACTGCTTGCAGTCCCCCTGGGCCGAGAACTCAGCAAAGCCCTCCCAGAAGGCGTCCGAGTGGCGCGTGCGCTCACACAGCGCGTCAATCTCGTGGCGAGTGTCGGCATACGTGGTGAAAACGCTGCGGCAGAAGAGCGGCCAGGCGTCCTCGTGCCACGGGCGGTGCACGTTCGGCCCGGAGCAGGTGTGGGCCGCCTTGGCCTCGGTCGCGTGGAAGAGCTCGCACACGTGCTTGGACTGCCAAGCCGAGTACTCGACAAGAAACTTGCGCGCGTTCGCCACTTCCGTGCCGTCCACTTCTTCCTCCACTCCTACTTCTTCTCCCTTGTCTTGAGCTCGCACGGTGGCCATTGCCTCGCACTCCGACAGTGTCAGGCTGTGCTCGTAGAAAAGCTGGAAGCTCTCGATGCACTTGGCGTCCAGCTGCTCGCTCCCTGACGCCTCGCAACGCGCCGAAACGAACGCGCAAATGACGGAGAAGCCCGCGCAGAGCTCGCGGCGCTGCGTCTCGTTTTGGGGCGATACGTGGACGCCAGAGACCGCGACAAGCGCCACCAGCAATTTCAGAAGCTGCAGAAGGCGGCGGCGCATGGCTCGAGGGGCGGTGAGGCGCGTGGAGCGCGGGAGGAGCGAGCAGAGCGAGAAAGCGGCCGCGCCTGGTCGGGAATGGGCGAGAATGTGCATGTAGTAGCTGCTCGTTTGGGTGGATATCAGGATGAAAATTTACAAAAATGGTACTGGGATGGGTTACCAAAGGAGCGCGTTGATTGGCTCGACAATGGCGATAGTCAGTACGTCAACGCGTTATAGACAAACCATGATGTATTCTCATTCTCATTCTCACGACTTGGTTCATATCAACAACATGGGTGGGAGGTTCGCCTCCTAGTCGACGAGCTGGTCTACGAGGAGCCGTGCACCGCAGTGTAGTTGTAGTAGACGGTGTTCTGGTAGTCCTCGGGGCAGAAGGGGAACGAGATGTCGCTGCTGGTGGGCGTGAAGAGCGCCTGGCCAGTCGTGTACGTCACGTAGCAGCCGAGCACGAAGCACACGAAGACGACGATGGCGCCGGGCACCTTCTCGTACCACGAGATTTTGTTCCAGGCCTTGACGAACCAAAAGATGATGGGGAGCAGGATGCAGTTAACCGTGATGCATGACGCACCGACAAAGTCGCTCAGGTCCGAAAAGTGGTCGCGAAGCACAATCGACAGCGCCACCATGAGCACCACAATGATGACCCGCAGCACCACGTACTTGATGGCGTTTCTGGCGCCGCGGTACTCGGCGGCCTCGACTTCGGCCTCGCCCAGCTCCACCGTCTCGCCGTTGACGATCGACACATGCGAGAACTTGGACGCACGCTCCTTGTCGGCCTCGATGCCAGCGGGAGTCGACGCCTCAGCGTACGAGACGGCGTTCTCAAGCTGCTGCTCCTCCTCGCTCTTCTTGTGCATGCCGAGCACGAGGCGCTCAGCAATGTAGAAGGCAGGGTTGAGGATCACCGAGAAGGCGATCGTGATGTGCAGCTGCATGAAAAGGTACGCCATGACGACGGCACCCCAGCTCGGAGAAAATCCCAGGGCCGTGAGGCCCGTTTCCGAGTCCGGGTAGATGGTGAAGAGCAGGTTTCCCGAGATCTGGCAGCCCACAGCCGAGTAGCCCGTCGACGCGAGCGTCAGGAACAGGCACGAAATGAACGTGACGGTCGCGAACACAACCCACGGCATACGCGTCGGCACGCTGTGCTGGCGCTGGAGGTCGACAATGACGATGCCGGCACCGTAGGCGAGCGACAGGTTGCCGAAGGCACCAGCGACCTGCTTGAACGAGAGGTGGGGGAAGATGACGGAAGGATGGCCGCGCATCCCGTACATGACGACGGAGACGCCGATAACGTCAGCGATGATAGTGCCCAGGCAGCCGGCAAAGGCAGCACTGGCACCCTCCTTGAGCGTCGGGATGAGGCACACGGGCAAGATCATGAGCGCCATGAAGATGATCCAGACCGACTCGCTGAAGGCGCCAGGGAAGAGACCGTCAAGCAGCGAGCCACCGAGCACGAGGAAGACGCACGGCGTGAGGATGCACGAACCCATCTGCGAGATGACGGTGAGCCAGCGTCCCCATGCACCCATGCACCACTCTCCAAGGTCGCCGAAAGTCTTGACCGACTTAGGTGCCAGCAGCATGACGCGCGAGATGCAAACGGACGAGTAGACGTTGGCGAACGCCATGAAGAGTAGCGCGACGACGGCGATGGCCGGACCGGCGCGGGAGAAGTTACCAGGCATACCAAGCGTACCAACGCCATAGACGCAGCAAAAGAGGCTGAAGGCCGTCTTGAGGTCGTCCTTCATGATCCATCGCTTAGGCGCCATGTTGCTTCGCTTTTCGGTCTTGACGCGGTCGAGGGAGGTCGGGGGCGCGAGGCGAATTGGGAAGTGAGCAGATCGACAGGAAGGGCCAAATCCGTCCCGCCGCTCCAATGCGTGGCAGATCTCGCAGCCAGCTTCATCAATGCATCAGTCAAACTCAATGCCATGATACAGCTCCCTCGCGGTCCCGCGGTACAGTGATCGTGTCAGGGCGCTCCCTGATGCTGTTGCCCGTGCATCCAATGTGTCCATCCTCATGGAACCGTACGTCATGAGGTCTCTGTAGCTATTGACACCTCGAATTAACTGTGCAAAGAGCTCCTCACGGAACTCTGTTGCAGCGCAGAGACCGAGCGAAGGCCGCCGAATCGAGCGATGGGAAGCAACTTGCCGAAAGATACGGCGCCGCTGAGCAGGGACGCGTCTCCTGCCATCAGTGACGCGCACTTCGCCTGATGGGCGGTCGCCACGATTGGTCCTCCTGAGGGCGTCAGCCTCTGAACTTTGGCGCATTCTATTTTTGTAGTCCGAAATATTGGGTTTAATTGTGATTTTTTGTTGATATATTATACACTTTTTTCGGACTATACTTTGATCCCTTTTGAGGCCGTCAACGCGGATTGGCTGAAGCAAATGGTGACGTCTTAACGACTAGGGAAATGCCCAACACCGAGATGGAAGTGACTAGAAAGGGGACAGACTGCTATTTCTCTGATGCACTCGAGGTCTCCGACAAGTCGACTTCGTGGGGGACGAGCCAGGTCGAGTGGCGCGGAGATGGCGACGAGCTGCGCTCGGACGAGTGCAGGATGTGCTGCAGCATCATGACGATCTCCGTTGCGGCAGGTCGATCTGCTGGGTCTCGCTGCAAACAGCAATCGGCGAGCTCAAGGATGGAGCGCGGACAGGTATCCGAGAAACTCGGACGGATCTTTCCTTCACCGACGAGGCTCAGGATCTCCGCTTCTTGTAGCTTCCCGCGGTTTTGACGCCCACTCTCGGCGTTGGCGTCATTCCAGTACGGGTAGTCGTCCGTATCGATCTCGGATAACACAACGCCGTACGAGTAAATGTCGGCTCGCTCGTCATAGTCGCGACCGAGCAGTACCTCCGGTGCAATCCAGAAGGACGTTCCGATGCCGACGGTGAGGTGGGTCTCCATACGCGTGCGTTGTCTAGAAATGCCAAAGTCGCTAAGCTTGGCTTCCAGGTGAAGGTTCAGCAGCACGTTCTTGGACTTGAGGTCACGATGAATGACCTTAGGCTTTAGGGAGTGTAGATACGACAGCGCTTCAGCGATCTGAAGCGCGATTAATGTCTTGTGACCCTCCCATGTCAGTGGCTGACCCTGCTGCTTCATGCCGTACAATACATTGCGCAAGTCGCCGTGATCCATAAACTCCGTCACAGCCGACAAATGACGCAGTACATCCCACGCAACGCCAACAAACTCAACGATTCGAGGGTGGTATAACTGAGCCATGAGGATAATCTCGCGCAAGAAATGTCTCGATCTCCGCAGCATCACCGCCTCGGTCGGGACGGATTTTCTTGATGGCCACTCGGCGGCCGTGATAGTCCCCCGCAAATACGAGACCGAAACCCACCGCGGCTGATGCACTTGCCGACCTTGAGATGTTTGTACTCGATCCGATTGGTCACAACAACTGGATCCTCGAGATACTTGGAGTCAACGTGCTCGTGCGTGTCATCAAAGTTGAAAGTGTCCCCCAAATTAAGCGAGTCGAAGACATCCTCCTCCTTGGAAGAAGACAACAGCGAGGAGCCTCGGCGCGATCTAAAGAAGCGCTGGCGAATAAATACGACGAGTAGAAGAACCAAGACACAACCGCACGCGATGACTCCATAGATCAATGCGGAGTTGTGGCCAGACGATGAAGTATCTGCATAAGAGGACACAACATCAAAAGCTAGTCATTTGTCATCCAAGTCGGAGTACTTACCGTCGGCAACGGTGGCACTGGTATTTGTAACACAGAACTTGGCGCTGTGTGCAGTTTCCCATGTTCCATCTGAACACATTGCGGAAGCGGCGGGCAGATCAGCTGAAAATGCGCGGAGACTGGAAACCGACGCAAAGAGCGATTCACTGATGTTGAAGTCGGTGATGCTGTTGTTCGCAATGTAACTGATAGGTACCACAATTGGAGCCACGATGTTAGCAAGAAACAAACAGAGATGGAGAGGTGACCTGAAAATTCGCACAGCTCTTGCAGCGTATCGAGGTTGAACACAACTTCAGGAAATGCAGATAACTCGTTTCCAGTCAGGTTTCTAAAGAAAAACCAGCGTTAGAGTTCGCCAACGATTCACAGTGCACAGCCATCGAATGCTTACAAAACTTCGACGGCACAGAAAGAGTTTGAGCACGAGTTTACGATGGACGAGCCCGCGTATGCTGCAGTCAACTTATTCATTGACAAGTCCCTGCGAAAAGCAAACACGTCAGAATAAACGCAGTCGCTGACAGCGATACACGAGAACTTACAGGACTTTGACGTTGTCCAGCCCCGACATGAATGAGTACCCGAACTTCGAAATGTTGCAGCTTCGAAGGGTTCTGTTCATAAAAACAAATACCACCACCATCAGAAGTCTGCTTGATATTGAGCTGATAGAGAAATCAGACGCGCACAAGTTTAGAGTGTTCGCGGGCAAAAAGCTTGCAGCCGTCTGGGTAATTGAGTACATATCGATGTTGATGATTTCGCTGTCGTGCACACTGTAGTTAGAACTGCAAGTATTCCACCGTAATGGTGCTCTCACGTACACTGAGGTAATGGAGGGATCTGTATCTGCATCATCGCCATTTGAGGCAATAGGGAGCGTGGTTCCCGGTAAATCCTGGTCCTCTGGAACAAAAGCCACCTGCTGGGGTGAATCCCCAACGCCAACAATGCGCCTGTGATCTCAATTTGTTCCATCAGCATTCACGTTCAGCTTTCCACAGAGATCACAACGACGTACAGCGTGAGGAGCGTAGATGGCACGAGTAGCGTACGGATCGAGTCAACTGGCAGCACATAGTCCGCAGTCCACTCTGTAGGGTAGCTGACGTTGTCATCTGAGCGCTTAGCAACCCGGAACTCCCATTCTTCCACGTCCGTATAGCCGCTTGTTAGACACGTGCAGGACGCGTTTACACTTGAGAAGATGTCGGGGCAACCGCCATTGGGCGTGAGTTCGTTGGAGCGGCGCTGCACGGAAGGCACACCATCGCAAATGACGTCGGCGCTCGACAAGTTCCCGAGCGCCGAGTTGACACCTACGGCCAGCTGCGTCTCGTTGTCGTCAAAGTTGGAGGTGAACCAGTCCTGTGCGAGCTCCTCAGCCGTCGTGACGCTCTCGACCTCGCTCGACCCCGACCAAGACGAGGAGTCTGATGCACCGACGCCCATTTCGAACAACAGCAGCGCGGCCACCAGCCATCTCGCCATGGGGAGACCCATCGACCACGAGAGGAGACCGACGGCCAAGCCTCGCTAGTCGCCGCGTACAGTACGAGTCCTGGGGCTTCTCTCTGAGCTTTCGATGGCTGCGATCGCTGCTTTTGTTCTCGCCGGCTCCTCGTGAGGCCTCCACGCTCTAAAGTTGGCTGCGGGGCGGCGCATGGAGGCAGCCGTCCATGGTGGCGGGGTGGAATGGTTCCAGATGGTCCCGGTTTCACTTTGCATCTATTAATTCGGGATATGTTTGTATGGTTTGATGAGAGATGGAGCGGATGATACGATGCTGAAGCAAAACTATAGTCCGTAATGATATGTGTGTATGGAGTGGCGGAGAGTGGCACGGACTGGCTACAGGCGCCACGGAGCTCGATCAGCTGCAGTGCCGCCGCCATTTCATAGATCAGCACGTGTAGTTGCCGTCTGTGTCAGGAGAACGGGAATGGACCTGCCCGTCCAGAAGGACACGGAGAGCATCTAGATCATGTCGGTCTTCCAATGAGGCGCTTTCGCGTTTGACTAGGGGGTCTAAAGGCAGGCAGCTAAGCAGCTAATGGAGGCAATCCGGGTCAGTCATGGCGCTAGTCGAGTCTCAAGTGACGCTACACGAGCACGTTTGTTCGGTATAATATCGTCTTTTGGTTGTACTTCTGACCTAAAGAAGTGAAGGATGACTCGACTCTGTCTACGACGCTGCTTAGGCGCTGTACGACACGATGGTGCGGCCACTGAGCGGCTGCACAGGACGGGCGTTCTTGCCATCGTCGTAGATGGCGAACTCCTTGAAGTGCTCGCTGAGGCGGTCGAGGTCCTCCGTAGCGATCGACAGCGGCTGCTGGATCACCCACCAGTCGACGATCTCGCTGCACGCCGGCGTCGTGAGGCCGCCAGGGTAGTTGAAGAGGTGGCTGCCAGCAGCCTGACGAGGCGAGCAGCTCCTGGTACGAGCTCCTGTAAAGCCAAGAATCATAGTCAGCAAAATAGTTCTATCAAGCAAAAACAATCGAGATAAAGATACGTACAGCGTGATGTTGACAGCGGTCTCCTCCGTGACGGTGTCGATGGCGTCGAGAAGGTCGGCGAAGAACGGGTCCGTCTCGGCGTCGTCACTGGCCTGCAGGAACAAGCCGACGACCAGCAGCGCGCTGCCGTCAGCATTGCTGTGAACGAAGTGCGCCTCACCGTCGAGGGCCTTGCCGTTCAGCGTGTGCTCGGACGGCGTGTGCAGGTGGAACTGGAGCATGTTGTAGCTCGCATCATTGGCCGTGACAGCGCACGATCCGCCGACGACGGATCCCTTGTAGGCCTCTTCCGTCTGCGTCAGAGTGTAGTCCGAGCACTCACCGGAGAACTCGAACGGCGCCTCGCCAGCGGCGCCGCAGCTCTTGGTGTTGATGTCAATCGGAGACTGGCGCTCACCCGTGCACGTGGGGTAGTACTCAGCCCACTGCTCGGGACTCGCAAGGCTCGAGTTGTCAGCCATGTACCCCCAGGCGTGGCCCTCGGCGCCATCAGCAGCGACAAGGGGAGCCGCAAAGGCGGCGGCGGCAACAGCAGCGAAGACGGCGAAGCTCTTCATGGTAGCTGAGGTGGAGATGTAGGTTGACGTGGAGGCCTTGTGGGTTGGCTCGCAAGATTGAAAGTGAGGCTAGCGAGAGGACTACGACCGATTAACTGCGAGGGAACAGGAGATGGTCGAGCAGAGGGATGGTCCAAGAGATTCAGAAGAGACTGAGCCAACGTACCATCTGGAGATTGCGTTCGGGCACGGTTGTCGCTTGTCGTAATGGGGGAGCGTCGTTCCCCTGCTCGGGCTGTTGTGCGCCGGACAACTGTCGTGTGCACTGCTTGTCTCCGCAGCGTCACGGGAAATTATTAGTTGGGTTGTCAATACGTAGCCAGGCTCCAGTGGCTTCTTCAATCGCGATGACGAGCCAGCGCGCAGTGTGGCCTTTTTTTAGGATATACTATTTACCATCAATATTGAACAAATATTGATTTACAAGATATAATCAGGCATATTATACAATTAGATAGGAATAATATAAAGAAACTATCAAATTTGTAAATGATTCAAATGGACGATTTCAAATCGTCGACCTGGTTCTGCGATTAATCACGTGTATTTGTCGCTTCCGCAGCTGGGATGACACTTCTTGCGTGATTTGCAAAGCACCCGGCCGCTCTTGAGAGTTGTAAACTGGACGCGAGGGTCCTTCGTGATGTGAAATTGGCACGCCGAAATCGACCCTGTCGTACCGCGACTGCGACGCAAGAAAATCCAGCCTCATATCCTCATGACGCGCCAATTGGTGACGGCACATCCTCGGGCTTTGCCGACCATCGCCGTTCCGATTTCGTTAATTGCCGCCCACAGGAGCCTAAACTTTTGATGTACGGAAGAGCAAGATTACTCCGGGAGTAACCCGTCGAGTTGGACAGTGTGGACAGTGCTGGACGTGACGCCCTAGGAAAGTCTTTTGCGGGCCATTGGCGAGAAGCCCCTTACGAGTGATACCAGGACCTCTCGCACTATACCGCAAACACTAAGCGATCGATTGCAGCGTGCAAAACCTGTTTCCGATTGTGGACAGCTGTGAACGCCTAGCCGTGCGAGCCTGCGAACAGCGAGCTTGGCTAAGGCAACTTGGATGGGAATTGTGGATTTGAAGCAACCAATGGTCACTGGATTGTTAGAGACGCCTTCCACCGTGTGGTACAGGAGATTAAGCTTGCTGCTACTGTATTAGCGTGTCGGATACCCAGACACGAGTTGCAGTGGACTACATTACTTTGCTTATAGATACAGAATCCTGTTCGTTGGTCAAGTTTGGAGTTGGACATAGAACTGCACCAGAATGACCAAGCTTTCGTGAACTCAACGCGATTACTGTACTCTAATTCACGGCGCCGCATTGCGATCGGCTTTCTGCCAAGCCACAGGTTCTTCATCAAGCTCATTCCTAAACTTGCCAGCCAAGCCACAAGCTCCTCCGCACACTCACTACAACAACCTCAACTTCACTCCCAACCATGAAGTCCTTCGTCATCTTCGCTGCCGCCGTCTTCGCCGCCTTCGCCGCTCCTCTCGCTGCCGCTGACGGTGCCGAGGGACATGCCTGGGGCTACTCGACTGCCAACGCCAGTGTCGCCAGTCCCGCACAGTGGGCCACGTACTACCCCGAGTGTGGTGGAAACCGCCAGTCTCCTATCAACATCAACACCAAGACGAGCAAGGGTAGCTCCAGTGCCCTCCCGCTGACGTTCTCCGGATCGTGCTCGGACTACACCCTGACGCAGTCGCACGAGGCCTACAAGAGCTCCGTCGTCGGTGGCTCGTGCGCGATCAAGGCCAACAACGTCAACTACAACCTCCTCCAGTTCCACCTGCACACACCGTCCGAGCACACGCTGAACGGCAAGGCGCTTGACGGTGAGGCGCACTTCGTTCACAGCAACGCCGATGGCAGTGCACTTGCCGTTGTCGGTTTGTTCTTCCAGGCCAGCAAGAACGCCAAGACCGACGCGTTCTTCACGAACCTGCTCGCGGGTATTGACAAGGTGACGGAGACGACGTCCGTGAACCTATCACTGAGCTCCTACTCGGCGCTGCTCAAGAAGTACGCCAAGGGAAGCCGCGTGTACAACTACCCTGGCAGTCTGACGACTCCTGCCTGCAGCGAGATCGTCGACTGGTGGGTCATCCAGGAGCCGCTCCAGATCGCGACGGCGGACCTGCAGCGCCTGGCGAAGCACTTCAAGGAGTTTGCCATCTACGACAACGGCAAGAACGCTCGTCCGGTGCTGGCGCTGAACAGCCGTACGGTCACCAAGTACTCTGCCTAGATTGTGCTGTCAAAGTGTCAAAGAGCAGTGGAATCCCTTGAGCTGTTGTCTGAGGATGTGAGCAGTAAGTAGAGCTCAATCTAAGCAGGTCGGTCGTGCGTTTATCTGAATCTAGACGAATGAGTGCTTCATTTTTGGTTTTCCCGTTTTGCGTGGAGGTGGTTAGTTGGAAAAACATATTTAGCTGGCATCGGTGAAGTGGTGAAGTAGAGAGCTGACTCAGTTGGTAGCAGGAGTTCGCTGTGCCGCCAGTATGACTGTTGTTTAGGAGAAAACGAAACGTGTTGGTTCACGCACAAATTGAAGCAAATTGAAGCTTTCATTTGCTCACTGCGTGACCATTTCCCACCCTTGCCAACGAGACGGTTGAGCATGAGCTTCTTCTCGTGTTTACTTATCCCGCCGCTTGCCATCCAAGCTACACAGTCAGCGCAAACCTGAATCCGCCCGTCCCAACCAAGGAATGCTTCGCCGTCTTCCTCCACCACAATCGTCACTGCTACTGACTCTCTTGTCGCGTCAGTCCATATCAATAGCGCAGATGGCGGGCGGTGCTTGGGTTGGGTCACTACAAGCAAAAGCTGGTGATTACTGAAGGAACTGGTTGGTACCTTTGTACAAGCGATCGCTTGCGCTTCATGCTCGAGTGGGTCGTGGCTATTCAAGCAGTTGAGCACAAGCACGCATGGTGGATTCAATGGAAGCGTCCGTTCTTAGATTTCCAGCTCCACCTGCTGACTCAACCGTGTGGTCCAGAAGCAGGTTACCGCACTATCCCAAAACTTGTGGCATACAATATCGTGTTTGCTGTTGTCCAAAAGCGGGTTGCAACAGATTACTTTCGTCATTGGCACCCTGGTTGTTGCTCAAGCATTGAGTGCGACAGAGATGACGCAAAAGTGGCTTCAAGGAGATCCTGCTCAGCATGATTGCTCTGATATCCAAGTACAACATCGCAATGCGATCGGCTTTCTGCCAAGCTACAGGTTCTTCATCAAGCTCATTCCTAAACTTGCCAGCCAAGCCACAAGCTCCTCCACACACTCACTACAACAACCTCAACTTCACTCCCAACCATGAAGTCCTTCGTCATCTTCGCTGCCGCCGTCTTCGCCGCCTTCGCCGCTCCTCTCGCTGCCGCTGATGGTGCTGAGGGGCATCCCTGGGGATATACCTCCGAGAACTCTAGCGTTGCGAGTCCCGAGCAGTGGGCTGAGTACTACCCCACGTGTGGTGGAGCCCGCCAGTCTCCTATTGATATCACCACTGAGAGCTCAGGCGCCGCTGGCGACGCTCCGTTCGAGTTCTCCGGTGAATGCTCGGACTACACTCTGACGCAGACGGAAGAGGCCTATAAGAGCTCAGTTGTTGGCGGATCGTGCGCGGTCACCGCCAATGATGCGAGCTACAACATGCTCCAGTTCCACCTGCACACCCCGTCCGAGCACACGCTAAACGGAGACGCCCTCGACGGTGAGGCACACTTCGTTCACAGCAACGCCGACGGCAGCGCGCTGCTGGTCGTCGGCTTGTTCCTGCAGGCCAGTGACGACGCCGAGACGGATCCGTTCTTCGCCGACCTTCTCGACGCTATCGATACCGTCACGGAGGAGACCGCCGTCGACGTCACGCTGTACGTATCTTTATCTCGATCGTTTTTGCTTGATAGGACCTTTTTGCTGACTGTGAATCTTGGCTTTATAGGAGCTCGTACCAGGAGCTACTCGCCTCTTCAGCTGCTGGCAGCCACCTCTTCAACTACCCTGGCGGTCTCACGACGCCGGCGTGCAGCGAGATTGTCGACTGGTGGGTGATCCAGCAGCCGCTGTCGATCGCTACGGAGGACCTCGACCGCCTCAGCGAGCACTTCAAGGAGTTCGCCCTCTACGACGATGGCAAGAACGCCCGTCCTGTGCAGCCGCTGAACGACCGTACAGTCACCAAGTACTCTGCCTAATTGTCCTGGCAATGACCAGTGGAGTCCCATATCCAGTTCAAACTGCAAGAGTGCTGCCTGTATCCATTCATTTCCGTGAGTCTTGAATATACACCACCACAAATTCACTTGGTTGCTCCTTCTGAAACGGTGATGTGCTCTTTTTTTGGCAAGGACTGGAGGAGATCGGCAATCACGATTGCGAGCTGGGTTTTCGTATTGGTAGTGGGCAAATGGCATTCGAGATATGACGGAAGCGAGAACCTCTTGAGAAAAGCGTCTTCAACGCATTGTTGGCGATACCACGAGCTCTGGAGTACATCTGCTGCGCTGAAATCAAGAAAAAGTGCATTGGAGAGCTCGTTGATCCAATCTACCCTGAACATTTGGAGTGGCGATGAAGATGTTTCAAAAAGAGCATCACAGTCATAGTTTGAACATCTTCGGAAATTGAGTAATTTCTCGCGTGTTTGAGCGTCTCAACAGCGGGAAATGTTGAGACTTCCTCAAAATGGAGGTTGCATTCGCCACCTATTGAGCGAAGAACAGAGCTGATCACATCTCAAGTCAGCAAATGGACCACAACAACACATTCGAGATAAAAAAAAAAGTCATTGACAGCAAGGCTAGACGATCCATCCATATCACCGAAAGCTTCTTCAATGCCCAACCATCCTCGAACTCTGTTTCTCTGTTTCTCTTACTTGGATGTTTGACGACCACCACGTACCGAGACTTACGCAGCCAACGCACGGGCAATGACATCCCGGTAGCAGCGCGAATTCTGGTGCAAGAACATCTCGTCAAACCATGCGCTCATCTCCGTTGCTGCTGTCACCAAATTGTTGTGCACTCCATTCAAGCGAAGACTGTTGGACACTTTGTCACTACTGTGCACCGTGTGATTCCACATCCGCTGGCGACGCTCTTGCTCGCGCGAGAGCAGTACAAGTGCCTTGTAGAACACTTTGACTTTGTCTTCTTCCTTGCGTGCGATGTCGATGGATACGTCATGGTCGCCGATACGAAATTTGATTTCGCAGTCGAAGTCCACGCGTCCCGCGGTCTCAAACTTGACTTCAGTGATGACATGGTCGCGGTAGTCGTAACGCTCAATGAGCTTGCGCGTGGTGGTGGCGTTCTCTCCCTCAACAATAAGAAGAGACTCGTTGGTAAAAGAAAACTCCTCTTTGCCCGACTCAAACGAGAACAACACGGCTTCTCCCGGCAGCAGGTAGGTCGCCGCGTGCAGCTTGGAGAAGTTGTTGTTGGTGTTGCAGATGTCGGCCGTGCCTGCCAGGTCCTTCGTCAGCGACTTGAACATGTTGACTGTGGTCTTTCTTTCTTGCAATCTTCTCTTTGTCCCAACTGTCTGGAAAATCCAAAATGGTCGCCGGACACTGGCGAGCCTCCATGTGCAACTAACAACTGCAATGAGTTTTCGTCGTTTATAATTTGCACCCTCTGAATGATTCGTGGTTGATGTTGCGTGAATCCATGCATGAGCCATCCACGCGGCTGTAGCATGACTGATGCTGCACGCACCCATGGCGGGATGATAGTGATTCGATGCTTGCTCGGTTGCTTGAAAATCGTCGGGAGCCTGGTGTGAATCCATCATGGGTCACATGCATCTATCACCAAGTGCTGGACTTCGGTCCATCAGCCTGGACCGTCATCGACTTGGGTAGGTGCCATTCGCCCTGGAGAGAGGGGCGACTGGCGAGTGTCCTAAGGACACTGTCCTTGATGAGGATCATGGGCTACCTGCTGGTGGCGCATTTGTCAACTCGACTCGACCAGCGCACACCACCGCAAGCCAAGCACAAGGAAAGCCACAATGCTCAAGGGCCTCGCCTCCGACCTTACTGGCGCCGCGGACGTCTGCAAAGTCTTGACCAACTTCTCCGAGTGCCTCGCCGCCGCCTACCTGCTGCCGGGAGAGGTGATCCTTTTCTCGCTCCAGTCGGGCATGGAGGAGTTCACGTTCACGGACCGCGCGCTGGTGACGCTCGTGGGCGAGAGCGCGACGACCACGCGCAAGTTGGTGGAGCGGCACTCGTTCAAGCGCGCGGCGATCAGCAGCAGCAAGTTCGAGACCGCGGGCCATTTGGACCGCGACTGCGAGCTCAAGTTCCGCATCGGCGAGCACGACGTGTCCATCGATATCGCTAAGGCCGACGTCGCCAGCGCGCGCGACTACTACAAGGTGCTGAAGATGCTGGCACGTGCGCAGGCGTCGAACGAGGGCACGTGGGAGCTGGGCCAGCTAGCACTCGAGCGCTCGAGCACAGCGCTCTTCTTGGGCGAGGACAGCGGCCAGACACTTGTCAAGCAGTCGGACGAGACGCTCGCCTGGCTCCAGGCACTCTACGCGCGCACACACCCCTCGAGCTACCGCGACGTCATCGAGGCTGCTCTTCGGGCGGTGGGCAAGGCGGAATGAGCGTAGGCGTAGTGTAATGAAAGTGAATGGCACGGCGTCTTCATCATCACCAGTAGAATTGGATCTTCAAGAGTCGCACATGCGAAAACACCCCAAGGGGAGTCGCCTCATTTCCGCTGCTGTTCTCACTGCGGTCAGCGTTATCAGCTATTTGCCTTCCTTTTCTTGTGCGCACCTGCAAATGCCATCCTGTCTCGAGCTCACAACGCTTTTATCGGAAGCAACGTAGACAACGGAGTGTTTCAGCCCTGGTGTTCCCGGTTTTCGTGGAGGTTGTCGGTTTCGTAAAGCGCTTCGCAGTGAGTTGAGAATGAGAGCTGAGCAAGTTGGTGGCGGGGCATGCGCTGCGTTGGCGCCGTGGCAGTTGTTCAAGGGTGAACGTGTGAATCTCTGGTTTAGTCAAAGCTACTGTCCTAAACACTGCACTTGTTCCCATGTGACGGTATCGAGATGTACCAGCTGGTAGCAGTGGATATTTTAGCATGACCATACCATCCTTTCCGGGTGCTGGATTGCCAGCCCCACATGTCGAACTGGGCGATGCAACCATGTGGTCCAGTGGACAGGTGCAAATTCAGCATACAAGAATGAGATTGGCGTCGTCAACACGCGTGATGCAGCGGATTACTTTGCTTGACGGTATCCGAGTCGTTCGTGAAGCGACATAGATGGCACAACAGTGCCGTCAAAGTGACCATGCGCAGCATAATTGCTCTGATCCACGATGCCGCACTGCGATCGGCTTGCCGTGAAGCAACAGATTCCAAAACTAGCCAGTAAAAGTCGATTAGGACTGGTGCTGGGATTGGACAGTGCTACCAGAGCGATCGACATACAATTGTAAACTTGTTATCGCTTGCAAACAGTTGCGAGAAGTAGTTTCCGCCCCTTACAAACAGCGATTTCAATCTGGCGATGCGGAGCTCGGATGGTGGATTTGAAGTCGGTGTCGCTGACGCTGGTTTGGCTACGTGGTTACCAGTCCCATCTGTTCATGCAACAGTGCTCACATAGTGGAACGGCTGGTAGGCAATCCTGGATCAAATCACGAAAGGAATCTTGCACCAGCGTAGCGACATTACGCAGGTTGCAGTGTTGATTAATTTGCTCATTGGTACGAGATCAACGTTCAAGCTTGGGGCAGAACAAAGAACAGCACCGTCAAGGAAAATCTCTCCACTACGGACAAGTTTTTGTGAACTAAACGCGAGTACTGTACTCTAATTCACGGCGCAGCAACACGATCGGCTTTCTGCCAAGCCACAGGTTCTTCATCAAGCTCATTCCTAAACTTGCCAGACAAGCCACAAGCTCCTCAGCACAACCACCACAACTACCTCACTCCCAACCATGAAGTCCTTCGCCATCTTCGCTGCTGCCATCTTCGCCGCCCTCGCCGCTCCTCTCGCTGCCGCTGATGGCGCCGAGGGACATGCCTGGGGTTACTCGACTGCCAACGCCAGTGTCGCCAGTCCCGCGCAGTGGGCCACGTACTACCCCGCGTGTGGTGGAACCCGCCAGTCTCCTATCAACATCAACACCGAGACGAGCAAGAGCAGCTCCAGTGCCCTCCCGCTGACGTTCTCCGGATCGTGCTCGGACTACACCCTGACGCAGTCGCACGAGGCCTACAAGGGATCCGTCGTCGGCGGCTCATGCGCGATCAAGGCCAACAACGTCAACTACAACCTCCTCCAGTTCCACCTGCACACGCCGTCCGAGCACAAGCTGAATGGCAAGGCGCTTGACGGCGAGGCACACTTCGTTCACAGCAACGCCGATGGCAGTGCGCTCGCCGTTGTCGGTTTGTTCTTCCAGGCCAGCAAGAACGCCAAGACCGACGCGTTCTTCACGAACCTGCTCGCGGGTATTGACAAGGTGACGGAGACGACGTCCGTCAACCTATCGCTGAGCTCCTACTCGGAGCTGCTCAAGAAGTACGCCAAGGGAAGCCGCGTGTACAACTACCCTGGCAGTCTGACGACTCCTGCCTGCAGCGAGATCGTCGACTGGTGGGTCATCCAGGAGCCACTCAAGATCGCGACGGCGGACCTGCAGCGCCTGGCGAAGCACTTCAAGGAGTTTGCCATCTACGACAACGGCAAGAACGCTCGTCCGGTGCTGTCGCTGAACGGCCGTACGGTCACCAAGTACGCTGCCTAGACGGTGTTGTCAAAGTGTCAAAGAGTAGTGGAGTCCATCCCTTGAGCTGTTGTCTGAAGATGTGAGCAGTAGGTAGAGCTCAAATCAAGCGGATGGATCGTGTGTTTTATCTGAATCTAGATGAATGAGTGCTTCATCTTTGGTTTTCCCATTTTGCTTGGAGGTGGTTAGTTGAAAAAGCATGTTTACCCAGCATCATTTAGCAAGAGTGCTGACTCAGTTGGTACCAGGAGTTCACTGTGCCGCCAGCATGTCTGTTGTTTAGGAGGAAACGAAACGTGTTGGTCCAGGCGCAAATTGAAGTTTTCATTTGCTCACTATGAGTCCATTTCCCACTCTCGTCAACGAGATAGACGATTCAGCATGAACTTCTTCTGGTGTTTACTTGTTCCGCCGCTTACCATCCAAATTACACAGTCAACGCAGAGCTGAATCCGCCCGTCCCAACCGAGGAAGGCTTCTCCGTCTTCCTCCACCACAATCATCACTGCTACTGTCTCTCTTGTCGAGTCAGGCCATATCTATATCGCAGACGGCGGGTGGTGCTTGACTTGGGGGTCTCTACAAGCAAAACCTGGTGATTACTGAAGGAGCTGGTTGGTAGCTTTGCACAAGCGATCGCTAGCGCTTGATGCTCGAGTGGGTCGTGGCCATTGAAGCAGTTGAGCACAAGCACGCGTGGGTTAATTCAATGAAGGCGTTCGTTACTGGATTGCCTGCTCCACCTGCTGACTCAACCGTGTGGTCCGGCAGCAGAATAGTGCACTATCCCAAAGCTAATCTGGCATACAAGATCGTGTTCGATGTCGTCCTTACGCGGGATGCAACAGATTACTTTCCACGTTGGCACTCCGATTATTGCTAAAACATTCAGACGGTGTACTAGTTGCATCAAACAGATCCTGCTAAACACGAGTACTGTACTCTAATTCACGGTGCAGCAACACGATCGGCTTTCTGCCAAGCCACAGGTTCTTCATCAAGCTCATTCCTAAACTTGCCAGACAAGCCACAAGCTCCTCAGCACAACCACCACAACTACCTCACTCCCAACCATGAAGTCCTTCGCCATCTTCGCTGCTGCCATCTTCGCCGCCCTCGCCGCTCCTCTCGCTGCCGCTGATGGCGCCGAGGGACATGCCTGGGGTTACTCGACTGCCAACGCCAGTGTCGCCAGTCCCGCGCAGTGGGCCACGTACTACCCCGCGTGTGGTGGAACCCGCCAGTCTCCTATCAACATCAACACCGAGACGAGCAAGAGCAGCTCCAGTGCCCTCCCGCTGACGTTCTCCGGATCGTGCTCGGACTACACCCTGACGCAGTCGCACGAGGCCTACAAGGGATCCGTCGTCGGCGGCTCATGCGCGATCAAGGCCAACAACGTCAACTACAACCTCCTCCAGTTCCACCTGCACACGCCGTCCGAGCACAAGCTGAATGGCAAGGCGCTTGACGGCGAGGCACACTTCGTTCACAGCAACGCCGATGGCAGTGCGCTCGCCGTTGTCGGTTTGTTCTTCCAGGCCAGCAAGAACGCCAAGACCGACGCGTTCTTCACGAACCTGCTCGCGGGTATTGACAAGGTGACGGAGACGACGTCCGTCAACCTATCGCTGAGCTCCTACTCGGAGCTGCTCAAGAAGTACGCCAAGGGAAGCCGCGTGTACAACTACCCTGGCAGTCTGACGACTCCTGCCTGCAGCGAGATCGTCGACTGGTGGGTCATCCAGGAGCCGCTCCAGATCGCGACGGCGGACCTGCAGCGCCTGGCGAAGCACTTCAAGGAGTTTGCCATCTACGACAACGGCAAGAACGCTCGTCCGGTGCTGTCGCTGAACGGCCGTACGGTCACCGATTACGCTGCCTAGATGGTGTTGTCAAAGTGTCAAAGAGCAGTGGAATCCCTTGAGCTGTTGTCTGAGGATGTGAGCAGTAAGTAGAGCTCAATCTAAGCAGGTCGGTCGTGCGTTTTATCTGAATCTAGACGAATGAGTGCTTCATTTTTGGTTTTCCCGTTTTGCCTGGAGGTGGGTTGTTAGTGAAGGCAAGAAAAATATGTGTGAGGAAGCTGGTCGATTAGGGTGTTCATTGATAACTTCAAGGGACGATGACAGACACATATTGTTATCGAAGATCGGACAAGGCAGCGGAAAGCCAACATGTCAGTCTGAAACTGTACGTGCTGTTGTACGAGACGTGGTAGATCTATCGAGCTCTGTGTGACTCACAATCCTGTTACTTGTGTCGGGGTCAACAGGGGCTCGTATTCGAGGTTTCTCAACAAGTATGCCAAGCAGGGTCGTGTGTTCAACTACCCAGGCAGCCTCACGACACCCGGGTGCAGCGAGATCGTCGACTGGTGGGTCATTCAGGAGCTGCTTCAGATTTCTCACACCGACCTCAAGCGCTTGGCGAAGCACTTTGGCGAATTCGCCATCTACAACAACGGCAAGAATGCCCGCACAGTGCAACCGCTCAACGGACGCAACGTCACCAAATACACGGCTTGAGCTCCGCTGGAGCTGGCGGGCGATGCGATGGACATATGAGTCGGGCAATAACTGCACCGTAGCATGAGATCGGAGGAAACGCTAATCAAAGATGAAGCGCTTACCATTTCACAGTGACGTCAGACGGTTGAACCAGCCGTGCTCTACTGTATCCAGCGCTGCTGCCGAAGAAAGCGGGAGTTTGTCATGACCAAATGATTCCTCCAGCTGATTGTCTGATTGGCACCCGGGTTGCTGAGTTGCGAAGTGTTGTACCCAACTGTTCTGCTCCTCTCCCTATGATTCGCGTTGCCTCATGCCACATGTGACCCGGTTCACCTCGTCGAACAGTGCGAGCTATGCCACTGTTCGCTGATAAAGGTTCACCCTTGCAGAGTAGTCATTCTCAATCTTCCCAGCCGAGACTCAAGCCCCGTTCCAGCTCGCGTCAATGAAGACCTTCGCTCTGCTTGCGGCCGCCGCTCTTGCTGCTCCGTTGGCCGCTGCTGACGGCGCCAGCGGCCACGCGTGGGGGTACTCGAACGCAAATTCGAGCGTTGCCGACCCTGCTAGCTGGTCCCAGTACTACTCAGCGTGTGGCGGAACGCGTCAGTCGCCCATCGACATCTCCACTAAGAGCTGTGGCAATGCCGGCGAGGTGCCACTGACGCTTGATGGAGAGTGCTCGTCTTTCAAGCTCACGGAGACGCACGAGGCGTACAAGAGCTCTGTGGTTGGAGGTGAGACTGTCGAGAGTCTCACGAATATTTGCTTGACAGGTATCTGACATTGTTGTGCTGCGATAGGGACTTGCACGGCCAGCACCGACGCATCAGAGCTGGACTTCAATATGCTCCAGTTCCACCTGCACACGCCCTCCGAGCACACGCTAGACGGCAAGGCTTTCGACGGGGAGGCGCATTTCGTGCACAATCGCACGGACGGTGGAGCATTGCTCGTGGTTGGGCTCTTCCTTGAGGCGCACGACGATGCGGAGACAGACGTTTTCTTCACGGATCTGCTCGACGGCATTGACGACGTCACAGAGGAGTCTCCCGTAGACCTCACACTGTACGTTTGCTTCATGACCTATCTCGATGTCAATTTGACCACTGACGGCTCCAAATTTTTGCAGGAGCTCGTACCAGGACCTTGTTGCGGCGTCAGCCACCGGCAGTCGTGTCTACAACTATCCGGGAAGTCTGACGACTCCTGGCTGCAATGAAATTGTGGACTGGTGGGTCATTCAGCGGCCTCTCAAGATTGCCACCACCGACCTTGAACGCCTGAGCGAGCACTTCCAGGAGTTTGCTATCTACGACGACGGCAAGAACGCTCGCCCCGTGCAACCGCTCAATGGCCGCACGGTCACCACTTATGTGGCCTGAGTCAGCAGCTTGCAACCGATGGTAGCAAGGTAATATATCGCACAGCTCGGGTTGATGCGTTTCCAAATTTAGTCTCAATCCTTGATCAGGAAGTGTCAAACGAGGTTCAAGACCGGTCGCTCGACATCTCCACGCATGATTCCTTTGGAGCTGCGGAACCGAGGCGACTCTCGTCGATGGCGTGCCCAGCAGCAATATGGAGCATTCCGACCAACTCCTTTTTCGTCAGAGCCTTCAGGTTTTGCGTATTTCTTCTGGGTAGAAAAACATTTCTCCTTCGACAGTAGCTAACTTGAAGATACTTTCATGCAGAGCTAGAACGTCGTCTTGGCCCTGGCAGTTTCCACACTGACAGACCAGCAAACTTGCCGATCCAGCCGCCATCGCTTTATCGGATGGAGCGAAATATCAACCCGACGAGAGCCACAACTGTCCAGCGGTTCTATGATACAAGCAATATCTTGGCCGTGGGAGGGGCTTTGCTCGATCGGGCAGGGAACACAGTCTCAAGCATGAAGTCGGCTGTCCCGCGCTTCCAATTTCCTAATTCAGACACAACCGACGCTGCCGAGCAACTCCGGCGAGGGCCAGGTGCATACTCACCTGAAAGGGTGAGTGTTTGGAGTCCTTTATGAGTGCCTACATGCAAAGCTGACCACTCTAAATGGGAAAGTTTCTCGGCGCGTTTTCGTCGACGCTAGATAGAGTGACGCCGGATTCTGCGCGACTCGAAAAGCAACAAGCCAAGCAAAATTTTGATACGACTTTTGCCATCGTTCCGAGTAGTTCGAGAGTGCCAGCAAGTATAAATGTTATGCACGGGCCGACGATGAGCAAAGCGGCAGTCATCAGACTCAAGTGGCCACACAACCGAGTGTCTCCCACCAGCAACAATCCTGTTGAGCTTGCTTCTACGAGTAGACAGTTGACAGTGGCTCTCACACCAAGAAATGCGTACAATAACCACAACAATCGCGGGCAACTCCTTGCCCATTGCGAGCCATCGCAGCAAAATCAGGCTCCAATCGAGTGAGTCAATGATATTTCCCGCGTTCACACTTTCTCTTACACGAAGCTGTAGCCTAGCCATCCTCGCCCGAGTGATAGCACACCTTGCAGACACGCACAACATCATAGTAGCCAAAGTCCGGCAAGCTCATACGATGCCGCGTGCAGCGGCCGCAGAATACGTAGCCGCAGCAACGGCAGTGATGGCGGTTCCGGATGAGCGCCTTGAATTTCTTCTTGCAGCGCTTGCAACACGGTGCATCCTCGTCGCGCTCCCACACGGGCTGGGCGTTGAGGAAGCTGCCCGAGGAAATCACCTGATTGGTCGTCAACAATGGAGCACTGCCAGGCGTAAACTTATCGCCACGCCGATCGACGTCGCTCGTGGATGAAGGAGAAGATCCAGGCGATGATGAAGATGACTCCAGGGATACGGCGCTCGCATTCGGCTGGAAGCGGTCATTGCGGCTGCCCGCGCTGTTCTGAGGCGCAGATCCACCTCCGAATCCCCCGCCGTCTTCTCCAGGTAGGCTCCCACCGCGCAAGTTAGACGGCGATGACGCATCTGGGTCGTTTACGAGCGTTGACTCGGGCAGATTATAGTTGTGACACTGGATACGGCGAAGCATCTGTTTTGCGGCATCTTCCTTCACCGAAATCTGATGATTTAACTTCCCCAGCTGCGATTCGAGGTCACGCAGATGAAGCTTGAGCGCGTCGTGCTCTTGCTGGTAGGTCTCACTTTGCGATTGAGGAGGCGGAGGATGATGATGATGTTTCCGTGGCTGCCTGTTGGGTGACACCAGAGATTTGGCCGTGGATGCAGATGCGTGCGCCTCAGACGATGAGCTCGGCATTTCGGCTTCTGTTGAGCCGTGCGGGTTGTTGTTACTGTTGTTGCCGCCCATTAGCGTCATAGCGCTTATAATTGCGGTTGTCTTCACGCGCAGGCTGTTGCTTCGAGATCGGTTGGTGAACGATCGTCGGCGACGCGCATTGGGCACATTTGGCTGACCTGTTTGCTGCTGGTGGTCTTGGTACGCCGAAGTGGCGGCCGCAGCAGCTGCTGCTGCCTCATCATTTGACTTTTGAAGGATCTGAGCAAGAGTCATTCGTTCGGAACTAGGCGAATTGTTGTTCACCAAACTGCTGAGCTCATGGAAATCAACCGAGGCAGCCGGAACACGGTTGCCCACGCGCGCACGCCCACCTCCCTTTGCATCGTGTTCTTCATCATTTCCACCACGACCACCGAGCTTCTTCCTGTTGCGTCGTTTCTCTTCGCTTTTGCTGCTGGTCGAAGACGGCGTCGAAGGTTTACCTACGTCTGGGTACTCGAGATTCATGCTTCTCGCGAGACCTGCGATTTCGGTTCGCATTCTCGCAGCGCGTAATTCTAAAAGCTGATTGCCCGTCAGCAATGCATGCATCCGTGAAAGCTCTGCCTCCTGCTGCCGAATAAGCTGCAGCATCTCAAATTCGCGCTGCTGGAGTCGCATATGTCCTATCGCCTTCTGATACTGACTGCACCAAAGCTGCATGGCTCGCACACGGCACACTGGGAGCATTGGCTCAACGCCGACACTAGATGGAGTCGCTCCCACAGTAAAAGCTTCACCCCCACCAGCAAAAAGTGGATTCAGGAATTCATCCGTGGATGCCCGAATGACGTCCCACAAACTTACACTGGGGATATTTGCCAAGAACGCGCGACGTTCGCGCTCAGAGTTTTTCTGAAACGTGCCATACCATGATGAATAGACAGCTTCGGCCACGGTCGAGAGGAAGAGCTCGTTAAACTGAAAGTGGGTCGGGAATTGCAGCGTTAGCTGGTACACGGCATCGATAAACTGCAAGAAGACCGGCGAGGTCTGGTCGGACGTGGGATGGCCACACCGCTTCTGAAACATGTGCCCAAACGAGCACCAGTCCTTTTCGACAAGGACAGCAAACCCTTCAAGTGTTCGGAAGTATGGGTCAAGCATGAGCTGAGCAAGTGCCGACAATTGGGCTGTACGGTCCCAGCCGTCACTGCAGTGAACGAGTACGGCATCCCCCCGCTCCAGGTGCGTTGCAACTTCACTAGCTCCCTGAAGGATCGAGCAAATGTGCTCGAGCCAACGGGACTTTTGCACCGCTCCGAAAAAATTCGAGTCATCAACTTCGTACAGCGCTTGTGCAAGACCCACCAAGGAGCCACGGACAACGTGAATGTTGTCAATACCCATGAAGGTAATCGCCGCGGTCGGCTCACCGTTTCGGTCGTATTGCTTGACTGACTCGTGGCCCTTACCAGCGAGCGCATTGCTTTTTGCATTGATCTCTGGCCGCGCGTCCACAATGTGCAGCACCCTGCCCTTCTTTGGTACTGGCGGTCTTCGAGAGCTACTACCACTCACCATCGTACCCATCGAAGACGAGGACGTTGATACGGACGAGGATGACAAGACAGACGAGGATGACATGGACTGCGAAGCAAGTGCAGACAGCGACGGGTGCTGTGCCATACCACTGGACTCCGCCCTGGAGACACTCGCTCCCATTGCTCCGAGTGCCACCTCGGCCGGGATGGCCGCATCACGAATCGCCCATATCAAATCCCGGTCATACGAGTTGGTACTGCGCAAAACACCAGTGTTTGGCTGGGAACTGCGGCAAAGAGGTGCCCCTGTGCGCGGATGAATCCATGTGAGCGCAGGGAAACGGTTCTTGCTGCGGTACCGCGCAGCTTCGGCAATTGTATCATTCGAGAGGCCCGCAGGCACCATAAGGAATGACGGGTAGGACGGGCACAGCTCGTAGTCATCATTGAGCGAACAGTAGCGCCAGCGCGGGTGGTGCCAGGCACCCTGGCGCCGGAACTCTGCCTCAGCATCGTATCGGATGCGCCGCTTGCCCGCCATATGACGCTGGTGCTGGAAAGCGTCTTTCGGCTGCTTTGATGGCTGCTGCAGCGTTGCAGTTGACGATACTGAAGATGGAACTGACGAGGGCATCGCGCTGTTTTGGTGTCGGAGATTCGTCTTCGAGATCTCGGACATGTCGTCGCTCGATTCCATCGGGGATGTCATGGCGCGAGCAAGGACTGGTTGAGGAGGAGGAGACGATGGTCGCAAACGCCCAAAGCTATTTGTGAGCGACCCACTAAAGCTGCCGCTCGAAGATCCCGACAGAGCAGCCACTTGCTCCCCGTTCTTGGGTGTGTACAGTTGAAGATCACGCTCGAGCTGCTCCTCATCTGGCGACATGATGGAGTGGTTCAGGTCCGTTGGTGCACAAAAGCTGTTCTCGATCCGCAGCCACTCGATCTCGGCCACAATGCTGTGAATTTGCTTGATGCGTTTCGCTTCTGCTTCCTTGGCGCGCGCAGCAGACTCGCGCAGCCGGGTGATAGGGGACAAGGTCACGTGATAGTGTCCTGCATCCATGTTGTCGAGCACGAGCACCGTGACGGCATTGTTGTTGCTGCGCTTTTGTTGGATAATAGACGCCTTGAGTACTTTTCCGATCGGAAGAGTGTGCACGTCTTCGTGCAATAACCCGCGCAGTACGCGGCGATACGGCACAAACCAGATGCGGTAGTTGGTCAGCACAAGCGTCGCGAGCACGCCCTGGTTGTTGGATTCGTTGACGTGGAATGTGACCGTCACTTCCTCAACCATGTACAGCAGCTTTTCGTTCCAGGGAAAGAGGCAATCCTTGGGAGCGCCGGCGCGCAACGCCGCGAGCTCCTCTCTCCGCACGCCAAGATCTGGGTGCCAGCTGCGCGGCAGGCGACCGTACGTGTGCGTGAATCGCGGGTTCTGCGGCAAATAGACTTCCTGCACGTTGATTCCGTATGGGTGACTCTTGGACAGCGCCGGGATATCTCTGGGCTCGAACTGCACCGAGCAGAGCAGCCTGCCCGCCGCAATGGGGCCTTTCACGAGCTTGCACCACATGAACACGGGCTTGAAGGACGTCGCGAGCGCCGCCGCGCTTCCGGACGGCGACTCGAGCGCTCGTGCGTCGTCATTTTCGTCTGCTTCCTCTGGCACGCCAGCCATGGCAGCGCTCGCGGAGTCGCCCATCTCGGCGGCCGTCGACGACATGGATCCCCTGTCGTCGGACGCGCGGCACCTCCCTGACAGCGATCGCGCGCGCGCCACGCCGCCTCCTCTCGCCGCGAGCGCTCGCTCGCTGCTGCCTAGCTCTCCGAGCTCCACCGTGCGCAGGTGCGCGAGCTTCCTCGAGTCGAGGAGCTTGCTGCGCTGCATCTGCTGGTGGAGTAGCTGCTGCTGCATCTGCTGGTGGCGCTGCAGCTCCTGCAGCAGCGGGCGGTGGTCGGGGAAGGGCACGCGCAGCGCGCCGAGCAGGTCGTTGGCCGAGAGATCGTCGCGGTCCCAGACCTCGAGCACGGCGTAGCGCGGGCCGCCGTCCGCGAGCGCCGGCAGCGCCAGCTCGTGGTCCCAGCGCGGGTTGAGCGAGCGCTTGACGTGCGGCGTGGCGCCCACCTCACGCCCGTCGTACAGCACGCGCACGAACGGGTCCGAGCGCCCGCCGGCGTCCGACGCCGGCAGGTTCTCGGCGCGCACGATCTTGAGCCGCATGGCCCTGGCGGTCGAGGGGGAAAGTGCGCCGCAAGGGATGTTGCCCTTTTGGTTTGGCCAGATCTTGGGGACGACGGTACACTGTGGTGGGGGTGTTATTTCAGTGGAGATGGCGGTGGGTGGAGAGAGAAGGTACTGGTTTAGAGAGTAGACGGCGGATTTTTGTGTTGCACTTCGTTGCCAGATGGTGTCGAGTGGCACGTTGCGCGTCGTGGCTCCTGGCGCGACGCTGTATCCATGGGGCAGTTGACGCCTTGCCCGAATGATGTGGCTCCCGAATGATATCCGACGGACGGACTGGCTTGGCTTGGCGAAGCGCTGACGACGAAAGCAGTGGTTTCGTGGTCGGTCATTGCCTGCCACGTAATTGCTCGTCATTGGCGAGCGGCCACGCACGAAGCAGTCGAGTGATACATGGTAGTACCGGTTTTTCAAACAGGATGTGCTGTGGCAGGCACGCACCAAATGTATCAGCGTAATGCAACGGCCTGGGCACGCGAGGACAGCAACAGGCACGCTTTGCTGACGCGGCCACGACCGCCCGACGCTGGTTCAGCGACTCGCGAGCAGAGAGGAACATATCTCAAGGCTCCGGACCTCCCGCTGAATTTGTCGTCTGCTTCCTGAACCTGAATCGACGCTGTCTTTTGTGTGGTGCGCAGTCGTCAGCGTCGTCATGGCCCCACCCACAGCCGACATCCTTTCACCCGACGCCTGCCTTTGACGACCACGACGCACAGTTTTGCTCCATGTCGCTCCTTCCGGAACGCACGCTCGCGATGATGGTCTTTGGTGGTTCGCGGCGAGCGGCTACCATTCAGATAATCATGGCACTCGGCTTCTCTCTAGTGTTCGTGCGCATGGGGTTAGATGTCACGACAGGCGAGTAGGTCGACGACGCTTACATTATCGCAGCTACGCCACCGCCGCAATCTGCCCGACGAAGCTACAGCGGCTCCGCATATCCTGCTAGTGAGACACCCACAGACGCCATCTCGTGCCTGCAGGACGTTGTCCCAACGGGTCGGGCATGCGCACAATGCGGCAGCGTGATCTGCTGGCGGCTCTTGCTCGGCCGCAATACTCCTGTCGCCACTGACCGACACCTCTATTCATCCGTGCTCGGTGTGCGCTTGAGCAAATGTGAGCCTGTGCTCCCTTAGCATTGTCCTTCCTCCCTCCAGCACCGTAGCAGCACCTTTCTCTACCGATTTCGCGTTGCTCGTCGTCGATCTCATTAATGCCGTCCGTGGGCATGGTCGCGTCGGTCGGCTGTTGGTCGACTCGTCGCCGCCAAGCCACGGCAGCACTCGACACCTCGTCGGTTCGCTGCGAAAAAAATGAGGTCGTTGAACGAGAAATCACTCAAGCCACGTTCGACTCGCCTCAGCAAAAAAATCTAGCGAACGATGCATCCACCCGGGTTGTGAGCTGCATCGACTGCATGAGATGGCGGAACTTCTCACGGTCCACCGCCGCCCTGGATGGAGGTGACGTGGCAGGGGCCAACCCGCTTCAGCTAGAATGTTGCACGAATGTTCTCTGAAGGATGGTGGGAGCTGAACGTTGCGCGAAGGTTGTTGCTGAGCAGGGACGCCCCTGGCTCAAAAAACAGCTGGCCAATCAAATTTAATCCTCATGTCGCAATAATAATTAAAATATGTTCACTAATCGAAAATGTTGTTGTTTTGGGATTGACTTGCCCACCATACGAATTCGATCAGCTCGACCACAAGCGTCCTGTCGTCCTGTGCTGAGCTTTCCTGGCTGATCTGTGTCGGGCGTGCGATGTGTGTGCGTTGTGTGCGCTCGCGTCTGGATTTTGGACGTGCTTGACTTGCAAACCATGTCATTGATGAACAAAAGGATAACGAAAAGGATACACAATGATCCCGATGTAAGCTCTTTTCCATCCACAAACCGCTGGCAGAATTAAAAATCATGGCGGTGTTTCTGAGACGGACCACCCGCCAAGCCGCTTGGAGGCGCACGCCAGCTCACGCTCCTTCCGATCTGCCGTGCATTTCGCGGAGTTCTTCAACTCGGGCTGTTGAGGTCTGCGGTCGCATTCGCGGGTACCTACCTCAGATACCGTGATACGAGAAGCAAACACTGCCCTTTCCAAAGCTGCGATGTAGCGTGTACGTGAGCAGATGCGATTCTCATGAAGAATCCTGCGCGAGATCATTTGGTGCCGTTCGTCCAGCTTTTATCTATCATAGGAATGGGAATGACACAGCTCGGTCCGAATCGTGCGTTTCCGGGCATAACGCGACGCCTTTACTACTGCTGCAAGCGTCGACTCGACACTGGTTCGCAAAGATGGAATGCAGCAGCAGAGGCAACCCGTTCCTGCAAGCAGCTCAATGGGGCAAGACAAGTGTCAAAACTAGCTAAAGATTAGCCTGAGGCAGTACGCAAACCGATTAAAATTTGCTGAATTACAGTTCGGATAGGGGAAGGGCAGCACGTAGACGTGCGACGTTCCCTACCCCGCCTTGCACTGTGCCGCGCCAGGAGATTCCTTCGCTGCGAGTGCTGCCCAGCGCACGACACGGTGCACATCAACAAGCAAGTCCGCGTGCCTCTCAAGCTCGAGACCGAGGCGATCGGGCGTAAAGCGGCTTCCAGGCTTGCGGTGGCTCGTCGATGCGAGCGATCGAGCGAGTGCAAGAATCTCCCGTTCCCCTAACCATCGAGAGGATGCGCATAGGCTCCCGCGCTCATTTTAGTCTTTTATTCGACGAGATTAATATGAGCGAGGGACCGAGGGAATAGGGTATTTGATTTGTCAGGTTCTTAAATTATAGAATGGTGCTGCACTCAACGTTCTGCACACATGTCTTGGCGAGAATAATCAGTTCTAGCAGTTTTTTCAATCCTTTTTCTCCTAATGCGCCCTCGTCTCAATCGTCTGGCTGCTCTCACTCCACAACCCGTCAAGGGGCGGGCGTCGCGCCTACAACACTTGTGTTTTGTATGGAAACCATATTTAGTCGACCCTGCCGTCCGTCCTGAGACTCCCCCTCCGACCGACGGCTCCGCCCCCCTCACTCTCCAACCAGCGCCCAAGCCCCCAGAGCTCCTCCAGTCTTCTCCAAGACGCTCAACATGCTCGCGCAGGAAGTCGCCCCGCGCTTCGTGGAGGCGCCCAAGCAGCTCGAGACCATCTCCATCTCCATCGGGCTCGGCACCCAGGGCCGCTCGTCCTCGATCGTGCTGCCGCGCGAGCACGACCTCGTGCGCCACCTGGAGCGCCTGCTGCCGGCCATCGCGGCGTCCTCGGCGCCCGCGCCGGCCCCCGTGGCGGCGCTCGACCGCCAGGAGGCCTCGCGCCACACGGCCGTGAACGCGCTGACGTCGATGGCGACGCAGGGCGCCGAGCAGCACTCGCCCATCGCCTCCATGTCGCAGTACATCCGCGCCAACTCGCGCTACGAGACCTCGTCGGCGCCCTTCCTTCAGCCGCAGACGGTCTACGTGCCGGCCGTGCAGACGGCCGTGAGCCCCGTGTTCCGCGCCGCCCCGCAGCCGCAGGCCTACATGTCGGCCCCCGAGCCGCGCCTCACGACCACGCGCCGCCGCCGCGGTGCCTCGGGCAACGGCAAGAAGTGCCAGATCGCCGGCTGCGACAAGATCTCGGTCAGCCGCGGGCTCTGCCGCGGCCACGGTGGCGGCCGCCGCTGCCAGCACCCCAATTGCACCAAGGGTGCGCAGAGCCGCAGCGACTTTTGCTGGGCCCACGGCGGCGGCCAGCGCTGCGAGGTCAAGGGCTGCATGCGCAGCCGCAAGTCGAAGCGCTTCTGCGTCGCCCACCTGAGCTGGGAGAACGCGCCGCTGGCGCCCACGGCCCCCGTCACGGTCTCGGCCCCCATGCAGCCGCTCACGCCTCCAGCGCGCCCGCAGGACCTCGCGCCCATCACGCAGGAGAACCACCCGCTCTACGGCTCGCGCACGCTGCCGAGCCTGCGCCAGGCTCTGCGTCAGGCGTCGTCGCCCGTGCGCCAGTGAGCCTCCTACTAGTGATAGATGCGTGCCGACCTATTATCCTAATCTATGAAGATCCGCTTTCATTCCTTTCAAAGTCTCAAAAGTCTGTTTTCCATGTCGAATCCGTCATGAGGGCGTCGAAAAAGAGAAGAAAGCTACCCGAAACGAGAGGAAAGCGCCCAACCCAGGCGATCGGGAAGGAAGCACAGGACACACCAACCACGTGGCTGCGCCCAAGTCCGTCACAGTCATCGGCCTTGTACCTACGAGATTGCGTTTCAAATTAATATCAGCGTGAATGAAGTGATCGTGTGCGACACGGACTGGTTGCATCGCGAGCGCGGCTGCTTCGTCTTCAGTCATGGCTCGAGGCGATCATCCCTCCACGGTAAAGCCACGCACTAGAACACGTTGCCGTCGCGTGACTAAAAAGCTGCTGCTTGGCGCGTTTCCGCCAGTCGGTTGATTGGTTGGTTGATTCCTCGACCGAACGCTCAAAGCCGGCGCACCGGACCCGCGGCATTGCCGCCTGAAGCAATTCATCCACGCGAAATGTAGCTGACGTACTGGGTGCGTCTCCTCTTCCATGAGAGAAAAAGAAAACAGAGAATTGGTTGGCTTTGCAGTGCTCTGTCTGATTGAGACAGGCAGGGCAGAATCGAGGTGTTGAGACGAGTGTGATGCGGTGCCGAAGTCAGCACTGCTTCCCGACCGACCGACTGCAAGAAAGCTGAGCACGTCTTTCCAACTGATTTCATCTTACATCGTGAAAACGGAATTCGACGACTTTCGCGCGAGGATTCCAAAAGCACAAGTCCCGAGCAAGCGATAGGATGGAGATTGATTGATCTCCTCGAGATGCACGAGGAGAAGAACGCGCCGTGCTTTGATGGTGTAAAGTCCTGCGCGTTGCCAACGCTTGCTCATCCACCCACCGCGGCTCTTTTGGTCACGGCGTTCACTTGATGAGACTCATGCACCTCAAACACTCATCACTGTCGACTAATCGAAAACGCATCTCTGAAACTACCGAAATTCTCCCTTTTCGACGACCACGGTACTGCGCTCTTTTGACGAGCACTTCAACATGGTTGACACGCACGCCGAGCTTTCTTTATGACAGGCGTTACGACGCTAAATGCGGACGACATAGTCGTCGTATTGATGCTCGTTCCGCCGTGTTCTGCTTCGGTTCTGCTCGATTGCGATGGACACGAGCAGTGGCGAGTTCCAGGCGGCTCTGCGAGACCATGCCAAGAGCCTCGGCGTGGATCCGGACGGCGAGAGCTACCTGCTGGAGCTGGTTCAGGAGGCGTTGCTAGCAGAGCTACCGACTGGTTGGGAGCAGGGAGAGACCGAGGACGGCACGCTCTACTACTTCAACACCAACACCGAGGAGAGCATTTGGGAGCACCCGCTTGACGCGCACTACCGGGAGCTCATACAGACCAAAAAACAAGAGCACACAGCTGCAGCACCAGCAGCAAGCAAGCCAGAACCTGCTGTGTCTGCAGCGAAGGCAGAGCCAGTACAAGAGACGACAGCGGTGAGCAGTGTCGAGGTCTATAGCTTTGATGAGTGTAGTGACGATGAGCTGGATGCGCGCGCCAAGAGTCGGCAGACTACCACCACCACCACGGCAAAAACTTCCACTTCGGCTTCAAGTACTCAGGATCGCAGCTCGCGACTCAATGCACTGTTTGGAGCAGAGTCTACCACAACCTCTTTGAATCGCGGAAACTCTACGGCCGCTAGTAGTAATCTAGCGAGCTCTTTTGGAAGTGCAAGCCAAAATGCTAGCACATCATTACTAGGCTCCAAGGGTACGGGTGCTTCAACGGCCTCAGGATCAACAACAGGTGGATTTGGGCGTGATCGGTCTTGGCTTCTAGATGGAAGCGACGACGAAGGAGACGTGTTCGGAAAAAAGCCTGTGAGCAGCCTTCTCGGCTCGAAGGATATGCGACCAGCTACGGCTTCATCTCTGGCTAGCGGAACGCCTCTCACAACAACAAACACCAATAGCCCCTACTCGTTTCTTTCCCGAGGAGATACAAGACCAGGGACATCCTCTTCGACTACCCTGCCAACTTCCAACCCTTCGGCGCTCGACATGATGCTCAACGCCTCGGGTGCGAGCTCTCAGAAGTCTCCTATCCTTGGCGCAGCCTCGGCATCTGTGGCAAGCTCCTCTCCACCTCGTCGTGCAATTGGAACGACAGTGAAAACCCAGCTATTCTCTTCCGATTCCCAATCTAGCTCTGGTGGCGCTCCACTCGCCGCTGCTGGGATGAGTTCGCTTTTGGGCACATCCGATGCTTCTATCACCAGCTCCTTCGCATCCGGCCGTGTCGAGCAGCTGGAAAAGCAAGTGGCGACCCTTACAACAGAGAATGAGTCACTAAAAAAATCCCTAGAACGTGCCCAACAAGATGCGAAAGAGGTCAACTATCTCAAAATGAAAGCTAACGAAGCAAAGAGCAAGCTGGCGGACAAGGACTCGGAGCTAGCCGAACTCCGAGCGACTCTCAAGAAGGAGAAGGATGCTCTTGCTGATGCGCAGCGCAAATTTGACCAGCAAAAGAACCTGCAACACCAGACGAGTAACAGCGAAGTCGCAAGTGGTAAAGAGCGAGAAACTCGACTGGAGATGGAAAAGGATTCGCTGAATGAAACGGTTCGAAAGCTGCAGCATGACCTTGAAGAGGCAAAGAAACAGGTAAACGACACCAACAAACAGCTTCGGGAGGTTGAAAAACAGCTCACAGAGACAAACAAGCTGCTCGAAGACTCGAAAGCGCAACTCGATGAATCGAGGAAGTTGCTTGCAGGAGCAAATGCAGACTCTAAAAAGGGTATAGAGGACATCCGTGAAGCGAGAGAGGCCGAAACGAATGCAAAGCACGCATTATCCATCGCAAATGAAGCAGTTACGCAGGCTCAAGTGTCGTTGAAGTCAAAAGAGCAAGCGTGGAAAGCGCAAGAAGACGCCCTCAACCAGAAAATTAAAAAATATACCCAGGAGCTTGATTCGCTACGAGACAAGCTCGAATCAGCGGGCAAAAGTCATCAACAAGAGCTTGAGGATGCACGAGATGCAAGCTTGAAGGCCCAGCTGCGCGTCAAGGAGCTTGAGCGGCAGGTTGAGAGCGAGCGAAGCAAAGGCGAAGAAGCCTCGGCAGCAGCCATACGTGACTTGAAACGCGACTTGGAGTCCAAATCTCGCTTACTTGCAGATGCTGAAGAACGGATGAAGTCGTTTGAGAAGCAAGCCCAAACCGCGCAGGTAGAGCTGATTGAGCTGCGAGACAAATTGGAAGCAAGTCAGCAGCAGCGAAGTGCTCTCGAGCTTCAGCACCGGCGAGAAAAGCAGCAACGCGAGGAATTTCAGGCTAAAGTAGCGCAGATGGAGTCGCAGCAGCTACTCGAGAAGAGGGAGCGCGAGGAAAGGCTTCAACGTGAAAAAGAGCTCACACACGAATCCACCTCCAAGCTAGAGGCTCAGGTGCGGGAGCTCAGCGCACAAGTTGTACAGTTAAAATCACGAGAGCTTGCACCGTTGACGGCGCAGCGAGAGGCTCTTGAGCGCGAACGGGACGGATTAAATGAACGAGTTGCGTCACTCGATCGCGCGCTGCGAGCATCGCAGCTCGAATCCACTACTCGCGAGAATGCTGTTAGCCAGCTGCAGCGCGAGCTCGAACTGCTCCAGCGCCGCTCACAACAAACACGAGGGCAGCTGGAAACGCTGGTGTCGCAAAAAGAGGCAGGTGAGCAGCAGATTGCAGCGCTTGAAGCTGAACTCGCCACAGCACGACATGACAAGCGCTCGGAGAGCGACAAACTGGCCTTCAAGCTGCGAGAGCTCGAGTCACAACTTGCGCATCGTGACTACGAGGTCGCTCGAATCGAGGAAAAGTTCGCAGCTGCCGAGGCATGGAGAGCAAAAGAGGCAAGACGTGTTCAAGATCGCGACGCCGAGCTCGTGGATGTACGAGAACAGCTTGCGCAGCTCAAGGCCCACAATGTCGAGGCTGAAAACAGCGCAGTGATTGCCGAGCTCCGCCGTATCAAGTCCGACCTTGAGCACGAACTCGAGTCAACGCGAGGTGAACTCGAGAGAGCACGTGCGGAGGTCGCCAGGCAGCTCCCGGAGCTTGCAAGGGCATGTGTGGCACGCACAAGCGACGAATGGAGCAAGAAGCTTCGTGAAAGCGTGGTAAAAGTCAAACAACAATGGCGTCTTGAGGCGACGAGCGAGCGAAATACTCTGATTGCGAGAGCTCAACGCGCTGAAGAGGCTCAAGATGCAGCCGAGAGAAAGCTCAAAGATGTCGTGGCCGAGAGCGAATTCTTGCGCAAGGAGGTGCGGCGCATCGAGGACGGCAACAAGGAGCTCCTCGACCAGCTCCACACCATCCGAGTATACATGACGTCGTATCCGCGGGGATCTCAACATGTAGGTGGTTGCACAGGCCATACCGGAGTAAACTCCATTGGAACGAGTGCTCCATCCAATCAACCGCAGCCACCGCTGCAATCACATGCAGTTCCACCTCCCCCACCACCTCCCCCAGCTCAAATCCCAGTCAGCTCACCACCACCAAGTCTTTGGGGGGAAGCCGCTGCGGTTGGACACCTAAACGCACAACTTGGTATCTTGCACGCCCAGTTTCAGCAACTTCTTGACTCCAACGATCGGTGGCGGCGGCCGACGGTGGTCACGAGCTATTCGCCTTCGTTTGGCTTCAGTCCAGCATCCGTATCGCCATACTCGCCGAGCGATCGGTTTGAAATTCCGTCGTCTCCCCGGCACTCCACGACCGAAACAAAGGCGGAGATGACACCCACATCAGAAGATGTCGAGGATACAGTGAAAGCATTGTGCCCAATACGTCGACAGCAGCAGGAACGTGAAAAAGAGGAGTTGCTAGCTTCGCTGGAAGCGCTAGGGTCGCCGCCGCCCTTGAATGCAATGGATTGTGCGGCAGCACTGCCAGACGCCAGCACGGCTTGGTACCAGCCAGACTACTGGCGAAGGAAATACAACACGTACTGAACAATCGAACAAGCCTGCTGTCAGTCACCTCCACCACAAACATGCTCGAACGCACCCCGTCATGCAGTAAAACCACCCTGTTATTGCTTCTTTCTCGTTATTTGGGCGCTACCGGCACTCCTTTCGGACCGGATGCTTAATACACGCGCGCGAACGGCGGAACGTGCTTGCACTCGTTCTCGTCGAGGGTCTGGTCGTGCACAGCACGGTAGCGGATCGTCGTCTTGCCCGTCTCCTCGTCGTGGTACGCGAGCGTGTGCTTCATCCACTCCTCGTCGTTACGCTCGGTGAAGTCCTCGCGGGCGTGAGCGCCACGCGACTCCTTACGGGCCTCGGCGGCGTGCATGGTGCTGCTGGCACACGCCAGCAGGTTGCGCAGCTCGGCCGTCTCGATCAGGTCCGTGTTCCAGATGAGCGAGCGGTCCGTCACCTTGATGTCCTTGAACTTGGGCACGACCTCGTCGATCTTCTTGACACCCTCCGCCAGCGACTCCTGCGTGCGGTACACGGCAGCGTCGTTCTGCATGGTCTTCTGCATCTCGAGGCGCAGGTCGGCCGTCGACACACCACCGTCGGCGTAACGCAGGTGGTCGAGGTCGGCGATGGCCTTCAGACCACCGTCCTTGGGCATCGGGCGCTTGGCCTCACCCGGCTTGGTGATCTCAGCGATGCGCAGAGCGCACGCGCGGCCGAAGACGACCAGGTCGAGCAGCGAGTTGGCACCGAGGCGGTTGGCACCGTGCACCGACGCACAGGCAGCCTCACCAGCAGCGAACAGACCCTTGACAACCTTGTCCGGGTACATCTTGCCAGCAGGCGGGATGTCGCCGCTGTAGTCGGGCACGACGACCTCGCCCATGTGGTTGGTCGGGATACCACCCATGTTGTAGTGCACGGTCGGGAGCACCGGGATGGGCTCCTTGGTCACGTCGACGCCGGCGAAAATGGCCGCCGTCTCCGAGATACCGGGCAGACGCTCCGCCAGCAGCTCGGCCGGCAGGTGGTCCAGGTGCAGGAAGATGTGGTCGGCGTTCTTGCCAACACCACGGCCCTCGCGGATCTCCATGGTCATGGCGCGCGAGACGACGTCGCGCGACGCAAGGTCCTTGGCCGTCGGCGCGTAGCGCTCCATGAAGCGCTCGCCCTCCGAGTTGCGGAGGATACCTCCCTCACCACGGCAGCCCTCCGTGATGAGGCAGCCGGCGCCGTAGATGCCCGTGGGGTGGAACTGCACGAACTCGGGGTCCTGCAGCGGGATGCCCGCGCGGATGGCCATGCCCGTGCCGTCGCCGGTGCACGTGTGCGCCGAGGTGCACGAGAAGTAGGCGCGTCCGTATCCGCCCGTGGCCAGCACCGTGTTGTTGGTGTGGAAGCGGTGGAACGTGCCGTCCTCCATGTTGAAGGCCATGACGCCGACGCAGTCTCCGGCGTCGTTCATGATGAGGTCGAGCGCGAAAAACTCGATGAAGTAGGACGTGTCAAACGCGAGCGAGCGTCCGTAGAGCGTGTGGAGCATGGCGTGGCCCGTGCGGTCAGCGGCGCAGGCGCATCGGTGGGCCTGTCCTCCCTTGCCGAACTCGAGCGACTGTCCGCCGAAGGCGCGCTGGTAGATCTTTCCGTCCTCGGTACGCGAGAACGGCAGTCCGAAGGACTCGAGCTCGCGCACGGCCTGCGGGGCCTCTCTGCACATGTAGTGGATGGCGTCCTGGTCTCCGAGCCAGTCGCTGCCCTTGACCGTGTCGTACATGTGCCAGCGCCAGTCGTCCTTCTCCATGTTGCCGAGCGCGGCGTTGATGCCGCCCTGCGCCGCGACCGTGTGCGAGCGCGTGGGGAAGAGCTTCGAGATGCACGCCGTCTTGAGCCCGGCCTCGGCGCAGCCCATGGCGGCGCGCAGGCCGGCGCCGCCCGCGCCGACCACCACGGCGTCGAACTCGTGGTCGATCACCGTGTACTTGGACGTCAGCGCCGCCGTCTCCTTGCCGCTGAGCCCCTGCGAGCTCACGACCGCGAAGCCGCGCGCCTGCGCCTGCGCGCGCGTCTGGAGCCGCAGCGAGCGCTTCAGCTGCGCCGCGCGGAGCATCTCGAGGCCGTTGGGGGGAGCGCGAGCGCGTGGAGAGGGCGGGAGGGACCGCCGGAACGAGAGGGGGAGGCCGGTGGCGCGGCCCGAAGGTTTGGGAACTAAGCGCCTGGCGGCGACTTGCGGCTCGCGCTCCGCCCTACGCTGGTGTAGGATGGTAAAACCTCGCGGAAAGGTGAGGTTATTTGAGGGAGCAGCACTGTGGCGCGCGGGTGAAGTTGATGGGTACGGCGGGAAGTGATAGCGGGAGTATGGACGCGGTTCTGGCGGTCCAGGCGAGAGGGAACTTGAGCGGGAGGATGCGGCGGTGGGATTCAGATGGGGTGGTGGACGCTAGGGAAGGCGGTTGAACCTCCGAGGCGGAGGTTTAGTGTGGTTTGGGATTATTTAGGTGGTGTTGGACCCGAATGATGTGTTTTGGACGCGAAATGAGGGAAGTTTGATGGATAAAGCTCGCGACGCGTGTGACGGCTCGTCGTCACTCGCGACCAATGGCCCTCACCACATTGCGCATTGTGCGCTTGGCCGCTCCTCCATGCGGGAGACCTTCGTCGTCCCTTACAACCTCCACCTGCAGTCTACTAGACGCGTGGACACCCACGGAAAGCGCCACATCCTGCATCCCCCATTGGCCTTTGGCCGTCGCGCGCCTACATACTGCCTTCGATCGAATTCCGCAGATCCACCGCAGGCGATTGTCGACGAATTCGGCGGCTCCCCTACGGCATCCGTCATTAAATATACTTCATCATGTGTCCCACACAAGTAACCTCCCCCCTCTACAACGGCAACTAGCATCTTCCTCTACAAGAGCCACCAACCCCCCATCGACTCCACCACTAAGCAAGCCGAGAGAGATGGCCGCCGCCGCCGCGCCGACCGACGCGCCCGCGCGCTCGCCGCCGCCAAAGAAGAAGCCGGCGGCGCGCTCCTCCGCAACTTCCAGCGCGGCCGCGGGCGCCGCGACTGGCGGAACGAGCGTCAGCATGCGCAAGCAGGGCGACGGCGCGGACGCGAGCGCCGCGGGGGCAGCCGACGGCAACAGCGGCGACCTGTTCGCGCGCAACCTGTCGCTCATGGCGGTGGCGCACGTGGCGCGCGGCGTGGGCTTCGACGCGCTCAGCAAGTCGGCGGCCGACGCGCTCGTGGACGTCATGGCCAAGTGTGCGTGGCGGCATTTTGGAGGGGAAAGGCAGGGGAGGGGGACTGACGGTGTGGGATGCGATGCAGACATCCAGCGCATCGGGGAGGCGGCCAAGGACAACGCAGAGCTCGCGGGTCGCACGCAGCCGCGGGCGACAGATGTGACGCAGGCGCTGCAGGACCTGGTGCGCGTGAAGAGGCTTGGGCTGTTGCGCTCTTTGGCGTGACCTTTGCTGATGTTGCACGCGTGAGGACTGCAGGTGCCGGCGCCTGTGAGCGTCTCGGACCTTGTGCGAGCCCTGGAGACGGCCAAGCGCCCGTTCCCTCGCGACGTACCGGCGTTCCCGGTGCGCAAGCGCGACCTGGCGGGCAACGCGATCGAGCAGACGGCGATAGGCCGCAGAGAGAACCTCCCACCGCACGTGCCGAGCTTCCTGCCGCCGCTGCCCAACCGCCACTCGTACAGCAATGATCGGCCTGCTGTTGTCGAGCGCGACCACGACACCAAGCGCGTTCGCCTTGAGTTGCTCGACCAGAAAGCGCGCGTGCAGCAGTCGCTCCACGGTCTCCAGTCAGTCGCAGCGAGTACGTTCGCTTGGGGTTTTGTGCTGAGAGTGATCCATTGCTGACGAGTGCGCTTTGAACAGAGAAAGCAGTGCCCGTGGTGCATCAGCCGTCGTGGAGCGCCTTCCAGGGTTCCACGGGCGACAATGCGACCGAGAATCCATTCGTCCAGGCTCCGATAGTCGCGGGCGATGCGACTGGCGGCGACGACACCATGGTGTGCTACGGTGTTCGTACTTGCATCGCATTCATCAGCTGAGAGACTTACCGTCTGCACTGTTTCCCTTCAGAGCGTGTTTGAACGTCCTGCGCGTGCGTTTGCTCCTAGCACGTCGTCGACAAAGGCGCAGAAGAAGAGCAACAACATCGAGGCATCTTCCGTCAAGCTGTCAAAGTGAGTGCATGACGTTTTCTCATAAACATGTAGGAAATGCTGTCGCCTAACAATCGGCTCTTTGATGAAACAGCAGCCAGGAACTTGGCAAGGAGGAAAAGATCCTCATGGGTACATTTCACGACGGTGACTCGGAGTGATCGCCATGCTAGCCTAGACTCGGAGCTGTTCAGCTTCACACCAGTAACTATGCCATCAATTTGGAATCAAAGTCGCACTTGTATTCGTACCAATAATGAAAGCAGACTGCACGCAGGGATTCTACACGACCTTGTCTTCCGGGCCGAGCACCATCGACATGTTGTGGTCCTCTTGCGCGACCATAGATGCCTTGGACATGGGCCGCAATGCGGCGTCGTTGGACGACGCCAACACCTTCTTGGAGTTGCGTGCCTGGATGATGCGCACGACCGCGAACGCCAGAATAGCAGCGACCAGACCCGCAATGACGCCTGCGACGGCAAGAGGCGGGCCGAAGCCGTCCGCCACCTCGGTGCTCGACAGCGCGACCGTACAGCGCGGTCCACCCCATGATCCAGATGACAGGCACTTGCACTTTCCAGACACACACTGGCCCGTGAGCACGGACGAGAAGCCGACGGTGCAATCGTCGTCATCAAGGCATCGAGCTCCGCCAAGCACCTCAATCATTGGGTTCTCGATTGTCGTGTACTCGTCGATGTGATCTTCGATCCACTGGGCCGTCGGATGGGAAGATGGGTCACATCCGATGCTCATTGTCGAGTTACTCGACGTGTCCTGGTACACGCGAATGTAGTCAAGCTTCATGTACATGGGAAAGTCGGCGCAAATCTTGTTGGTCTTCTCATTCTTGCCATCGCCAACACACGGGCTACCCGGGTTCGGCGGCTTGGAGCCCCAGCTCGTGGATAGTGCAACGTTGAGAATGATGTACATGGGCTCCTCGATCATCAGCTTGTGCGGGTTGCTCTCGGCCGAGTCCTGCGGCGGGTTCTCGAGCGTGTCGGCTGGGATTTCGAAGATCGGGATGTCCTCGACCATCCACCGCACGTAACCGTCGCGGCCCATGACCCACTCGAGCTGGTAAGCGACATAGCCCGTGTAGGCACCGAGCTGGATCGGAGAGTTGGCACTGATAGCGTCCATCTGGTAGTTGAACGGCGCCATCGTTTCGGTCTTGGTCTCGTTGTCGAGGCGCGGGTCTGAGCACTTAGAGTTCTGGTTGTCCGGGTCACACAAGTACGCGCCAATGTAGGCGTTCAGCACCGGCATGCAGCCGCCGACGTCGTTGATGCCCCAGTGCCGCGACCCCTTGCCGTCAATAAGCCCCAGGTCCGAGTATCCGTCCATGGAGGCTGGACACGTGTTGGTGCCCTCGCAGTTGTTGCTGGTGATGCCGCGAGTTACCGACGCGTTGACGGCCGTGAAGCTCTGCGACGTGTTTGTAATTGGCGTGCAGATCGTGTTGGGGGCGTACCGCAGGCCCTGGTACCAGCTATCGTAGCCGCGCTTCTTGTACGTGGCCGTGGGCACGCCGGGGTAGTTGGCACCGAGCGTTTGACAGCCACCGCCGTAGATGCAGTAGATGTTGGTGTCGTTGGACGGTGGGAAGATGCGGAACTTGTCGGGCATGCCCGGCGCGATCTGGATGGACGTCGAGATGGCGGTACCGCCGCCCTCGAGCAGGTCGATCTCTGGCGCGCCGCGGCCCTGGTTCGGGTTGAGTCCGTGTCCGGGCGTGTCGTTACAGGCGCTGATGCGCTGGTCGTTCGCGAGGTCCTCGTTGCACTCGTCGTAGGACCAGGGCCACATGCGGCTCGTGGAGCCCGTGAAGAGCGCGCGTCCGAGGTTTCCTAGCAGCCAGATACCCGGCCACGTGGGGTAGTAGTCAATGTTCTTGACTCTTCCGTTGACGTCCCCAAGGTCGGGGTTCCCACTTGCGGCCGAGACGGCTCCAGGCAGCTGCGCGAGCACCTCCATGCGTCCTCCCTGGAAGCAGAACTTGTTCCAAGTCTGCACCATGGCGGATCGGTAGTACATGCTGTGCGTCTCAAAGCTCGGCGGGCGCGTGTACGAGTTGTAGACCGTGTACGTGATGTTGTCCTCCTGGCGCACCTCGATCTGGAACACGCCGCGGCCGTCCGCCTCGGTCACGGTCGACGACATGTTGGGCGAGTAGTACTCGAGCGCGGCGTTGACGCCGTCGGGCATGTCGAGCGCCGTCCACAGGTGGTCCTTGCCCGCCGAGAAGTTGCGTCCGGCCACGTTGAACTCGTCCGACATGACGAGCTCCCACGAGTCTCCGCGCGACGACGTGACGGTACGCGCGGCCTCGGGCGTGTCCGGGTCCACCCACGGCCGCAGCCCCGAGCGCGTCAGGATCTGCGACGACTGCGCGGCGTCGGCGGCGCTCAGCGCGGCGCCAGCGGCCGCCAGCAGCTGCTTCCACGTCATTTGGCAGGCGTCCAGCGAGGCTTTACCGCTTGGCTGGGGGAGGTGTCCGCAGGGCGGAGAAGATGGAAGTGATGGAAGGGAGGGCGGCCATGTGGAGGGAAGCCAGTGAGGAAGGACGAGGGTATAGTGAACATGAGGTAAAGGTAGGTACGGCGGCTCGCGACGTTGTGGCAGCGGGAGAGACGGCGCTTTTTTGGTTTTTTTGGTGGACTCTCTAACAGGAAAAAAAGAGTGGATTCACTTGGAAAATGTATGGGGAAAATTTAATCCGTTGGCAATCCAGCAAATCCTTTTTCGGCTGTTCGAAGGTTGACGATTGTGTTTTGGGCCAATGGAAGAGTGGGGATGGACAATGTGGCCAATTGACGGGCGGGAAATAGAGCAACGCGCGATGATTGGTCAGGAAAGTGGCTTGGCATTCCGTAGCCAGGGCGATGGCTTCAATTCAATGCTGCCGGGAGACTGGCAGTAGATGCTCAGCGATGTGCTGGCCGAAGCTTGGACATAAGACCTGCACGGCAGCCACACTATGCCGACATACAACTCGCTACGATATTTAGACTTCGATTGCTAAATCGTTGATCTATCAAGAGTTTTCAAAGTTCGCGAGCAAACAAATCAACCACGGGAATCGCAAATCATTCGTTAGCCTTTGTGCCATTTGGCAACTCTCTCATCGTCTGCAGCATGCTCATACACGTTCAATACGTGATGCGCATCCTCTACAACGAACTTTCACCAGCAATTTGGACAACCACTTTCCCATTGGCGCGTCCAGACGCTTGGACCTTCAACGCGTCGAGCAAATGTTCAAACGAGTGTGTCACGATGTTGAGGTCGTCGTGGCTCGACCCGAGCGTCAGCAGCGAGGTGATGTCGCCGGTGCTGTCGGCGAGCATCAACTACAGTTGAATTTATGAATGCTTTCGGCGTGGACGAGCTTCATCGGGTTTGCATGTCTGCATATGATGTCGCCTACGACGGCTGGTCTACCTGCTGCACAGTGGAGCGATAGGCAGTAGGCGTAGCAGGCTGCAGAGGCAGCCGACACACTTGCTTTGTCTTTTGCTCATTAAAAAACTCGGCAACTTCGGTTCACATCCCCGGGTCTTCGCGACAGAGTCTAGTGAATCAATGACCGGGACGACCTTCTCTTCTTCGACCATCGCGGCGAGCTTCTTCAGATCCTCGCGGTTCGGCTTGACCAAGAAACTAGTAGACTGCGCTCCGATCGAAGACTTGATGGGATCCTTGATTCCCAGAATCGTCACGAACTGACCCGTTCCTGGTTTGAGGATCTTCTGCGCGTCCGAGTTCCACGAGTTCGGCCCCTTGCCGCAATCGTAGAGCAAATCGATCGAGTTTGGTGCCAAGATATCCACCCACTTGTCCTTGGTGTAGTCGATGACTTCATCGGCACCGAGCTGCTTCAATAGCTCCACATTGCGAGAGCTGCTCGTGGTGATCACGTACGCGCCGAGAGCCTTGGCAATCTGAATAGCAAACGTCCCAGTGCCGCCACTGCCGCCGAGAATGAGCACACGCTGACCCGATTGGAGCTTTCCATGATCGACGAGCGCTTGAAGACTCGTTAGTGCAGCCAGTGGCATGGCTGCCGCCTTGTCGAAGCCGACGTTCTTGGGTTTGTGCGCCACCAGCGATGCATCAACGACAATGTACTCGGCGAACGCACCGGTGTGCACAAACTCCGTCATGGCGTAGACATCGTCGTTGACATGGAGGTCGAACGCGTCAGCGAGATCAGTGCCGACCTCAACAATGGTGCCAGAGAGATCGAAATCATAGTGCGCAGGGTTCGCGGGCGATGGAGTCGGTGACGGAGGGAAGGGTGTGTCCTGAGCGGTGCTGAGATCAACGGGGTTGGTGGCAGCGCTTCGCACCTTGATGCGGACTTGAGCTGGTCCCAGCGGAGACTGTGCAACGGACGTGTTGAGCGTGAGCACCTCAAAGGGGTCGCCTCGCTTCGAGAACTGGTAGGCTTTGTAGGTTGGTGGAATCACTACGGAGGTCGTCTTGGAAACGGCGACTGGGGATTTTGCAGTCTTGTCAAGTAGGACGCGGATTGGCGAATGTGCTGCAATGCCCAACGACGTAGAATCGAGTCGAGTCGAAGATTGCTGCGTCACGACCAGCATTTCGTTATGACCGATCAAGTAAACATCACTTCAAGGTGTTTGCGTAAAGTGCGCTTCGATTGTGGCTGTGACTACCTCATTGTTGCGTGTGTGATCCATAGCTGCAGGCGCCTCGCGTGATCGCGGCGCCTGTTTGGTGTCCTCCCAGGCGCAGAGCCACCATGATCGGGCAATTCATAACAACACGTCTCGAACAGTAATTGACACGGACACATACCAACATCACCGACCGACGACCTGCCATCGCCGCTTACATTGCTGATGCATAGAATCCTTATGGGCTCCCCCGCATTCGCTCTGTACACTGATCCACCCTACGATATCTCGTCTCCGATACTTTTTGCGCCAAGTCGTTCCCCACGAAGTGCTCGATGTTATAAGTTGCCGCCACCAATGCTCGACGAATTAAAGAATAACCAAGCACGCGTTCCGCTGTTCACACAGCAACTCACCCAAACAACACCAAGGGTAGACGATGCTTTACCTCAGCCCTACATTATGTGTTTCTGCTAAACACTGGTAACGAATGCCTTTGTTGCACGTCACGATCACCTTGCCAATCGTCTTGACAGCAACCAAAATGCTGGGAACCAAAGCCTTCGTGATGAATGCTTCATCGAGTTGCAGGCGAAGGCGACAAATCAATGTACAGTAAATTGATGACCACGCGCTGATTGGTCAGGGTCCCCCGTCATTCGTAGCCATCACGCACTTCAACATGGTGCAACACTGCGACAGCGGCTATTTCTGTGTGGCAATTGTTGCCATTGACGCTGCTCTCGATTCTGCCGCTCGAGCTGGCCTTATTGACCTCATGGTCGCCACTGGTGCGCCGCCCCGAGCTCGCAGCAAGCCAGCGCCATGCCTGCCCTACAAGTCTCTGGACCTGTTTCCCTCGCCAGCCCCACCGCCTTCACAAAGTGGAAACCACCACGTTCGCTCGCCTTCACGCAAGACACTCGCGAATGTCGGTTTTGATCACGCGATGGGCGGCTCGGCGCTCTTCCGGCTCTCGAGCACAGGGCAGTCGTTGAGTCTCCAGCAAGCAGTGCCAAATGAAGCAGCCGCAGTCAGTGGTATTAGCAGTGCTAGCAACTTCCTCGGCTCGCTGCGCGCCACCACACTGCTTGACTACAGCTTCATGCGCGAGTTCTCACTTCTCAAGCGCAAGCCCATGCACGAACGGAATCTGTCACGGCTGTCGACCGCTTCCGTATACAGCATGCGAACAGCGCAACTCGCGCTCGAACAACAAGGCCAGAGCGAGCTGCATCCCGTCTACGACTGGAAAAAGCCGCCACCACTCCTACAAGGAGATCAATCTCCTAGTAAGAGTCCGGATGATATCCGGGCCCCGATTCCAGTGGCACCGTCCAGATTCCCGCCCCTGACTCAACGGCCAGTAGCAGGAGTGACAGTGGTGACATCCGTACCCAACACCGTGCCGGCAACAGCTATCTCGATTGATAAAGCACTACTCACTCGATCCAAACACCCAGTTGTGCCCCCTCAGTCGTATCAACCAACAAAGCCTCCAAACTTACGTCGTCCAAATCAGCACGAGGCACAGATGACCACGCCGCCGGTCTTAATGTGGCATGATCTGAGCGAATTTGATCTCCGCAAGTGCCATCCGGCATCTGTCATCGCTGAAATACATGGACACTTGCAGGAACAGAATGTGGCCGCACTGTGTGCATCGACTGGATACAATCGTATCGAGATTTTTGGGCTCTGGGCACGATTCAAGGCGCTATGCTCCATCGCACTGAGTCCGAAAGGTATCGATAAAGACACCTTTCGTCGCGGTTTGCCGCAGCTCGCACTGGAAGACCAATTCTTCATAGACCGAGTCTTTGACATCCTCGATGCGGATGGCTCTGGAATTCTTGAGTGGTCCGAGTTCATCGAAGCTCTGAGTGCACTAGAAAAGGGCGACGCCGAGACGCGCGTGCGATTCCTCTTTCGTGTCTATGACTTGAGTGGGGATGGGGCGATTCACCGCAACGAAATCCAGCGATTTTTCCTTTCAAGTCTCCTAATTCCACCGTCAGAAGATGTCGTAGCGGTTGCGACGCATGTTGTGGACAAAATCTTTGCTGCTGTTGGCCGCGAATCAAGTGATACCGTCCGGGTACAAGATGCGCTGACATACATTCGGGAGCATCCAGGTGCAGCCGACATTTACTCGTTACTTGGGCGCACCATGGTCACCAACCAACGTTTGGTGGTTGACAAGAGTGCGCCTAAAGGAGCCACCTAAGTAGATACATGCGAATACAGTTGATCGGGCAACGCTGAGCGCACCTGCAGACACTTTGTGGCCCCTGATGTGTTAAGTTGGCGCTCGGCAAAAAATGTTAGGTTTTGGTTGACCTCGGAGCATGTTGAGGAGAAGCATGAGCATGTTCGTCGAGGCGTTGACGTCGCGGTTCACAGTAGTACCAAAACAGCCATTGGATCGACAATGGAGCACACAATAAACCTTGCACGTCCGCCATTCCTTGTCCGTGCTGTTCTTGACCTTGCAGAGGCGGAGACTGTACTGGTATTCTAGCCGCCGGTGGCAACGTGAGTGAAGCTTGTTGGTGCGAAACTCATCAATTGGTTGTACACGACAGTAGTTTCTCAACGTGTGCTCGAGTCTCTTGACCGGCCCCGCGGGGCACTTCTTGATGAGTCCTGAGTAATCGGTATTGCTCCAATCTCCAAATCCAACCACCGTTCGCCTGCCTGCTTGCTGGGTCAGACTCCGGCAGAGTTCATGTAGCTTTTTCTGCGCAAAGATGTACCGACCAAAACGCAGGTTGCGGAATCCCTTCGCCCGTGAAAATCCTAGCAGGTTTTCCATCCGTGGAATAACGTATCGTGTGTACGTTTCCAGCAACTCGAGCGACGCGGTCTTCTTCGACGGCATCTGACGCTCGGCCGCCAAAATGTCGGGACGCCGCTCCTTCCAGCAAGCTATCTTCTGGTTGCTCTTGTGGTAGCGAGCATCCTCGTAGAACTCACGAGAAGAGCCGTGGATAGTCTCGCCGTCCTGGTTGGTTGCTACAAACAGATCTCGTCTGCCAGGATCGAGGCCCCACATGACATCGTAGTCTTCTTCCCGAAGTGGGCGGTCTGTCGCCGGATGAGTTTTCCGCATGACGATGCTGACAGCCTTTCCGTCCGTCACGATCTCTCCTGCGAACTTCTTGTTGGCTGTTTCAAACTTCTCGATATTGAAGAGACTGTGCCACCAATCGTCTGCGACAACATTCCAATCGTCACCTAGCGGAGGCATGCGAACACCAGCACGTAGAAGTAGGCTGCGGAGCGCCGTCTTGCACATCTTGAAGTGCGAGCACTTGAACCCATTCTTTGTCGGCAGGAGACTGAACGTGCGGACCTCTGGGATGTCCTGTCGATGCTGAAACCGGCGATTCCTCTCTTCAATGTCGGTTAGAATCATGTAGGTGAGAGGAAGCAATCTGTTAGCCTCGTCGGACAAGTAGCCGCTCTCGTTGCGCGGGATCTGCTCTCGCCAAGCCTGCACCTCGGTATCGTTGCCGTTCTAGACAGGGTCCAGGATGCTCTTGATCATGACGTAGGCCTCCGCACCATTCAAGTCATAGACCCGCTTGATGTGACGGTGAAAGCGACGGTAGACGTTGCGTACGATCGCGTTCTTGGTGTTAGTGGCCATCATTTGGCTGCGTTCTGTTGCCACCCAGCGGTAATCTGCCGGTTGCTTGCACGTCGAGCGTCCTCACCTCGCCAAGTGTTGTACAGCGTGACTGATTGCTGGAATGCAGGAGACCCGAGTGTGGAGTTGGCGTTGCAAACACACGATAAGGGTAACACGACCTATTGTGAGCCGCGACCAGTCGTGGGCCATTTTACTCGCATCTGACACCAGTAGCCTATATTTAATCCAATACAAAAAATCTTCCCAGGTTGAAGCGGTAAAGCATGCACGCGCCCTATCCGACCTCCATCCATGCCATCGTTTCTGCCTACCCACCGTAATCGTCGCTCCTAGCTCTTTGCTCCTCATTCTCCTTTCACCCTCGTCGCCAATTCCAAGCCTAGCCTGCAAAGCTGCATGCAATGCCCGCCTGGATGCCTGAGACGTTGGAAACCGCTCTGCAAGCTTGGGAGGCCAATAAGACCAGCACAACGAAGCTGTCGATCCGAAAGCTTGCCGAGATGTACGGCATTCCTCGTCAGACGCTTACAAGATATATCCAAGGCCAGCCTATCGGGGTAAAAAGTGGACCGTCACCAGCTTTGTCGGCTGACGAGGAGGACGGCCTAGTCGCTGGACTACTAGAGCTGCACGCAAAAGGCTTCCCGGCCACTCGACTACGGCTTAAACAACTCGTTCTGGATATCGTCCGCCAAGTGGATTGCTCAATTCTTGGAGAGGCACAACACCAGGCTCATTATGCGCAAGTCACGTATCTTGGATATCAGTCGTGTTGATGCCTTCGACGTCGACGAGATGACTTGTTTCTTTGCTGAGTACGAAGACTACATACGCACACACAATGTACCGGCCACTCGCGTCTACAATTGCGACGAGACAGGTGTCGATCCTCAGGGTGGATCACCGATGAAAGTGGTAGCAAAGCGTGGGGCCAAACACGTCGCGGTAAAGCGCGGGCAGAACCGTGAAAACACGTCTGCCCCCATGACGGTGAGTGCAGCGGGTGCTGTGCTGCCGCCGCTTTTCATCTACAAGGGGAAGCGCTTGAGAAGTGATCTACTGGAAGACGCGCCACCGTCAAGTGCTGCGACTGTGTCGGAGAGTGCGTTCATTGATGTGGCAATATTCGACTCTTGGATCGACCATTTTGTGGAGCATATCCCACCTGCCAGGCCAGTCCTACTGGTTCTAGACAACCACTCTGCCCACGTTGCACTGGAGGTTCTCGAGAAATGCAGACGCAACCAGATAGATGTCCTCGCGTTTCCACCACACACGACTCACCTTGTTCAGCCACTAGACGCTGGGTGCTTCGTGCATTCAAGGCTGAGTGGAGAAAGCAAGTAGCAAAGTGGTCGGCTGAGACGAATGGCTCCAGCATCCTCAAGCATCATGTTGCGGGGCTCATCCGCAAAACATTGGACGCGTCATGGTCTAGAGATATTGTACTGAAGTCATGGGTAAGCACTGGAATGTGGCCAGTCGATCGAGACAAGGTGCTCACGAAGCCAATCATCTCTAGTTCTTCTGGAGGTGAGAGCAATTACGCCAAGTTCCAGCTAACAAATGACCCGCTCCCAATAGCTCAAATCAGCGTTCGTGATGTGAGAATGCTGGAGCGGGACGGAATTAGTGCTGCTAGCTACCGATCGTACAGCATTACCAAGATTCATGTCGACTCACGCCCAGCAATGAAGGTGTCAAGTGATCGCATCTTCATTAACATAGAGCACAAAAGGCTGCTGACGCACGACGACTGCATGGCGGAGCTGCGCCTGCGAAAGAACGAACAGGACGATTTAAAGCGGCAACGCGAGGAGAAGGCTAAGGAGAGGGAGGAGCGAAAGAAAGCGCGCATGCTGGAGAAAGAAGCACGTCAACAAGCTGCTGCGATTAAGAAGCGGGAGCGCGAGATCACTCGTGCAGCACTTGAGCAAGAGCGCCTAGCTAAGCGGCAACGCCGACAAGAAACCGCACGTCTGAGAAATGATGCTGCAGCAGCGAAGCCGAAGTCTAAGAAGCAGAAGACGCATGAGGTGCCGAAGTTGAAGTTGCATCATATGACGGAGTCGGCTCACGAGGACTGCGCTAGCGCCGCAACGACTGCTGCAATCGCCACCGGGCCAGTGGGGGTTGATGGCCCGACCTCATTCCAACAGGCTGTGGCCCATGTTGTGGCGCCCGAGATCGTATTTGATGCCCACACTCCTGTTCTTGCGTACTGTGATCTTTGAATAACAAATCTGACGCTTTATACTTGATATTTGTATGTGAAAGTGGCCCACAATCGTCCAAGATATTTGTGAGGGCCAAATTTTGATGCCTTGTAGAAGTGCGCACTACTCCACCATAACTGAGAGATTCGTGCTGGAGCTGCAATCAATTCGAAGCTTGACGACTTGACTTGCCGCTGACAGCAACGACACTCTTATTCAAGCGCCTGGGACTGAGAAATGCAACATCCCGCTTAGGTGGCCCAAAATAGGTCGTGTTACCCTTAGGCATCTGTAGAAGAAGACCTGATTGAGTGGCTCCACTGCATCGCCCAGCTGACACATCCGCACGGCGTGGATGTTGGCGAGGACGTAAGCCTCCAGCACGGCCTGGTCCATATCCGCCAGCACGGACTCCCACGGCAAAGTCATGGCCTCATCGCTCTTGCAAAACGCCTTGAGCGACGTCTTGACGCACACAAGCGAGGACTTGGCGTTAGCTGCGTCCCGAGCTTCGACTTCGGCTCGTCGCCTCTTTGACTGACTCTTGCGTGGTTCTGCACTGCGCTTCTTCCTTTTAGACTTAGCACCGCCTGACGTCGGACCAGCTGCACGTGTTGTCTTTGACCGACCTCGTCGACTTGTGGAAGCAACTCTACTCGTTGTGGATCTGTATAGCCCTGCGGCAGCTTGCCTGGTCTTGGACCTGCCTCGCCGGGGACCTGGATCGCCCTCCGTGCCCGATCGAGCGCGCTTGTTTGCCATGGTGGCAAATTACACTGTGAGTATGGAGATCAGGGTCGGCAATTCAAAACATGCTATTGTCTTATCATGCCCATTTAGGTGTATGCAGGCAGAGCTACAAAGGCCGCTTTACTAGCTTGCCGTGGCTCATGATGGAGCTCTGGAGATCCTTCCTATGGCATCTCTAACAAGCAATACGAAGTGTCAATGCAGTGCTGTTGTCATCGCTGGGGAGGGCATCGCGCAACCCGCTTGAAGCTGATGAACTGCGCTGCCAGCTTGTCAATTGGGCAGTACCGTAACGACAGGTTTATTTAGTTTCACATCTCCTTTTCCACGTTTTCCGGTTGAGTGAGAGTTTATGTCGATCGTTGTGCTGAGAAAGGTGAATGTAGAAATGGAGGGTTTTGTGGCCATCTACCACAGCGTCAATGCCGGGTACCCCGGCCATTCACTCTGTTGCCCCATCTTAGTAGTCCTGAGAAGTTCATCTGGGTCGGCGTGGCGCATCCAATGGCTGTCAGACACAAGTTTCAAGTAATCAGATACGGTCAATGCAATGCCATAATTCAACATTGGAATGGCGCACCTGTGAGAATATGTTAATGTTTCCGCCCTCTTTTGGTGATCGCTGGTTCCTTTCGTAATCGCTGTTGTCGCTATCTTGCAATGCCCTCTTTTTGCTCCTCAGACGACGACCATCAGAAAAATGTCGATTACGGACGCGCGGTGGTGAAACTGTTTGCTTATCAAATACGAGTTGCTGCTTTCTTCGCTTGGTTCGACGCTCATCTGCGTCAGCAAGCGGTGACACAGATGAGTCTTCTTCATCTGACCCTTTTTGCCTCCTGCTGGGTGGAACAACGAGTGACTCTGCAAAAGCTACTTGCTTAAGGCGTTGGGGAGAAGGTGATGCTTTTGCCTGTGCAATTGGCGACACTGGCGGGATTATGGGCAAGTAGCTACCACCATTTGTAGCTGGTACCTGTAAAGGTGGCGACGACGCAGACTGCATCGATGTGTATCTGACTGGAGAGTGTGGAACAAGCTCACGTTGACGAGGTTTTTCTCGCAGCGGTATTGTTGGCGCTTCGTCGGAATATTCACCTTCTTCTTCATCAAGTCCTGTCTGTTGTATTAAACATTCATAGTCAACTTCCATTTTGTGGATAATGAACGCATGTGAAACGCACATACACTGTAGTTGTGGAGCTTCAGCCGAGATTGGCGACTGGGGTTTCTCCTTGGTCCTCGCTTTTCGACACCACGAACTACTGCGCGGACTCCAACGGCAAGCCTTGATGTGTCCAACTGTGGCAAGTGTTGAGATGATGGAGATTGGACTGGACGAGCTGGTAACTGCGATCCATTGTCACCGGGACTGTCCCCTTGTCGGATCGGAGAGTAAAGCGCTAGGCTACCCTTGTTGCCAGCGCGAGTATCTCCATCACTTATAGAAAAGGGTGGAGGATCACATGCGAGTTCAAATTTGCTCCTTCCAGCCGGTTGCTTAGAGCTTCTTCGATCTCTTTTGTTGGGACTCTGGTTCATATTCTTCATTTCAGGGCGTCGTGGTGCTACTGGTGGCGGTGATGACCCAGTGATATTGTCAACGGCAGCTGAAATTGAAATCGGTAGCTCGAAATCGGAATCCACACCTGTCGTGATACTCGAGTTCGCCGCAACGTACGCCCGAAACGCCCGCTCCTCGGAACATGTAGGGTGTGCGCTTGGGGGAAATGTCATGGCTGCGATCGACGCGTTTGCTAATCGTCGCTGGTGTTGCGATTCCTCGCGCTCGAGGTGCGCGAGGATATCGTTGCGACGCGTAAAGTTCATCTGCAGAAAGCTGCCTTGGAGTGCCAAGAGAGAAGATATTCGATAATGCTGCCGTATCGGGTTCGGTTGTACTAATGGAGACTATTTGGCGCTCTTTATTACTCGGTGGGGCGATAGATTTGCTATTTGACCTCCCAGCTCTCACAGGTGAGAATCCAGCGCTAGATGGTGCCGACGGCTTTTTGGGAGAATGCATGGTAACGGCATCACTAGTCAATGGCGCAGACTGGTTTATTGCCAGCTCCATGTCGGCATCAATGTTGACCTGGACAACAGCAGGATCAGCGTCCTGAACCACATTTGCTCGTAACTGGAGCCATTTGCTGCCGCTCTTTCGGCCCCGGTTTCATGGCCATGATCACACGACGAGCAAGCTGCTTTTGGATTGCTCCTCTTGGAGGATTAGCCTGTCTTTTTCGCTATTCTTCCTGGTGCATTTCGATCTAGTGGTGAGCTCAAAGAAGAGCTTCCTCTTCATAGCAAATCTGAAAGCTAGTAGATGCACTGTCATGACTGAATATTCGATTGACTTCTGTTTGAAACGTTTTCTGGACCCAATTAATTCTCGAATCGTCTTGGCGCTTCTCTAATGGAGCCGTGCCGCCCTGCTCTTCGGCTTCAAGCACTGCCTTTCGGACGTAATGGGTTATTTGGTTCAATGTCAGAGTTGCATTGGCCCGAGCATTGTTTCCTAACGCTGCAGCACTGGATTCTTGAATGGACTTAAGCGTACTAGGTAGAACGCGAATATGGCATCGCTTTACAAGTTGTGCAAGAAACCTTACCCATACAATTGGTAGGTATCTCCCAATCACCTCGACTGACGATCCCGGTAGATTGGTGACTTCTTGAGTGAGATTTTCGGGTTATGTAGCGAGTCTCGTCAAACCCGATCAACTGTAGACTTGCCTTCGTCACGTTTTGTTCGAGAAATTCCAGCAGCCGCCGTAGCAGGCACAAACTCGTCGACGGTGTTTCTGTTGAATGCTCTGACAGCTTTGGGCTACCTTCGTCTTGGTTAGAGTCACTATCGATGTGCTCGTCGTTGAGTTTGAGAATCTGTTGCCGTGTGGTTTTGGCGCTAGTGGCATCTTCCTCGCGTGGGCGATCTAGCGATGTCTCTGGCAGTAACGTGCTCATAGCCATGCCGCTAAACACTGCGTGTGTAGCCCACCCGCTTGTTCGCGCGAACACGGAGGCGTTCTCAGAACTCACGCGCATTTCTTCAAACACAGCTTCGAGCGCATCCTGAACCATAAACACACACACTTCCTCGGCGTCATCTACAGATTCGCATTGCAGCTGAAGTCTCTGTCGGACAAGCTCATATGCCGCTGCATCAGCCTCGGCAGCCAACTCTTCCGGAGTCCGTGGAGGCGGTTCAGGAATCTCTTTATCTGCGTGCTCAGCTTCTGTGTCTTGCTGCTCCATGGCTTGCACAAGAAGGAACAGGACCTTGTTACTGCTTTGAACTGTTGTAGGAAAACCACCTGATCCGTTATCGCAGTATCGACAGCGGTGGCCAGTTTATTTTGCATTAGCCAGTGGCTCATAGCCACTGCAAGGTCAAACAGAAATAGGGATCCCAGCACTCGCTTTAGCGCCTCTCGATGAGACTCATGGAGTTGCTCTCGTCGTTCACGTTCATACCAGGCTGCATATACCTACAAAGAAATAAGAGCGCCGATCTATCTACGCACGTGGCGCACCTATTGATTTGCGGGGGTCTGCTGATAGAACAGCATGTAGGCCTCACACTTGAGCACTTGCTCGAGGGTAACTCGCCGCACGACCGTGTCCGAGACGTAGTACCATGACCGTTCATCACTCACTTGATCAGGAGACTGCGCTCCAGAAGCTGACCACTCGTCGTCAGAGTCTTGGGGCTGTTGCCTCGAGCGCCGGCCAAGCTCGCGGCGACGGGAGCGACTGACATATGCAACGTAGTGCCCGCCGCGTTTCCCACCCAAGTGGACGACGACAGCGATCAACTCATAGCTTGCCCAGCCAGTCTTATTGGTTCGCTGCAGCGACGAGCTGGTGTACGGCATCATATCCAGCTGAGTGTCGAACACGATATGCTGAGTAATCTTCTTCGTGCGTCCAAGTCGTTTGAAGTGGACAGCGAGAACGCGAGGCAGGGCCGACACAATCACGCGCATTGTCGCGTCACGAAGCACCACTTCCATTTGGCCCCCGTGCTTCTTCTTTCGCGCAAACGGACTAGAGCGCGTCGGCTTTTTCGGCTGACGAGAACACTTCTCGCAGTCGTACCCATTGTTGGCATCTACCATAAGCCGTGTTTCGCGCACAAAGCCTCGAAGGCAGTCGGTGATCGTCAGCGTTTGGCCGAAGGGAATATCCGGAATTGACATGCTCACGATAAACGCATCCTCTGCTGTTTCGGTTCGATTTCCGCACTCTTGGCATGTGACGACACTGGTTTCATTCCACAACAAGAAAAAAAAGAGTGAGTAATATCAACCACAAGCGAACTGCATCTCTCCAACGTACGTTGTCAGAGCTCCGCCAAATAGGTTGCGTGCCAGATTCAGCTTTGAGTGCATTTTTCCAACTCGGGAAACTCGTGGCATAGAGGCTCTCACACTTTCGCGCGAGCCTTGAAGCATCATATCTTCCTCGTTCAAATTCAGCCGCTTCGCAACTAACCGCTGCACCTCATCTATGGAAGCAGACTTGGGACCTGCAGAGACAGAGTTTCTCCTGTCTCAGTCTTGATGAAAATTTGTTTCGTGCCCTCGTCACCGCTATCCCCACTCTCGTCTTCGACTTCGTCATCGGCATTCGCCGTTGTTACCGAGGATGTAGCTGTAGTATCACTAGTACCGCTGACGCTGTTCGCAACTGGCGTTGGTGGGTCAGTCTCTTCGTCGATCGCCCACAGCAGGCTGGTAAAGAGCTCGTGTGCATCTTGCTGGTAGTCGCCGCGAAACTGGGCAAATTTCTTGCGCATCTCCTTCAACAGAGGAGCGACAGTCAACACGGACGAAGATTTGGACCGTGGTCGTCCTGCAGTGGTGTCATGTCGCCTGCTCTTTGGCTCGGGAGCTCGGGGGTTTCCGTCTTTTCCGGAAGACGCCTCCGCTAGAGTCTTCGCGCTCTTTTCTTGACGGTCTCGTGAAGCATTCTGCGCGAAATCAATTGCAGAAATGCCTGTTAGCAACACGATTGCACTTCGAGCAGCTGATCACAAGGATACGCACGTGAAAGTGTTGAGGACTGGGACATCTGCCTTCTCGAGTGTTTCTTTGATGTAAGTATGCTCCGGGAAGTAATGCGTTGCTGTCAGTAGTGCTTGGATTGACGCGTTGAAGTAGCACGTGTTTCCCAAGTTGGTGAACCCCAGCACCGTGGTCGGACAACCCGGCACAGCAACAGCGGTGGGCTCGTCGTCTTCTTCCGCAGGTTTTGGCGAGGCCGGTGATGCCTTCAGCATTCGCCGTCTCTGACGGTCGCCTTGGGCTTTCGTCTTAAGTGGCATGTTGAGCAATTCAACCGGGCTACCTCTGCGGGAGCCGTTCATTTGGGTTGTGTTGGAAGCATCCGGAACCATGGGGCTGCTCTCTTGGGGCTGCTCGGAGCGATTTTCTACCGGTGACGACACCTGACGTGCGCTGCCCCCACGCTGAGAGTCGATATCAGCGTAGTAGCCTCTGTCCTCTTCCGTTCTGCTATCCGACCTGGCCTCGTCAGGTCCAGTGCCCCTCGAGGACCCATTGATTGATAGGCGCTCCATCGCCGCAGCTGTCTGCGCCTGGCCTCTGAGCTGCCGAACGCGCTTGGACACTACGTCTTCAAAAACAGCCTCGCATTCGCTGCGGTTCTCCTCGACCTTGGACTTGGAGGCCTCCGCAACCTCCATCTTGCACGGGTTGCACCTGCGCACGGCGCGTCAGTCTTCACGCGGCGCTTGTGTCCGCGCACCCCAGGCGCACCACCCACCAGAAGGTCTTGGACCCTGCCTGGAAGCCGACAAAATGCTTGGGGTGGACTCTGCGTCGCCAGCAGCGTCAGTCATTCGTCTACATCCCCCACCGAAATCTCCCCACGGAACGACTCCGTACTGGAAGTGCGCGCTGAAGTGGCCCCCGCTGAAGCAGCCGATGAAGCCGCACGTGACGCACACGCACAGGTCGCCCCAGTGGCCGCGCGCTTCCCACGACTCGAGCGCAGCCGCGGCCGACGGCGACGCCAGCGCACCTGGCGCCATGGGCGAGTCGACCACTGCCGGGTCCAGCTGAAGCGGCTTACCACCGCGTCGCGAGTTGGAGCCGCCGCTGTTGGAGCCGCCAGCCGCGCGAAGCATCCTGCCGGCCGTCATGGCCGCGCAGCCCTGGCGCAAAAAGGGAAACGAGCGTGAGTGTCCTTTCTCGGCTTCCAGAGGGGCTGCGAAGCCGCGAGAACCGCGCAGCGAGAGCTGGAGGTGCAGGGAGAGCGGCGCACCTCGCAGGAGAAGAGCGGGCGGCTCTTGAGCGCGCGCCGGAACTCGGACAGGTGCAGCGCCTGCCGCACATGGCGGCAGTTCTTGCCCATGCTGCCCGCAGCACCGTTTGTATAGGCGGTCGTATGGTGCCCACCTATGCGTTAAGTGCGCGCGAACCATGGGTTGCGGTCGCTGATTGGCTAATTCCAAAACAGGGTAGCCCATTCGTAAAATGGCAAAACAAGGTAGAATGGTTTGACTACCTGGTATAAGTGTTAAGAATGTGTTAAGAATGTGTCACAAATTTGGCGGCCTCCCATTGGCTGGTTCCAAAACACGGTGTCCAATTCGTGGATTCTCAAAACAGGGTACCGATTCCCGACGATTGTCTAAAAACCATCTAAAGTTCGCACATACTGCGTACTTAATACACTTGAAGCAGCCAACGATTCGTCGCGTTGCATCGTGGTTGCTGTGCTTGACGACTACCAAATCCCTCATTCTCCAGACAATCTGCACGACAACCGCACTGACGAGGACTCCACTGCCGCTACTCGTTCCACCTGCCTCCACGAACCCGTCGCCGTTGCCGCTAGAGCCTAGAGGTACCATCAATCGTGACAGCGCTGGTCGCAATGGTCGTTGCGGCCTCGCTAACGACTTGGCATTGACGTTACTTGCACTGATCGTTGCAGCATCGCTCACGACTCCTCCCCGAAAGGACGATCCGCGATCGCCAATCGTGCTGCTGTCGACACCGCTTGCCTTCGTCCACGCTTCCTCCAATCCACCATCGTTGACCCTCGTCACGAAATCGCCCGTGTGTATCTCAGCCACCCACGAGACACTCGCTATCATCCACCGCACTTATCGAAGCCGCGTTCGATGGCCCCAAACATCCAGCCATCACGCGTCCCACGGGGATCTTAGCGCCGCCGCATCCACAATAGACAATCGCATGAACGCGACAAAAACTGCTCCGTGGCTCAGCCGAAGCCCTCGACAACGTCAGCGTACGCCAGAGAATCCCGCAGCTGTCCATATTCCGCTCCTCAGAACCGCCAGACGCCGCCGCCAGCGGCCTCGACACCACCATCGGAGACCTTGAAGCATTCTCCCACTTGGCCCTTGTATGGACGCCCGAAAGGGCGCGAGAACGTGAGATAAAGATCGCGCGCTATGAAAAGATCGCGTTAAATATACCTCTCGATGGCGCGTCCTCGCGCGCGGATCCTGGCTTCTCGTCGCGCGTCTGACCGCGCGCAGCAGTGGCCGCCGCCCGCAGTGCGGCCAGAAGCAGTTCGGCGCGCCTGCGGCCACGTTGCAGCGCGGCGGAACGGGCGCGGAAGCGGGAGGAGCACGCGACGTCACTAGGAAAATAGAAGCGTCAACATGGCGGAGAAGCAGCAGCAAGGCGCCGACGCCAAGAGCGCCAAGGGCCTCGAGCGCGCGGCGGACGAGGGCCGAGGCGCCAAGAAGCGCGCCAAGCACGCGCGCGCGGGCAGCAAGGACGTTGAGGAGCGCGACGGACTCGACTCGGACGCGACCGAGGACGAGGGCATGACGGAGGACGAGGACGAGTCCTCGGGCGACGAGCGAGAGGAGTATGTTAACTTTGACGCCATCCGCGCCAACCTGGGCTCGGCCGCCAGCTCGCACCGCCGGTCGGTCGTCTCGTCCTTCGTGCCGCCCGACAACCAGTGGGCGCCGCCTGCGTTCCCCAAGAACGCGCAGGACGCCGACGCCATCCGCAGGTCCGTCCGCAGAACCTGCTGTTCGCCAACATTGCCGAGGAGACGCTAGAGGTGCTCGTCAACGCCATGAAGTACGTCGCGTTCAAGCGCGGCGCGCAGATCATCGCGCAGGGAGAGGCCGGAGACCTGTTCTACATCCTTGACAGCGGAAACTGCGAGGCGCTCATCAATGGACGCGTCGTTGGCGAGATCGACGGAACCTCAGAGCGCAACTTCTTCGGCGAGCTCGCGCTGCTGTACGACTCGCCGCGTGCCGCCACGGTGCGCGCAGTCACGGACGTCGAGTGCTGGTCGCTGGACCGTGTGACGTTCAAACGCGTGCTCATGGCGACGACCATCCAGCAGCGCCAGCTCCACTTGGACTTTGTCGACCAGGTGCCAATCTTCTCGACGCTCTCGGGGTACGAAAAAATGATTGTAGCAGACGCGTTGCGCACCAAGTACTACGCTCCGGGTGACGTTATCATCGAGGAGAGCACGACTGGCGACGACTTTTACATTGTCGAGGACGGCGAAGTCCGTTGCACCAAGGGCGGCGACGAGGTATCAGCGCGGCTCGGGTCCGGCGACTTTTTCGGCGAGCTCGCGCTCGTGACGAACGACCTGCGCATGGCGACGGTCACGGCCATGCGCAAAACCAAGTGCTTGGTGCTGGACCGCAAGACATTCAAGCGGCTTCTTGGCCCCATGCAGGAGCACCTTCGCAAGCGCCAGGACCTGTACGAGCTCTACATGACGGCGCACGAGCGGAGAGCAGCCGTCGTGCACTAACCCCGTGCAACATTTCAGATGGCTACACTCGGGTCAAGAGTGTAGCCATAATACCGTCAGTAGTCGGCTGCAAATGTCTCGTGGAGCGAAGCGAGACATAGTGAGCGCACGTTGTGTGCTGGAACCACCCGGACACAGCTACTCACGCAACGTAAGGTGCCGACTAGCAGGGTTTTTTAGGTTGCCGGAAGGACGGCATTATGGATTGGTTATTGCAAATATGAACTTCAATCACCATTCACGCCGAAGCACTTGATTTGTGTATACAAGAGCGCTCAAAGGTGGCTCGGGGCTGTCCGACCCAGGCCGTCCCCGCCCCGCAGCCTCCGATGAGTTACCGCCCTCGTAGCCCTCGCAGGCCCAACGCGGCGGTTTGTGTGGCCATCAAGGAGCTGTCGGCGGCGTAGTTCACGTTTCAAAATGATGCGTGTTAAATCAATTTCCGATGGTGCAACCACTCATCGGACTGAATATCGCGCGATGATTGGCTAAAAACCCGTTTTACAGTCGTTTCATTGGATAAAATCAGGATTCGGAATGTCGCGGGCCGTTTTCACACCGTCTCCAAGGTGAATTTCTGACTTGTAGAGATGGACGTGGGCATACAAACATCAAGAGAAAAAGGCAACTTCCCAGCTTCAATAACGCCCTCCAGTCGACAAGTCTCACATGATGGCTTGACCGAATGGCCACGACCCTGCTGGTCCGTCGCTCACTCTCGGATTCGCAGGCGTCCCCGACAGCTTCCCAACCAGCTCAACACATCCATTGCAATGGCTCCCGGCGCTGACGTCAAGCCCAACCTCGAGGTGCGCGAGCAGGCCGCCCCAGGCAAGAAGGTCGAGGAGTTCCGCAACTACACGGACTCGGACCGCCAGGAGACCGTCCAGCGCCACTACATGCTCATGCGCCAGAACCAGACGTACGCCTTCAACCGCAAGATGTACGAGAAGTACGGCAAGTTCACGAACGGCACCATGACGGTGTGGGAGGCGTTCGAGGCGCTCAAGGGATACGTGGACTCGTCGGACCCGGACTCGAGCCTGCCGAACCTGGAGCACATGCTGCAGACGGCCGAGGGTATCCGCGCCGCGGGTCACCCGGACTGGTTCCAGCTCGTGGGTCTGCTGCACGACATGGGCAAGCTGCAGTACCTGTGGGGAAAGAAGGAGGATGGCCAGGAGGGCACCGCCGACGGTGACCAGTGGGCTCTCGGCGGAGACACCTGGGTCGTGGGCTGCCGCATCCCGGACTCGGTCGTCTTCCCCGAGTTCAACGCGCTCAACCCGGACATGGCGGACGAGCGCTACAACACCGAGTACGGCGTGTACGAGCCGCACTGCGGCATGGCCAACCTCGAGTTCGCGTGGGGCCACGACGAGTACCTGTACCGCATGCTGGTGCACAACAAGACGACCATCCCGGCCGAGGGTCTCGCCATGATCCGCTACCACTCGTGCTACCCGTGGCACAAGGAGAAGGAGTACCAGCACCTGATGGCGGAGGGTGACCAGGAGCTGCTGGACTGGGTGCTTGAGTTCAACAAGTTCGATCTGTACACCAAGGCGGACACTCGTCCGGACGTCGAGAAGCTCTGGCCGTACTACCAGACGCTCATTGACAAGTACCTCCCGGGAAAGCTCCAGTGGTAAAATTTTGGTCTTGAGACGATCAGTTTTTGGTTTGGATACAGTAGTTGATGTCTATTTGCCTGCATCTTTTAAATTGGAATTGAAGGATTGATCAGGAAACTTTTTCATAGTGTGGATGCATCGAAGTTCTTGTTCACGAAGTTCTCAGGTATGCTTTTGGTTTTTTTTCTAGTGCATCTGGAACTAAGAAGATGCAGCAGAAACAATTTGAAGGTTATGGTCATAGGAAGCGTGCGTTCATACGCCTCTAGAGTATCGCGCATCTCGAGCAAAACTTTCACATTACAGGTGAATTTCAAGGACAGTGCGTTGTTGATGGTTCGAGATATAGTCAAGCGGGTGCATTATCAAAACTGATAGATCATAGTGGTATCGACTAAGCGTTTAGGTCTTCGATGGCAAACTAATCCTGCAAGATATCTCTTGTTCAGGAAAGTGATAGAACTATTCTCAAACTAGCGACCTTGAGAACCTCACTCGCCACGACCTGCACAGATTGACATGGACAACGACAATAGTGAGGATAAATGCTGTAGCAGCGATAATGCAACTCCTGTTATTTTACACCACAATGAGAACGCCAAGAAGAATGCCCCGTGCACAACCGATCGAAACTGTTTTTCTATGGTTCGTAGGCAGCTTGCCTTCAAGTGTTTGAGTAGTAGAGGACAGAGGCGACGCAAAAAAGTAACGAGCGGTATGACCCACATCAAGCCAACAAAACTTTGACGGCTCACAAAATATAATTCATCGAACGCAATCCAAAAACTGTCACGATAACTGGGATTAATAATGTGTCTTGCCGAACACATTATGGCATCACAATACACTACAACACGGCCCACATAGCCCACGCCAGATATGTAATTCGGAAATTCTCCGTTTGCTCTACAAAAATAGAGCTCCAGGTCTATATGTGCATGACAGCAGGCAAATTGATACATCAATCATCCTCACCACATACAACAGTCCATCAAACAACTCAATCAGATAGCCAAGAATAACCCCGACCACACAACACACAACGAAATCACCACCACAGCAACAAAGACGAGCTGGTAAATTCCACAGCTTCTCTGCCAGCAAACTCGTCAATCACGAGGAAGAAGAAAGTTTGTAATGACTGCATCGTGGCGATCAGCCTCATCAATCTACCAAACAAAAGTACTCCGCCGGAACCGACATCAAAAATCCAACAACAACGACCAAACGCACTATCAACAATCCGTCCTATATTGAATCACACGCAGAAGTAGAAAAGAAAGAAGAAGCAAAACCAAGCGACCGAAGAGAACACATTCCCTCCCGCTTCAGAACCATGCCTGCCTGCCATACAGGCAGCAATAGGTGAGAGTTGCATCCAACGCTGCAATATCCGAACGCTTGCAGATCGACTCCGACTTTAGAGTCGACAACAAAGCAAGACAACCAGCCAGCAGTAACATGTTTACCACTGGAGCTTGCCCGGGAGGTACTTGTCAATGAGCGTCTGGTAGTACGGCCAGAGCTTCTCAACGTCCGGACGAGTGTCCGCCTTGGTGTACAGATCGAACTTGTTGAACTCGAGCACCCAGTCCAGCAGCTCCTGGTCGCCCTCCGCCATCAGGTGCTGGTACTCCTTCTCCTTGTGCCACGGGTAGCACGAGTGGTAGCGGATCATGGCGAGACCCTCCGCCGGGATGGTCGTCTTGTTGTGCACCAGCATGCGGTACAGGTACTCGTCGTGGCCCCACGCGAACTCGAGGTTGGCCATGCCGCAGTGCGGCTCGTACACGCCGTACTCGGTGTTGTAGCGCTCGTCCGCCATGTCCGGGTTGAGCGCGTTGAACTCGGGGAAGACGACCGAGTCCGGGATGCGGCAGCCCACGACCCAGGTGTCTCCGCCGAGAGCCCACTGGTCACCGTCGGCGGTGCCCTCCTGGCCATCCTCCTTCTTTCCCCACAGGTACTGCAGCTTGCCCATGTCGTGCAGCAGACCCACGAGCTGGAACCAGTCCGGGTGACCCGCGGCGCGGATACCCTCGGCCGTCTGCAGCATGTGCTCCAGGTTCGGCAGGCTCGAGTCCGGGTCCGACGAGTCCACGTATCCCTTGAGCGCCTCGAACGCCTCCCACACCGTCATGGTGCCGTTCGTGAACTTGCCGTACTTCTCGTACATCTTGCGGTTGAATGCGTACGTCTGGTTCTGGCGCATGAGCATGTAGTGGCGCTGGACGAGCTCTTGGCGGTTCGAGTCCGTGTAGTTGCGGAACTCCTCGACCTTCTTGCCTGGGGCGGCCTGCTCGCGCACCTCGAGGACGGGCTTGACTTCAGCAGCAGGGGGCATGTTGGAAGGTTGGCAGTAAGCTTGGGCGGTCCTGGTGGAGGTTGTGGTGAGCTCGAGTGCTCGGAGCGGTGCGAATCCGGAAGTGAGGCCAATTTGAATTTGCGAAGCTCTTCAGCCCGACATCACAGTCCCATGTGGCGCTTTGGCTGATCTTGCAGCTCCAGTCGACCGTTATTGAAGCTATGTTTGGCTGTGCACGGAGCCAGACCAGAGTGTTCCTGAGCCGTCCAACACGAAGTCGTTACTGTATCGCCCAAAGGTGGTCTGCGGGCGGAAATGACGCGTCTGTTTCATCAACATGGCTGTGGATCTGCTCCTCCAGCACCAATGCTGAGGGAGGTGCTCACAAGAGCTTTGTCAAAAGCCCACGGCGCGTGGCTGTGTCGCCGGCCGAGGTGCAACCGGCCGGGTTTAACTCATCCGAGATAGCGACCTTGCGCACCCTATCAAAGGCGCCGGATATCCATGCTTGGTGATTGAGCTCCAATTATCCGAGATGCGTTTTCCGTGGATCCTTGTTGGTAGGCTAGCATGAATTGTCCGAGTTTAGTGCCAACACCCTGTAGGTGATTGAGCCCTTTGCTCCCCAACTTCTTTCTCTCCACACTGTGGCGATGAGTTTTGTCGTTGGCGAATGCCACATCTGAATGGCTAAGACCTTAGACTTCCAAAGCAGAGCGCTTGCGTGTCTTTCGCCATTTTCTTTGACAAACCCGACACCGCCGGAAAGCACCTTGCTCCAATTCGGATAAATCCGCGGCGAGACTGTCGAGGGGTGCGTGGCGTCACTACGATCGTGTCCGACCTCTCGGCGCTATCACGGATGCGTTAAGCCCGCCGGTTGCACTGCGAGCACACGCACACAGCCACGCGCCATTATGCAGCGTGAAATGCAATTTCCGCCCCGGTCGTTCAGTATCGAGTTCACTTGTGCACCAAGTCACAGGACGGTAACACCTCGCCCCGGCTCCGCACTGTCACGAACAAAGTTCAATCACATCGCACCGCTGCTGTCTATGGATGAAGACTCGCTCTGTCTATCATCGCTACGAGGCTACAAGGCAGACTCGCAGCAAAGGGGCTTCACAGTGCACTGTGGTGAAACCATCATGAACACATTTGCCTTGTGTTGATCGACTTTCTCCTGGACCTGCCAACGATTTCCCATTCCCGGATTCGCACCGCTCCGAGCACTCGAGCTCACCACTACCTCCACCAGGACCGACCAAGCCTACAACCAACCTACCAACATGCCCCCCGCTGCTGAAGTCAAGCCCGTCCTCGAGGTGCGCGAGCAGACCGCCCCCGGCAAGAAGGTCGAGGAGTTCCGCAACTACACGGACTCGAACCGCCAAGAGCTCGTCCAGCGCCACTACATGCTCATGCGCCAGAACCAGACGTACGCCTTCAACCGCAAGATGTACGAGAAGTACGGCAAGTTCACGAACGGCACCATGACGGTGTGGGAGGCGTTCGAGGCGCTCAAGGGATACGTGGACTCGTCGGACCCGGACTCGAGCCTGCCGAACCTGGAGCACATGCTGCAGACGGCCGAGGGTATCCGCGCCGCAGGCCACCCGGACTGGTTCCAGCTCGTGGGTCTGCTGCACGACATGGGCAAGCTGCAGTACCTGTGGGGAAAGAAGGAGGACGGCCAGGAGGGCACCGCCGACGGTGACCAGTGGGCGCTCGGCGGAGACACCTGGGTCGTGGGCTGCCGCATCCCGGACTCGGTCGTCTTCCCCGAGTTCAACGCGCTCAACCCGGACATGGCAGACGAGCGCTACAACACCGAGTACGGCGTGTACGAGCCGCACTGCGGCATGGCCAACCTCGAGTTCGCGTGGGGCCACGACGAGTACCTGTACCGCATGCTGGTGCACAACAAGACGACCATCCCGGCGGAGGGTCTCGCCATGATCCGCTACCACTCGTGCTACCCGTGGCACAAGGAGAAGGAGTACCAGCACCTGATGGCGGAGGGCGACCAGGAGCTGCTGGACTGGGTGCTCGAGTTCAACAAGTTCGATCTGTACACCAAGGCGGACACTCGTCCGGACGTCGAGAAGCTCTGGCCGTACTACCAGACGCTCATTGACAAGTACCTCCCGGGAAAGCTCCAGTGGTAAACATGTTACGGCTGGCTGGCTTGCTGGCTGGCTGGCTTGCTTTGTTGTCGACTCTAAAGTCGGAGCCGATGTGCAAGCGTTCGGATATTGCAGCATTGACTGCGGCACCCACCTATTGCTGCCTGTATGGCAGGCAGGCATGGTTCTGAAGCGAGAGGGAATGCGTTCTCTTCGGTCGCTTGGTTTTGCTTCTTCTTTCTTTTCTACTTCTGCGTGTGATTCAATATAGGACGGATTGTTGATAGTGCGTTTGGTCGTTGGTGGTTTTCTGTTGTCGATGCGGGCTGAGTAGTTTTGTTTGGTAGATTGATGAGGCCTGATCACCACGATGCAGTCATTGCAAACTTTCTTTTACCTCGTGATTGACGATTTTTTTGTCAGTGAAGCTGTGGTATCTACCAACTTGTCTTTGTTGCTGTGGTGTTGGTGATTTCGTTGTGTGTTGTGTGGTCGGGGGTGTTCTCGGTTATCTGATTGAGTTGTTTTATGGACGGTTGTGTGTGTGGTAAGACTGAGATTGATATGTCAATTTGTCTGCTGTCATGATGTACGGACCTGGAACACATTTGAAGACAACAACACAGCGAGTTTTTTAGTGTCATATAGGTGGCAATGGTTGAATTCTTCACAGAAACCGGAGTTTGAACGTTGAACCGGACGCCTGAATAGTGCTATGCTTACGATTTTTGGTTTGGATCTTCGAACCATGAGCTTTTCGTGAAGGTCGATTGGGATTCAATGCGATCTACCTTGAATGGCAAGAGAAGATCTTCATGATGTCAATAATTGTAGTGCGACTTGAGCCGCACTCCACTCATTGATCTATCGTGTCGAGCATTTATCTTATCGCTGTGGGATCTTAGGCTTGAACACCTCCACAACAAGGTTCTTTGACGAAGCAAAATCTTCATCAGATATTAGGGCAGATCCAAGCGAAAGGCGAGGGACGCAATTTCAATGACAGGGGGCTTGCTCGCACCGCCCCGGAGAGGTCTATCTCAACCGTGCGGCGGCTGGCTGTATTATCTGGAAGCTCTCGCATTCGTCATCCTGGCACGTTCTAACTCTGCTTGTTGGCCGTGGCCTCGCGGCGCGCAGCGTCCTGCAGCAGCTCCGTGTCTACCTCGCTGCCCGGGATCTGCACGTACCGGATGGAGCTGCCGCGCACGAAGCAGGTCTTCATGTTCATCTGCTCGCCATTTGAACCGTAAGAAAAAAAACCAAATAGAAGCGGGGAAAGCCAACGCGTGAGCAGCTCAAGGAGCGCACCAGCTGCGGGTACTTGTCCCCCTCGACGACCGCGACGTTGAGCAGCTTGATGTTTAAATACTGGTCCACCGAGTCGAGCACGCCCATGAGCGCCACGTCGTTCTTGAGCTCCACGGCCACTTCCTTGCCCACGAGCGTCTTGAAAAACGAGTAAAACAGCTGCGAACCGCCACGAGCGCCACCAGGAGCGTCATAACGAGCGTCAGTCGGCAGTTTGGAGCGCAGAGAGCGCCTACGAGGCGCGGAATGGCGTGAACGCGGCGCGCACCATGATGCTTGGGCTTGCTTGGAGCTGCTAGTGTCGGCTTCGCTCCCCCGTGGCACGGACGCTTTACCTCGAGTTAGTGACTATAAGTGCTGTGCGAATCGTGTCGAGGACATTTCATTTGGGAAATCCCATGGAGCTCAAGAAAGTGGGCGGCTTGAAGTTGCTGGATGGAGCCCCGCCATGGCGATATCATAAGCTTGATGCATCTACTGTATCCACCATGACAGAAGGCATGGTCGTTTTCAGCTTCGATGACATTTGAAAGGCAATTACACTTCCCTTGGATTGATATTTTTGAAAAGACAAAAACTCGAATCCTTGCTAGATCGCGAAGTTGGTCTCTCAATTTACACGAAAGACATCTCGCAACGACACACCAACCAACTCGTCGCGAGTATTTTGGCGCTACAGCACAATATAAAAGCCAAAACAGGCCCACTCACTGTTTGAGATAATGTCGGATTCAGCGGGTTCTCCTCGGACGCAGGCTTGGGTGAGATGTATGGCCCAAAGGGAACGAGCTTAAAATCCACGGGGTTCACGGCGGCGCTGAGCGCCTTGATGCGGATCTGCGTGGGCAGTAGTTCCTAGTACGTGGAGCTGGGGTGAGCTTAGATTCGTCGAGGGCATTGGCCGAGTGGTTCACGTACTGGAAGGCCTTGAAGGTGGTCGGGACAGTAGGCATGAGATTGTTTGAAGTATAGAAGAGGAAGTGTGGGCTTGCGCTTCGGCACTTGGTGGAAAATTGACAAGTGAGATTAGTTTGTTGTCTACTAGTTCGAGCTTGGACCAGTGATGAAGATTGTCCTTCGTGCAGGGGTCCGTTGCATTGCTCCTGTTCCATGATGACAATCGATTTGGGTCGGTAGAATCCTATGAACAGGTATACATGCACAAGGGTAATCATAGTATAGCATCGCAATGATGCATGTATACTTGTCCACGCTGCACTTGTTGCGCCGTGCTGAAGGTCAACGGAGTATTGCACGATTAAAATCCCCTCTTTCCACAGCAATCAAAGACCGACGACCATCAGTAAACGAAAGACATCAGCTCGAATCACGAACAATCTCGATGCTGAGCACTCGGAGAGTGAATAACGTAGGCTACTCTTTGCACACGTCGGAACACCGAATCTGATGCTTGATCCTCGGTCGCGCTTCTTGCAGTCCTTATAAGTGAAACAGCTCTTGTCGTTGCACGCCACAACCGCAAATGCAGCTACCATCATAATTCGAAGTCAACTCACCATGAGACTATTCACAACTAGCAGAGAACGGCAGACTCCGCAGCAAGATGTTCAAGCAAAGTTTGGAAGCTAACGTTGGATTCAAACTACGAAATTCGAGAACTAACTCTCGGAGTCGCTACTCCTCGTCAACCGACCTCACACGACTATGAATCAGTTGTCGGCGACATGGATAATGATCTTGCCACGAGCGCGGTTCGACATCTGGCGCTCAATAGCCTCCAGCGTCTTGTCGAACGGATGCACCGAGTCGATGATGACCTTGAGCTGACCAGCGTCAATGAACTTGGTCACCTCAAGCAGGTACTCCGCGCACGGCTGGTTGAAGATCTGGTGCACAGTGGCGCCAATCGGCGACTCCTTGGCCTCCTTGATGGTCGCGATCGTGACGAAGATTCCCGTGCTCGGCTTCAGCACCTTCTGCGCCTCGTCGTTCCACGTCTCGGGCTCCATGCCGCAGTCGTAGATCAGATCGATCGAGCCAGGAGCCACCACCTCGCTCCACTTGGCCTTCGTGTAGTCGATCTCCTCATCCGCACCGAGCGACTTGACCAGCTCCGTGTTACGGAAGCTCGCCGTCGTGATGACGTGCGCGCCGAGCGCCTTAGCCATCTGGATCGCGTACACTCCCGTGCCGCTGCTGCCACCGAGGATCAGCACACGCTGACCCTTCTGCAGCTTACCGTACGTGACGAGCGCCTGGTAGGTGGTCTGCGCGGCGAGGGGGACACCGGCGGCCTCATCGAACGTCAGGCTAGCGGGCTTCGGCGCCACGTACTTGACGTCCACGTTGATGTACTCTGCGAAGGAGCCGAAGTTGTCGAGTCCGGGCATGGAGAAGACCTCGTCACCGACCTTGAATCCCTTGACGTCTCCCGAGCCGACCTCGACAACAACTCCCGCAAGGTCGAAACCGATGGTGAGCGGGCTCTCCTTGGACGCAGGCTTGGGGAGGAAATGAGCTCCGTACGGCACCAGCTTGTAGTCGATCGGGTTCACAGCCGCGCTGAGCACCTTGATGCGGATCTGGGTGGGCAGTAGCTCCTTGTGCGTGGCGTTGGGGTTGAGCTTGACCTCTTCCAGCGGGTTGGCCGAGTGGTTCACGTACTGGAAGGCCTTGAAGGTGGCTGGGACGGCGGCCATTGTGGGTGTTTGGAGGCTGGAAGAGCTGGAAGAGGCTTGGGCGCTTGGGGGCGAATTGACAAGTGAGACCGTGTCACGCGCGACTCGCTTGTGCGACGCGGCGCAGCTTGGTGATGTCCAGTAGACAAGATTACGGATTACTCCATCAGCTCTCTTTACGTATTTAGGCATCTTGAAAAGGACTATTCTAAGTTAGGTATTTTTACCAGTTTGCATCTTCATTTACATTGACATATCACAGGTAATAGTTTGCATGATAGGATACTTAAATTATTATAGGCTTATATCCCTATCTGCGATCACGTAATTTGATCTCCATAGATTTGCGCGACGGACACCATCTTCAAGCTAACGCTGGGCCTCAAAGGGTACAACGGCTTCGTATAATTAGCTGCGGTGGTTATCACGAGCAGCTGGAGATTGATGGAGGCCTCTCGCGTTTGGTGGCCAACCATTGCTTTCATCCGTCGTCATGGGGTCGGATGGCTCGCTCTTCCGCGTGGGAGACAACATTGAGCTGTGGCGAGTGCTCGTCCACCTTTGCGGATTGGTAGCTGCGGTAGTTGGGTTCGAGCTGGCGCTGCACAAACTCGAGCATGTCGTTTCGAGGTCCCGCAAGTTCGAACGCATGGTCAGCAAGGTGTATCGGGAGCTCATGGTGCTTGGACTCGTTGGATTGGCGCTCAAGCTCGCAAAGGAGTCCATGACGGGCGTCAGTGCTTCCTCTATCCTCGCATTGCAGATTGCCGACCTCACGATCTTCATCCTCGCGTTTGCGCTCATCATGCAAGCGACGTGTGTGTTTCTGCGACTGCGAAGACACGATCACCAAGTGGAGCTTGCTGAGCTCACGACGACTTGCGAGCTGGTAGAACGGATGGGAAATGCGCTCAAACACAACGCTGACGCAACGCCTAGACCTTGGTACTGTTACTGCAAACCTCCCATGCATCAACCCGCGGACCTAGAAGCACTAGTACAATTACGGCTTTTGCGCAGATTCTTTCTCGCTCGGTATGAGCTACCACAACTTTTTCCCTTCGCAAAATACTTGCGGCAGGCTCAAGACAATCAGCTGACACACATGATTGACATCGAGATATCGACTTAGGTGATTCTTTTAGCAATTGCGTGGCTGCTAGATGGGATTGCGAGTCTCTTTTCACAAACAGTGTCCAGCAGCGACGGGGAAGGAGCATTCCTCAAGGTATATCTTGTTTTCACATGGGCGCTCATGGGTCTGCATCTGTTAGTTCGCTATTACTTCTATTCGTGCATGCAAACAATACTGCGAGTAGCTGGTCACTCTCAAGATGAGCAGCAAATGTATACCAAGTTGACGGAGATTGCGCGCGAGGAAGCAGCTAGTCTGAATGCAGAGGTTGCCAGTGAAGCTCTCGAGGCTATGGAGCGTGTACAAGAACGTCATCAACTTCTGTACGAAGCAATGAAATCGCGGCGCCACGGATTGTTAGGATCTGACACTGGGTTCCAACTCGTTGCAACCATCATGAGGAATGTAAGCGCAAAACTTTTCAAGAGAGATCTAACAGCGATCAGCGATCAAGGTTCTGCATCAATCTTTCACCGTCCGAGTGAGCTCCAGTCTATATCTCGTATCCAATTGCGGTGGTTTTCACGGAAGGCATGGCACCTGCTCGTTATCTTGTTACTCATGCTGAATGGGTTCTTCCTTGCACTACTGCTTCAATGTGGAGTCTATCGGATCAGCTCAGATATGTATGGATTATCCGCGTCTCTCTCGATTCTAATGGCACTAGCGATGCTGGCACCGCTTGTCATGAATGCAATAGTGCTCCAGCCTGGTATCTTTCGATACTACGTGATCGTGAGCAGCGTCTTCCGCATCGATGCGCGTACTCTGACCGACGTAGTTGGGCACTTCAACGAGATCGTCTCATTGCGTTCAGAGTTCGCATCTGCTGTATCACGTGAACTCCAGCGCAAAGGAAGATCTATTGAAAGTCTACGTCGTGCGTTTGAGGCACACGATCGAACTCTATCCGGTGAAATCGAGATCTCCAAGCTGCGGGTAGAACTGCGATCCGCTGGTCTCAAGATATCGCCTTTCAGGTTTAACGGCGTCGTCAAACTGCTCTTTTGTGTGAAGGGAATGCGCGTAGAGTATGCTCAGATCCTTAGCATGGTAGCAATGGCCGACAGTAGTGGCTTCCCGTGTATTACTCGGCGATCTTTGCTCGGCCAAACCCTAGTTGTTGACACAGACATTGACAACAACACGGAATTGCAAGTACCACCGACAATCCGAGAGCGCGACGATGAAGATTTGCAGTCCACTGAGTCTATTCGCTCGCTACCATTTCTATCTCGACCTGCACTCAGTCAAAGCCAGCGGTCTCTACAACATGTAAGCTCACGGACACTGCAGCAACTTTTTCACGCAGATAGCGCTCGAGAAATGTCTGTTGGTCCATCACGAGAGCAAGCGCCAGTCGTGCTGGAGCATATAAATGCCGAAGTCAATCAAACTCTTGCCTCGGATCCACAAAGAGGACAGACGCCCTTCGTGGCGCTTTGATGAGAACCTCAACTTACGTACAAGTCTCGCAGTTATCGCATCCCGTATTCTTGGTTGCGTCAGCATCCATATCAGCGCGATCAGGCAAACATTCCTGCATGCCAAGAGGAAAGTGATCACGTTCACTGCTATGATAACGAATCGTTCGTCATTTCCCAAGATACTGTGCACACTTTGCTGATCGTGTCCTCACCTCATTTCATTTTTCAACTTTCTACTTCACGAACACAAACTCAAGAAACCCTCACGATCCCTTTCGAAAATGGCTGCAACCACCATCCCGAGCACCTACCGCGCATATCAGTACCACCAGTACGGACCCCTCGACAAGTCGCTCAAACTCAACGACAATGTCAAGCACCAGCAGCTCACTGCCTCCCAAGTCCGCCTCCGCGTCAAGGCTGCGTCTGTCAATCCCGCGGACTACATCCTCGTCGAGCAGGGCGATAAGTTCCTGAGCGCCGTGCCGCCACCGACAGCCGAGCACCCCTTCGGCTTTGGCTTTGACGTCGCTGGCACCATCGTCGAGGTCGGGAGCGACGTGAAGGACTACAAGGTCGGAGACGACGTGTTTGCCATGGCTCCGTGGAACGGGTTCGGCACCGTCAGCGAGTACATTGCCATCGACACGTCCGTGCTGGCGCGCAAGCCGACCAACGTGTCGTTCGAGCAGGCTGGCGGCGCTCCGCTCGCAGCTCTCATGAGCTACCAGGCGCTGTTCCAGCACGGGAAACTGGAGGCTGGCGAGACGGCGCTCATCCTCGGAGGCAGCAGCTCCACGGGAGGGTTTGCCATCCAGTTGGCCAAGTCGGTCGGCGCCACAGTCATCACGACGGCGAGCGCGGCGAACACGGAGTTCGTCAAGTCGCTCGGCGCCGACCAGGTGATCGACTACAAGTCGCAGAAGTGGGCCGACATTCTGGAGCAGCACTCGGTCGACGTGCTGTACGACTGCGGCGTGGAGGCGGACGCGTGGAACACGGGAGCGCAGAAGGTGCTCAAGGCCAACACGGGTCGCTACGTGACGCTGTGGCCGGAGCCGGAGCCGGTGCGTGAGGCCGAGTTCGGGGCCATCAACGTGGGTCACGTTGTTGTGCAGCCGTCTGGGGAGCACTTGGAGAAGGTGGCGGCGCTCATGGGTAGTGGTAAGGTGAAGACTCCGGTGGACTCTGTGGTGGAGTTCGAGGAGCTGAGCTCTGGTATCTCTCGCGTTCAGTCTCGTCGTGCGCGTGGCAAGGTCGTTGTGCGCATTGCCAGTGAATGAGGCAAAGCCATGAGGAGTCACTGTAGCTACAGAAGCCCTGGAATCAATGGCAATTAGCTGTGGTGGCGCAAACTATTGCTTTGTATAACCTGTCTTCACTCGTCAATTCCTTCTGAAAGCCTTAGCTACCCTCCTTTCATTTGTACAGACTCTCACCACTTCTATCGGGACTGATACAAGAATGTGCTTATGAGGGCGGTCAGCGGGCGCGGATGCCACGTACGGCAGTGCGAAGATGTTTGCCATTGGTCCAACGAAGTCGCGCAAATGGCTTCTGGCACTCCCCGACATCTGTGGTGTCGATAGTGGGCGAACCAAGCAAGATGCGGAGTGTCTGGGAGAGCTCGAGTATGCTGTAGCCATTGTGGATGTGGCCCATGGCGCTTACATGAGTGGCAATAGCTAGAACATCCACGGGTGGCTACGCAATGGTCTCAATGCAGTAGGCATCGTCGACTTCGTTATGCGTCGGTGGCTCACCAAGCATAGCAATGAAAATGAAGCGAAGCAAGGATTTGAGGACGCCATCCAGTACTTGCAAACGCAGCGCGGTGTCGAGTCCATCTGCAGTTACGGCTACTGCTGGGGCTACTGGATCACTGCCGTCCATTGCACAAGCGAGAATCCCCTTGTCTAGGGTAGTGTATCCTTTCATCCGTCGTGGTCTGCGGAGAATCGCTTGCATGGCGACGGTGCTGTGGAGAAGCTCGCAGAGAAGATCAAGGTGCCGCAGCTTTTGCTTACCGCGAGCAACGATCCAGACTTTTTCAGCGGCGGCAGCTCTGTGGAACGAATTTTGAAGTCCAAGCCGGAGATCGGCACGGTCTGCCAGGTCATCGACTTTCCCACAGCGATCCATGGTTGGGTGAACCGCGGCGACCTGAGCGACCCCGAAACCAAAAAGAACGTGGACAAAGCGTGGGAGGAAGCCATCGCATTTTTTGACGCCATCGATGCAGCAAACCCGTAGCTGCATGCCAGTAGGTTGCTTTGATGTTGGCACTCGTGCAGCAATGACGATGGATGCTGAGACGAGTTTGATTTGTCAAATGCTTTGCTTGCGTTTTGCCCTCGTCACTGCGACATGATATACTCTTTGTATTGATCCCTTTCGAATATGATTCGTAGATTTTTTCAATCAAAGCTTAAACACCCCTTTAATTATATAAAATGTATCATTCGATTGTGTATTGTGCTTCCTAACCGCCCCGTCAACTGCCTTGGTAAGCGTCGCAGTTGACGCAATGCGTCACTCGTCAACGGTGGTCTCCGATCCAACGCCGGCGTCTTGCTGCTGCTCGGAAGTTCATCTGCCTTCCATTCTCCAATTCTCCTCGCAGCAGCAACAGCTCCAGCCTATTGCCACTCCCAACAAGACCTCTATCCATGTCGTTCCCGGCCACGTTCCGTGCCTACGAGTTCGCGAGCTACGGCGATGCGCTCACGTGTGTGACGCTCAACGAGAAGACGCCGCAGCCGCCGCTCAAGCCCACCGAGCTGCGTCTCAAGGTCATGAGCGCCGCCTACAACCCGGTGGACTGGAAGCTCGCGGAGGGGCATCTCCCCTCGATGCTGCCCGTGCAGCCTGCCCCTGAGCACCCGGTGCGCATCGGCTTCGACGTTGCGGGTGTTGTCGTTGAGGTCGGCTCAGATGTCAAGGACTACGTCGTTGGCGATGAGGTGTACGCCATGCCAGCTTTCTCCGCCATTGGCAGCTTTGCCGAGTACTTCAACGTGGACGTGGGTGTCATCGCGCGCAAGCCCAAGAACCTGAGCTTTGACGAGGCGGCTGGCATTCCACTCGCCGGTCAGACTAGCTACCAGGCGCTGTTGGAGCATGGTAAGCTCAAGGCTGGCGAGACGGTCCTCATCCTTGGAGGTAGCGGCGGAACTGGAACACTTGCGATCCAGATTGCCAAGGCGTTTGGAGCGTACGTCATCACGACCACTAGCAATCGCAACGTCGAGTTCGTGAAGGAGCTTGGTGCCGACCGCGTGATCGACTACACCAAGGAGAAGTGGGGCGAGGTGCTCGAGGAGCACTCGGTGGATGTGATCTACGACACTGGTGTCGAGCCCGAATCGTGGAACACGCACGCACAGCGTGTGCTGAAGAAGAAAGAGGGCGGCGCACACTTTGTGTCGATCATCCCAATCCCAAACCCGATCGAGTCACCCATTGGCGCTCACCAGGCCGTCTTCTTCACACGTATGAACTCGACGGATTTGTATGAGCTGACGAAGCTGGCTGAAGAAGGCAAGCTCAAGGTGCCGATTGACTCAGTTCACCCATTCGAAAACTACAAGGAGGCTACAGCTGTGCAGAAGTCAGGCCGCGCCAAGGGCAAGATCATCCTCCACGTGGCTGACAACTAAATGTAGCAGATTAGTCAATACATACGCATGTGAACAGATCATTCCGATGGTGATGCTTGAGTTTTTGTCCCCAAATTCATAAGAACAACAATGTTGGTCTACATGATGGCTAGATTGGTAGTCAAGGACTCAGGAGTCCATTGTGGATGCATGACAAAGCACGATTGCACGTGCGTATTGGATTCTAAAGCGTTACGGTAAGTACTGCATACGTGAAAAGAGATCAAGCGTTTTCAAAGTTTGAGATGCAAGCAAATCAACCACGGGAATCATTCGTTAGCATGTGCACCATTCACCACTTCTCTCAGCGTCTCCAGCATGCTTGTACACGTCCAATACGTGATACGCATCCTCTACAACAAACTTTCACCAGCGATTTGGACAACCACTTTCCCCTTGGCGCGTCCAGACGCTTGAACCTTCAGCGCGTCAAGCAAATGCTCAAACGAGTGGAGTGAATCAATGACCGGGACGACCTTCTCTTCTTCGACCATCGCGGCCAGCTTCTTCAGATCCTCGCGGTTCGGCTTGACTAAGAAACTAGTAGATTGCGCTCCGATCGGCGACTCGATGGGGTCCTTGATTCCCAGAATCGTCACGAACTGACCCGTTCCTGGCTTGAGCACCATCTGCGCGTCCGAGTTCCACGAGTTCGGTTCCTTGCCGCAGTCGTAGAGCAGATCGATCGAGTTTGGTGCCAGGACATTCGCCCACTTGTCCTTGGTGTAGTCGATGACTTCGTCGGCACCGAGCTGCTTCAATAGCTCTACATTGCGAGAGCTGCTTGTGGTAATCACGTACGCGCCGAGAGCCTTGGCAATCTGAATAGCAAACGTCCCGGTGCCACCACTACCGCCGACAATGAGGACTCGCTGACCCGATTGGAGCTTCCCATGATTGACGAGCGCTTGAAGACTCGTTAGCGCAGCCAGTGGCATGGCTGCTGCCTCGTCGAAGCCGACGTTCTTGGGTTTGTGCGCCACCAGCGATGCATCAATGACGATGTACTCGGCGAACGCACCAGTGTGGACAAACTCCGTCATGGCGTAGACATCGTCGTTGACATGGAGGTCGAACGCGTCAGTGAGATCGGTGGCGACCTCGACAATGGTGCCAGAAAGATCGAAGCCATAGTGCGCAGGGTTCTCGGGCGATGGAGCCGGTGACGGCGTGCCAGATGTCCCTTTGACGATCAATAAGGCAAACTTCACATGACTGCATGCACTCTGATGCGTAGGACGCTTCGTAGTATTTCTGAAGAGACTGTTGGGGCTGTTCCATAGCTCGTTGAGCTTGAGCGGCTTGACGAGGGGGCATACTGGTACGCGCAGTAGATGCTTGGGATGGCGATTGCGGGGAACTTGGCCGTGTGATCGGAGTATAGTGGCTCGAGAAAGTGAACATATAAAGCGGTTCAAGAGAATTGAACAAAGCACAAAGGTCGCTGCTGTCCCTTGCATTTCGGTGCTGTTTGCTGCAGTGACAGCGCAGAGATCACAAAACGTACAGTCCGCGAAGATCTTGGATTCAAAATGGCGGTATGTCAATGAAAAATACTTCGGTGTAATCGTTGAAATGCTAAGCAATAGAATGACCCAAGCTGAGCCACGGCAATTGGGAGCGATTTGCCATTGTTGCGCGAATTTGTGTGCGCCTTGGCCGGCACATCGGGTCTTCGTGCAAGCTGTCTAGCAGGAAAGTCTCTAGGCAAAGGCATATCGTTGGTAATTGGATGTGTATCGTACCACCAACTCTGAGGCTTCAGCGCCCGACAGGAATCAATGGCGTAAAGTTCGTCAGGTGGGGTTGGCTACCAACGTAGTGAGCCACAGAATTCGAGCGGTGCATATAGGAATCTATGGCGACAGCGTGCCTTGCGTTGACGTTGGTCTGTGCACAGTGTACACTTCGCTCGGAAAACTTACCGCCACAGAACAATTGTAATGCCATGCGAGCTGATCTCTTCTGGCACGGGGATTTATGTGCACGTCTAAGTGAACCCTCTTTGGCACCCGCAACTTTGAGCGCATTACGCTGGCAGCCGGGTGATGACGATTGATCCCATGCCTTGAACATTGCAAGATCGCATGTTTTGTGCGCATTACGCGGTGTGCCAACCCCGTCAACAAAAGAGACCAACATTCCAATCATAATCATCCAAGCATATGGATACTCCATCATCGGCATTCGTGCACAGCAAGCTCGCAGCCGTCTGGTTGCGTGCTCATGCTGTCGCGATGGTCATCGCCGGAGAACTCGACCGCAGAGCTCATTCCGCAATTTTCCAGCGACCTCAAAAACCGACCATCCAACCAACAAACCAACCTCTCCAATCACTCCGTCTACCATGTCGACCGCCGCTCCACGCACCATCAAGGCCTACGCCGCCTTCTCCAAGGACGAGCCCGTCAGACAGTGGCAGTACGAGGCTCGTGTGCTCCGCTCCGAAGACGTCGAGATCAAGGTCTCGCACTGCGGCATCTGCGGCTCGGACGTGCACACGATCGACGGTGGTTGGGGTCCGTTCCAGGTGCCGTGCGTCCCCGGTCACGAGATCATCGGTGAGATCACGCAGGTGGGCTCCGGTGTCACGACACTCAAGGTTGGGGACCGCGTCGGAGTCGGCGCGCAGGCGTGGGCGTGCCTGAACAAGGATGCCGACAAGCCGTGCAAGGCGTGTGCATCGGGAGCCGACGCCTACTGCCCGCGTATGGTGTGGTCGTTCAACGACAAGTACGAGGACGGCACGCCGGCGTACGGTGGCTTCGCCGAGTATGTGCGTGCTCCTAGTTCGTACACCTTCAAGATCCCCGCCAACATCTCGTCCGAGGAGGCAGGACCACTCATGTGCGCTGGTGCGACCGTGTTCACGCCGCTGAAGGAGGCAGGAGTCAAGCCTGGTGACCGCGTCGGCATCATTGGTATTGGTGGACTCGGTCACGTGGCCGTGCAGTTCGCCAAGGCCATGGGAGCCACCGTCGTGGCCTTCTCGCGCTCCGACAAGAAGAAGGCCGAGGCGCTGCAGCTTGGTGCCGACGAGTTCGTCAACTACGGTGACGATGCCGAGGCACAGAAGGCGGCGGGAACTGTCGACGTGCTGCTGCTCACGGCCGACGCCACCAACATGCCGTACGACCTCTTCATGACCTTCCTGTCGATTCGCGGCACGCTCATCATGGTGGGTCTGCCGAACGACCAGCTGAAGCTATACCCGTTCAACCTGGTGCCTAAGGGCCGCAAGATCGTTGGCAGCTGCATTGGTAGCATTGCCGACATCAAGGAGATGCTGCAGCTTGCTTCCAAGAAGAACGTGCGTCCGGTGGTGCAGGTTCTCCCCATCAGCGAGGTCAACAAGGCTCTTGGCATGGTGCGCGACGGATCGGTGCGCTACCGTGCTGTGCTCAAGCACGAGCACTAGGTTGAGGAAGAACTAGTAGCAATCGTGAAACTGGTGTTAGGAGGAAGAAGTTAGTTTCGACGAAAACAAAATTGAGATGAAAACTCACGATGGCGATTATGCATGTCGTTCGTTCAATTGCAAGACTCAAACCGCGTGGATGAGTGAAAGACAACCGTTGGCAACGCACCATTCCAACCGTCCTGTTCTGCAATCTGTCGATTTCAGCTGTTCATGCGTTGAGCTGGCGATCGAAAATGACAGGGATTGCGACCCGATTTCGGCGCGCCGCGCGGTATCAACACATGAACACGAAACCCTCGTTCACACAAATTGCCTCTGCAGTTCCAAATTTGTTTTCGAAGACGTATCCTACATTGTTCAGCTCGCTCAGTTCACCCCGAATCAATGGCCGCGGACAGCTCGCTGTTTCGCGTGGGCGGTTACGTCGAGTGGTGGCGTGTGTTGCAGTACTTGTGTATCCTCCTGTGCGCCATTTTCGCCTTTGAGGTCGTGCTTCATCGTTTCGAGCGCGTCGTCTCAAAGTCTCGCAAGTACCAGCGAATGGTCAGCAAGGTGTACCGAGAACTAATGGTACTTGGTCTGGTCGGACTGGCGCTCAAGCTCATCAAGGAATCGCCGTTGAGCGTTAGCTCGTCAGCCATGCTCTCTTTGCAGGTCGCCGACCTCATGATCTTCATCCTTGCATTTGCGCTCATCATTCAAGCCACTTGCGTATTCCTCCGGCAGCGGAAGTACAATCATCAAGTCGAGCGAGCCGAGTTAATCTCAACTACTGATTTCGTCGAATGGTCTGAAGCTGCCATTGAATCGAAGAAGAATGGACCATGCTGCCACTTTGGCAGTTCTTCAAAGGGGTACCGGACGACTCGGAGGCTTTGATTCAGCTACGCTTGCTGCGACGCTATTTTCTCGCGCGATTCAATCTGCCACAGCTTTTCCCGTTTGCAAAGTACCTTCGTCAGGTCCAGAATAATCAGCTGACTCACATGATCGACGTCGAGCCACTCACGTGGCTGCTTCTCATGATCGTTGCATGGTGACTTGACCGGCTTGCGTGGGCCTTTGAACGTGGTGAACTCGGTCATGACGGCGAACAAGCCACTCTTTTCGTGTTCTTGCTGTTTGCTTGGCTGCTTGCATTTCTCCGTTTCTCTATCCGTCCGCTGGTACTTGAGGTCCTGTGCGAAGCAACTACTTCAGGCTGCTGGGCATTCCCGCCACCAAATCGACATGCATGCGACGCTAGTTGAGCTGGCACAGGAAGAGTCTGATCGGATGCATAGAGAAGTCGTGGGTGAGGCGCTCAGAGCCATGGAGCATGCACAAGAGCTGCATCAAAGTATGGCCGACGAGAAAAAAGCCACAACAACACTGACTGAGACGAGTCGAGGCATGTCTTCCGTGCTTTGCGGGACTGTCCAAGTCTAGGCGGCCGCTGAATCTGATGCATGATACAAAGCTCAATTCTCGGCACTCCGCCGACGAGTTGGCAGCTACGTCCGTCCAGCTGAATTCCACGATCCCTCCGATCGAAACGCGGCGGGTTTCGCGCAAGGCGTGGCACGTACTCATCATCTTGCTGCTGATGCTCAACGGGTTTTACCTCGCGGCACTCCTTCCGTGCGGTATCCATCGGATTTGCTCAAAGATGTTATGTCCGAAACGGTCTCGGCAATGGCTAAACCTCTTTCTCTCCGTCACTCTTTCGCAATAACACCCTCTCCTTCTTTTCGTCCAATCCCCCGCTCCCTTCTCCAAATTACCACCGTTGATTGGCTAAAAACCCCTCCTCTCTTGTCGTTTGTATACCCCCTCGCGGCCCGTCGCCCCCATTTTCCGCCTCCACAACACCAACAGGAGACAGGCGGGGGCCATGGCGGGCGACAGCTCGGACGGCGGCGCGTCGTCGAGCTCGAGCTCCGACTCGGTGCTCATCCCCAAGCCGCTGGACCAGCGCCACCGCCAGAAGCTGCAGGCGCAGCTGCAGCAGCAGCGCGCGCGCGAGCTCAAGGTGAAATCGCGGCCGACAGGTTTCCGCTGCTGTTTTTCCCCCGACTGACGGCGCGTTCCCGAGACAGAGCGAGCTGCTGTGCGTCGTGTGCGAGCGCGGAGACGACGCGGGGGCTGGTGACGCGCTCGTCGTGTGCGCGGGGCCGTGCGTGTCGGCGTTCCACCGCGCGTGCCTGGCGCACGGAGATGGAGCGAGGGACGCGCTGTGGCTGTGCCCCAGCTGCCGCGCCAAGACGCACGAGTGCTTCCACTGCAAGCAGGCGGGCCCCGACCAGGCTGAGGGCGAGGGAGCGAGCGACGCGGGAGGCGCCGCGGTCGGGAGGCCCGTGCGCAAGTGCCGCGCGCTCTCGTGCGGCAAGTTTTACCACCTGGACTGCATCACGCAGTACCCGCTCGCGCGAATCGCAGGCACGCACTTTATCTGCCCGGTGCGCTGGAGTTTTTTTTTTTTTTTTTCGTGGCTGTGGAGGGTGTTGAGGGACTGACGAAGGATGGATTGACGCGCAGCTCCACACTTGCGCGGCGTGCGACCAGTCCGGCGCGCAGAAGGAGGCTGTGCGATGCGTGCGCTGCCCCGTGGCGTACCATGCGAGCTGTCTGCCCGAGAATGTGCGCCACCTGACGGCCAAGCTCATCGTGTGCGCAAAGCATGCAGCTGCAGCACCGTCGAAGCTGTCCAAACCCTCGAAATCGTCTGAAGAGGTCGGCGGTGGCCGACAGCGCAGCAGCAGCGTCGAGGTGGTCAAGAAGGAGAAGGTTGAAAAGGAGGACAAGGCCAAGAGGCGACTGGACGACATTGCCAACGAGGATGGTGCCATGTCAGAGGCATCAGTGCGCAGTGCTGTGAGCATCAGCAGCACGGGCAGCAAGAAGGCCCACAAGTCCAAGAAAGAGAAGCGTGACAAGGACAAGAAAAGAAAAAGAAGAAAAAGAAGAAGGAGAAGGAAAAAGACAAAGAGAAGCTCAAACGCAGGGACTCACGGGGGCGCCTCGGTGTGTCATCTCAGGATGAGGAGATCACCGCAGCCAGCGGTGACGAAGCATCGAATGCGACTGATAAACACGTCCGAAAAGGTGAAGGTTCATCTCGGACAACCTCTGCTGAAGCTCCAGCTCAACCACCTGAGGTGTCAAAGTTGATGGAAACTCCATGCAAGGAGGAGGCACCCGAGAAGCGATGACAATGAGGTAAAGGTGGATGTATCCTTAACTACTCCTGTCAGCCACAAGAATCGCGGAGACCCCGCCATCGCGTCTTCCAAAATAGCCCCCTCTCCATTTGGCGCTGACTCACCGTCAATTTCTTCATCGCTTTTGTTTGAAAGCCCAGCAACGACAAAACAGAGGCTGGTTGAAGCGCTTGGCGGAAGTGATGATGACGACGACGAGGAAGAAAAGCCTGTCGCACCGGTGACAAGCGATGCTGCTAATTCACCCCCGTCCAGCATGGAAAGAGGACCAAAGATTGATGATTCTCAACAAACTAATCTCCCCAATTCTGAGCTGGAAGAAAAGGTACTTGCCAGTGAGTATCAGTCACCGACAGAGCGAGAAAGTGCGTCAATCCCTGATGGCTCTCAACCCGAAAAGTCTTCCGATTCCGGTAGAATTCAGCTCTCAACAGAATTCCCAAGCGTAAAGCGCGAGCCGATCAAAAGTGATTCGGAACCAAGGCCGACGCTACCAGCAATCGAACGACTCGCCGTTCAAATCCCCAAGTCTGGATCTTCTTCCTCGCTCAAATCGCTGGGCAAGTCCACCCGCATGAAAGACATCGCCAGTGATGGGGAGGACGGGGATGATGAAGGCCCCGGGGGATCTTCAACTCCTCGTTCACGACGCTTGGCACGTATCAAGGCGGAGCAAAGCGCTATGGCGACCCCACGAGGTGGTAGCCGAGGAAAGAAGAAAAAGAAGAAGGGCAAGGGGCAAAAGAGCACAGCCGATTCAGACAATGAGGCAACAGGTGGGGAACAACCAGACGAGGACCCGACTGTGGTGGAGGTGGACGAGGCGAAATGGGTTCAGTGCGATAACTGCAAAAAGTGGCGCACCGTGGCGCAGTCGATCGATCTCGCGAGTATGCCTGAGCGATGGTATTGTCACATGAATTCGTGGAATCGCTCGTACGCGTCGTGTGATGTGGCAGAGGAGGAAGTTTCGAAGCAGCGGACACCGCAGAAACCTTCATCCCTCCAAACTTCAGTGACGGATCGGTCCAAGAAGAAAATCAAAAAGCGAAAGGGAATTCAAATGCTCGCTGGTGGTGGAACAGGATCAGACGGCGGGTCGTCTTCGTCGTCTTCAGCTGGGAAATCGGGAAAAGATACACCATCAGGATCTTCAGTACTTGCAGCTGGGCCTTCCAACGACTCGAATGACGGAAGTGCAGCGAAGCAGCTCAAGAAGCTAGACAAGCAAGAAAAACAGGAGAAGCGCAAGAAACGAAAGCTCAGCAAAATTAAAGACAAGTATCGCGAAGTCAAGTGGGTCCAGTGCGAGAGCGCGCAGTGCGGAAAATGGCGTGTGGTACCATCATCGATCGACTTCGACTTGCTTCCCCCGCGATGGTACTGCCATCTGAATACATGGGCTCCCGAACTTGCGAAGTGCAGTGCACCGAACCCTCCAGACGTTGAGGCGTTCCTTCACAAGCAATCGATCAAGGACAGCTCAGATAGTACCCCCGCGTTCCACTCTACATCGTCTTCTCGAAACCAAAGTAACAAGCGGCCAAAGACTTCAGTTTCCAGTGGTGAACTAAGTCTTCCATCAGCACAAGGATTAAGTCCCGACGCACCTCGATCCGGCAGTGGAAATGGAGTCGGAGCTAGCGATGGATCGAAGCCTGTGAAGTCAAACAAGCTGACAAAGTCATCATCATCGAGTAGTAATGCAGGACAGCAACCACCCTCCAGCAACTCGGGGAGTCTTGCTCAGTTCAAGAGTGATCCTCAAGGGGCAGTCTCATCCATCAAGGGAGCAACAGTTTTGTCTGCTGTCGCTGTTGCCACCGGTACGTTGCACCACGCAGTCGACATCAAGGGGTCTCAGTCGCAGCCATCATCAACCTCAAGCAAATCGTCGAAAGCATCAAGCACATCTACTGGCGGCTCTGAGGTCAAGAAAACCGTTCTTGAGTGGGCACAATGCGAGAAATGTAACAAGTGGCGGAAGTTACCATCCCATATCAAGTCGTCAACGCTACCTGACAAGTGGTACTGCTCTATGAATCACTGGGACCCAGCACGTGCAAAATGCAGCATTCCAGAAGAAGTTGAGCCAGAACCACTCGCCATCGGCCCGATCCCGGGGACACCCGGTTGGTATCACGGCTCTCACGATACGAACAAGACAGGATCAAGTGGCGGCTCTCGTCCTCGACGAGGGAAACTCAGTTACACGGAGCTTCTTTATGGCAACACTGGCCAATTGCGGAAGACATACACACCCGAGTCGTCAACTCTTTCGTTCGATTATGAAGGCGTGACATATCACCGTGATGATATGTACAAGAACAGTAGTCTGTATATGTCGTCGGAGTCGATGGAAAAGGCTATAGCTCACGCAAACGCGGAGCCAGACGCATCGGAACTTCTCGCAGATTTTTCGACGACACAACCAGCAGCAACCGGGAAAATTGCAGCCTGGCTGGGGCTCTCGCTGTCGGCAAAACCGAGTGAACTTGGCGGCAATACATCCAACTCAGTTGGGATCTCGGCGGTTCTGATCACCCATGCAGGAGAGCGTGGTCAACATTCAGCAGTTGACAGCGTGTCAACGGCAGTACTTTCAGCGATGGATCTGCGGCGCGAATGGAGTGTTTCAGAGCTGCTTGACAAAGTGAACGGAGTAAGTAACTCTTCGATTGGTAACGGGGGCGTAACTCTTCCAGCATTAGCAGCCGCTTTGAGTGAGCTAGAATGCAAAGGGCTCATCGAGCGGCTTGATGAAGACCAAGCACGTGCGTGGAAAAGGCGAAAAGCAGACGCTGAGGCGACCGACAACTCCAGCAATTCCGGTTTTAGTGGTGTGAGTACTGTGCTATTGTATCGAAAGGTGCCGGCTCGACCGCTCAAAGCCTCCAAATGGTGGCGCTCGGCTGCAGGGAGCGCTCAACCGCTGCCTTCTGAGTAATTCGCAAACGTTATGGTAAGGTAGGTAAATTTCTATGAACACGCCGGTAAAGCAGACTCTCGACCTCTTGTGATTCTCGTTGAACGTTACTGTGAAATTAATTTTTACAGCGATTCTGATGGGTGCGAAAAAAGCTTGAGCTGTCCATCAGTCGCTGCCCCTTTCGAGTCTTCAACGACTCTCCATTCGCCAAAGTCTTGTAAGAGCACTGCTTCCACATAAAACAATTACACAGCGTAGAATCCTGTCGACTAGAAAAGCAAGCTGGGTCCCGCACTCCCCTCTTTTGTCGTCAATGAACTATCCGAGGAACAAAACTGCGAGACGACAAGGACAATCGACTTTGTGGGTGCACCGCACCACTGCACCCGATAGGAAAACCACATTGACGTCGTAGTGTGCGGAATTCAACCAAATCCTAAAGTCAAAACCACACTCTCTGTATCGTGTCAATGCTATCAACCAAGTCACTACACATACTCCTGAGGACAACAACAAGCAGAAGCCCTGCCTCGCACAGATGAGAAAATGAACCAAATAGACCGGATGTTGTCATCATCAACAAGCAAAAGCCTTACATGCCTGCCAGTGAGATATTACCTTCTCAGCTACTCCTCTGCCTCCCTCAACCTAGTGCTCGTGCTTGAGCACAGCACGGTAGCGCACCGATCCGTCGCGCACCATGTCGAGCGCCTTGTTGACCTCGCTGATGGGAAGCACCTGCACCACCGGACGCACGTTCTTCTCGGACGCAAGCTGCAGCATGTCCTTGATGTCGGCAATGCTACCGATGCAGCTGCCAACGATCTTGCGGCCCTTAGGCACCAGGTTGAACGGGTACAGCTTCAGCTGGTCGTTCGGCAGACCCACCATGATGAGCGTTCCACGGAACGACAGGAAGGTCATGAAGAGGTCATATGGCATGTTGGTGGCGTCGGCCGTGAGCAGCAGCACGTCGACAGTTCCCGCAGCCTTCTGTGCCTCGGCATCGTCACCGTAGTTGACGAACTCGTCGGCGCCAAGCTGCAGCGCCTCGGCCTTCTTCTTGTCGGAGCGCGAGAATGCCACGACGGTGGCTCCCATAGCCTTGGCGAACTGCACGGCCACGTGACCGAGTCCACCAATACCAATGATGCCGACGCGGTCACCGGGCTTGACTCCTGCCTCCTTGAACGGCGTGAACACGGTCGCGCCAGCGCACATGAGCGGCGCCGCCTCCTCGGACGAGATGTTGGCGGGGATCTTGAACGAGTACGCGCTAGGAGCACGCACATACTCGGCGAAGCCACCGTAAGTCGGCGTGCCATCCTCGTACTTGTTGTTGAACGACCACACAGCGCGAGAGCAGTAGGCGTCGGCTCCCGAAGCGCACGCCTTGCACGGCTTGTCAGCGTCCTTGTTCAGGCACGCCCACACCTGTGCGCCGACTCCGACGCGGTCCCCCACCTTGAGTGTCGTGACATTGGAGCCCACCTGCGTGATCTCACCGATGATCTCGTGGCCGGGAACGCATGGCGCCTGGAACGGACCCCAACCACCGTCGATCGTGTGCACGTCCGAGCCGCAGATGCCGCAGTGAGAGACCTTGATCTCTACGTCTTCAGCTCCGAGCGGACGCGCCTCGAACTGCCACTGCTTGACGGGCTCGTCCTTGGAGAAGGCGGCGTAGGCCTTGACGGTGCGTGGAGCGGCGGTCGACATGGTAGACGGAGTGATTGGAGAGGTTGGTTGGTTGGTTGGTTATTGAGGTCGCTGGAAAATTGCGGAATGAGTGAACTCCGAGGTCACGTGTTCGCCAGAGTGGAAGAGGTTTCGTTCAACTCGATGTCGAAACACCCGAGCTGCGTGAAACTCCTCGATGCCATTCGTGCCGAGGATGTGATGATGCAGTTGGCAGATTCTGGCTGGATTACGGATGGAATGCTGGTCGGTTTTGTTGATGCGGTTGGCTCACCCCGTAATGCCAGGCACATGGAAAGTCGCTGGAACAGCAACAATGCTCGAGTCGTCCTCGAAGTTGACCATCGTCATCATGCCGACAGCGTAATGCATTCCAGGGCTGGAATATCTGAGCAGCAAATCGTCGGGAGCTGTGAAAGCGAGACACGTACGTGTAGGCTTTCACGCACTCATTGGTCGGGACTCTCGACTCGTGACTCACGAGTCCGTCCGTCCTCATAGCCCACAGCATCCGCGTGGAATACGCTCGGACTGTTGTCATTTCCAAATTATCCTACCGACACCTCCATCCGCTCAAGGCGCAAACTTCTCAGCACTCACGTCCAAGATGCCTGCTACCACCATCCCGAGCACCTACCGCGCATACCAGTACCACCAGTATGGACCCCTCGACAAGTCGCTCAAACTCAACGACAATGTCAAGCACCAGCAGCTCACTGCCTCCCAAGTCCGCCTCCACATCAAGACCGCGTCTGTCAACCCCATCGACTACATCCTCGTCGAGCAGGGCGACAAGTTCCTGAGCGCCGTGCCGCCACCGACGGCCGAGTCCCCCTTCGGCTTTGGCTTTGACGTCGCTGGCACCATCGTCGAGGTCGGGAGCGACGTGAAGGACTTCAAGGTCGGAGACGACGTGTTCGCCATGGCTCCGTGGAACGGGTTCGGCACCGTTACAGAGTACATGGCCATCGACACGTCCGTGCTGGCGCACAAGCCGACCAACGTGTCGTTCGAGCAGGCTGGCGGCGCTCCGCTCGCAGCTCTCACGAGCTACCAGGCGCTGTTCCAACACGGGAAACTAGAGGCTGGCGAGACGGCGCTCATCCTCGGAGGCAGCAGCTCCACGGGAGGGTTCGCCATCCAGTTGGCCAAGTCGGTCGGCGCCACGGTCATCACGACGGCGAGCGCGGCGAACACGGAGTTCGTCAAGTCGCTCGGCGCCGACCAGGTGATCGACTACAAGTCGCAGAAGTGGGCCGACATTCTGGAGCAGCACTCGGTCGACGTGCTGTACGACTGCGGCGTGGAGGCGGACGCGTGGAACACGGGAGCGCAGAAGGTGCTCAAGGCCAACACGGGTCGCTACGTGACGCTGTGGCCGGAGCCGGAGCCGGTGCGTGAGGCCGAGTTCGGGGCCATCAACGTGGGTCACGTTGTTGTGCAGCCGTCGGGCGAGCACTTGGAGAAGGTGGCGGCGCTCATGGGTAGCGGTAAGGTGAAGACTCCGGTGGACTCCGTGGTGGAGTTCGAGGAGCTGAGCTCTGCTATCACTCGCGTGCAGTCGCGTCGTGCGCGTGGCAAGGTCGTTGTGCGCATTGCCAGTGAATGAGGCAAAGCCTATGAGAAGTTACTGTAGCTGCGAATTGGGACCGCCAGAAGAAGAAGTTGAAGTATGTACTTGAGGCTTCTTGTCTGTAGTCAAATATGACGTTGCAGATTCGCACTGCATCAACTGTTCTAGATCCATTTGGCAATTGCTCATTGTGCGTCTCAGTTAATCCTCATTTGTGCAGCTGGATCCTCACCACTCGACGAATCATTCCATGACGAGCCAGAAGTTGAGCAGTCTCAATCTGCTTGGGTCGTCGCTCGCCTCACAAGTCTTCGGCGACTCTCTCCATTCACCAAAATTCGTACAAGAATACGGTTCCGACTCAAGGCAATTGCACAGCGCTGAATCTTGTTGACTGAAACAGCGACCTGGAGTTTCTCGTTCTCCGTTACTTGTCAACGAACAATCCAAAGAGAAGATGGTGAGCCAAAAATGCCGATCGACTTCGTTGGTGTACTGCAGACTGCACCCAGCCGGGAAACGACATTGATGTTATAGTTGTGTAGATTCCAACCAAATTCTGAGGTGAATTGTGGGGGAAGGAGAGCGCCGCATTGAACCTCTTCACCGCTCAACCACATCTTGACTTATCACAATCACACTATCTAATTCAGATCATGGTTGACCGCGCTGCTCAACTGTTCAACAAAGCGCAAGAAGCTGCTCAAGGCGGTGGGTTCGTTCGCCCAGAACACAGCTACTCCAGCTTTTCTTGTCAAGGCGAGATGAAAGATGAAAAGATAAGATCAAACTGCCAGTATATCTGCTCATTGCACTGTTGTGACCCTCAGCAAGACTCGAGCAGTTCATTCAAAGTTTGGAGCCAGCCTCGAGGGTTCTCCCAGAGAAAGGGTCCTTGGGGCGGTCCTGGGATGCGGCGTGGTGGATTCAAAACCGCTGGCGAGCCTCGAGGCCGTGCAGTTGATCGCTTCTGCTTCGCTTATGGCCGAGTTGATTGGTGCTTGAGGCCGACACGGAAGGATCTCAAGTGAGCTGCTCACATTAACTCAACTTCCAACTTCTAACCAACTCCGAGGAAAATAATGTCCTATCGAAGTGCTCGCATTTCGCGCGCGACGAGTCCAAGTCTAGGCACTCACAGGTGGCTTCACAACGCACACGAGCTCGAGAGCGAGCGAGAGATCGCGCGCCGGTCAACGTGCTGCGCTCTTAGCTCCCACTTGTGCAGTCGTCCTTCGAGACTGGAGGACTGCGGGGCTACACTGCCTTCGTTCTGGAAACTTTCAAAGTGCTGGATCAACGTAGCACAAGAGATTATCCACATACAGAGCAACCAGTAGCTGGACGCTTCCCAGCAACCACATGTCAGCACAAAAGGTGTCGCCGTCGTCTCACAGAATTGTTCGCGGAGACTTTGCAGCTAATTCTGCAGGTCAAGTTTCATGCAGGCGCAACAGGCCCAAGGAAACTTTGATTAAACGCTTTCATGTTTGAGCATTTAGTAACATTTGGACGCACAAGCAAAAATATATCCACGCTGCGCTGCTGTCGAGCAACACCTCTGCAGTGACAATTTAGCGGAAGGTGGTGCCCGGAGCCACCGACGCGAGCCACGAGCGGACCTTCGACACGCGGCCGTACACACCAGGGTAGCCGGCGTGGCCGCAGCCATCGCCCCAGCTCACCACGCCGATCAGCGTGTCCTCCGACTCACCCTCGATGATGAGCGGACCACCCGAGTCACCCTGGCACGAGTCCTTGTTGGCCTTGCCACCAGCACACAGCATGGAGCTGTCGATGGAGAGCACCTTGGCACAAGCCGAGTCACTCACGATCGGCACATCCACACGCTTGAGCACCGTGGGGGCGTTACCGTTCTCCGACGTGTCGCCCCATCCCATGACGGTGGCAGTGGCACCAACGACGTAGTCCGAGTCATCGGCGGCAGCGAGTGCCACAGGCGTGAACTTGCTGGCAGTCTCGAGCTCGAGCACGAGGAAGTCGTACGAGTATGTCTTGGCAACGTTGCTAGGATGGATGGTCTGCTTAACGACCCTGATCTGCTCGCCATCCCGGGTGCCACTCGTGTAGTGAGTTCCGACCGACACATACGCGATGTCGCCATAGCAGTGAGCAGCCGTGAGCACGTGCTTGGGAGTGATGAGAGAACCACCACAGAAGTCGGCGCCAGCCTTAGTATCGCGGATGCCGACCGTGTACGTCTTGTCACCGATAGGAACGGTGGTGCCGCCGAGAATGAGCGTGTCGATGTCACCCGAGGACGCGGTCGAGTTGGTCGAGAGAGCGAGGTACTCGTCGACGGTGAGTGGGTCAGCGGCGACCGAGCTGGCCATGACGGCGGCTGCGACGCTGAGGACGGTGGCGAAGACCTTCATCTTAGTCGTGGAAGTGGAGGAGCTTCTGAGGGGAAGACGGCCGAATAGGGAATGAGCTCTCGGGTCGAGCGCGTTTGGTCACCTACAAGTTGCTGTGCTGCATGTACATTGTTCATGTTTCTTCTCCCTGTGACTCTCCTAGTGTAGACGAACTCCGAATCGAGCTCTGGCTTGCGTGAAGCGGAGCCCATCTTAAGATCTCGAGCCCGGTCATTCACCACCTACAACTTGTAGTACAGGAGGTGTTTGAGCAAGCAGATTAGCGATCAACGCTTGATTAGTAACTCGTTATCAGATGCGAAGTTCACGCGACTGTGCATCTATTCAATCGTTTTGGTAGACGGACAGCAAAGTCCCATCTCACTGGTGAACGGACTGTTGGTACAGTAGACTCATCACCGAGTTGCAAACTGTCGAGCTCCGAGCTTTCTGTACGTGCGCTTCTGGAGCAGCCCTCCTTCATGTCCCCCCGACGTAGACTCAACACTAAGGGATACTGAGCACCAATCCGGTCGATTTGTGTGCGCGATCCAGTTCCTTATGATCGTGAGCAAAACTTTCGCCTCGCCTCGATCTTGTAAATATAACTGGTAGCACTGCTTGCTCGAGTCGCGTCGGCAGCATGGTCCTATTGATATCGACGTCATCGTGGAGATGGGTGGGTTTGCATGTAGAGTGTGCTTGCTCGCTTCCCATGCTACACTTTCCCACGCAATCGCGGCGAGAATCCAGCGCTGTTTGCTGGGAGTCGTTAAAACGCCACTACTGTGTAGTGGATTGACGCCACTACACGATAAATTACAAGTTGGAATTTTACGACCCAGTGTAAGCTACGAATAGTTTGAAACACCCACACACATGGTTTAAATCCAATCCCCTCCCCCCGCGTCCGCACGTCGTCCGCCTCACATTTTTCCACGCGCCGCTCGCTCCTCGCTCTTTGCCACACGTCACAAGCCGCACGCGCTCGCCGCACACAGCACGCCGTTTTCCGCACGCTGAAGCGCGTAAAGCTTCGCTTGTCTGCATAAAATGTCGTCCTCCGATTTTGTGCCAAGCGATTCGTCATCTACTGACAGAGGGCGTGACCAAAAACGTCGAAAGGTGGATAGCAGCGCCCTTCGACGCACTCGTTCCCGAGCAGCGAGAAGGCAAGCAACACCGCAGGTGAAGCAAGAGCCAACACCTCCACTGACCCTCCCAAATGAAGCGTTAGTCTACGATGGAGGCTCGGATTGCGAAGTTATCGGGACACTCGGGTTTAGCGATCCGGCGGGGAACCATCGCCAGCGATTGGAGGCTGCGTATAATGCGCTGCCATTTATCGACCCCGAGATGCCACTTGTAGCAGCGAGCATGGATAGCACTACTGATGACAGCAGGATTGATTCTGCTCCTCCCCAGACAGGTCTTAGCAACGACGGAACACCTCGAGGTCGCAACAACTCATTCACAATGGCAACTACTCTTTCCACCAACGAAGTACCGCGGTTTAGAAATACCAAGTACAAAGCAACAAAAGAATTGATTGCAAGAAGGCATGACAGCTCTGTGAATGTCAACTTACCGGAATTCGGAGCAGCGCGAGTCTTTTCAACGTGGGAGGAATTTTTCAGCGCACTTGACGAGTATATGGCGGAGCATTTTGTCGTGTTGCGGAAGAGAACAAGCCAGTCAACAGCGATTAACAACAGGAAGTAAGTGGCTATAGTTTGCTGTTTACTATTGTAAAACTGACCGATTTCCTCATGGCTCCAGCTTTAATTCACCATCACGTGGAAATTACCCAGCAGTTCCGTTTTTGGTCCCGCAAAAACTGTTTGACAAGGCTCAACACTCCATATGGTGCACACATGGGTGTAGAAATGAACCTCGCGGGGACGGATTAAGATCTCACAATCACGTCAGGTACACAGCTTGTCCAGGATCGCTAACTGCCTCTGTCACCAAGGACGGAAACGGAAACTTCGGAATCATTGTCAGGAAACAGGTTGGTGCGATATGATCGCACTGAATTCCCTACTTTTGGAACTGATCGTGCTTTGGTTGCGTAGATCACAACCCACAACCACAACATCAGTGAAGAGATATACATGATGCTGAAGCACAACAAAATTATCCCGACGGATATGCTTTTAGGTCGCGTCAGGCTACTTCAGAAGGCAAATGCACCAATGCGGAACCTAGCAGCTCTCATATCGAGCGAGGCTGGTAAGTGGTCTGGATAGCTGAATCCGGTAGTGTAGTCGGTCAGCGCCACTACAATAGTGGTGTCGGTCGGCTACACTACTGTGTTGCAGTGCTTAACGCTATATTTGTCGTATGAACCAGGTTGCGAAGTCACAACTCAGCAAGCTCGAAACTTTATCCGTGCACGGATCGGTGGTCCACCTGTTGAAGAAAAAATGCATCGCTTTGTTGAAGACTATGTTGCTGTGGACGGCAATCGTTGTATGGTAGTCATGGACAGCGACAATGTCATGGCGGGGTTGGTGCTCATTAGTGCGGCCCAAATCGAGATTTACAAGCGATGGGGAGAGGTTTTGTTGTTTGACTGGACTCATAACACTAACAATTGCGGATTCTACCTCGGTACGGTTGGTTTAAAGCGTATTTCAGGTCCGATCGTGGCGACTAATGACAATTTTGTTATCAGGAGAGCTTATGGTGACGGCTGGGAATGGCAAAGGTGTTTCTGTCTGTGAAATGCTCGTGCAAGATCAGACCAAAGAGACAATGAAGCGATGCCTAGAGTTCTTCAGATCAGTTATCGACACAAAGATCACAGAGACTTTTGTGATCGATAAGGATTTTACCGAGTGGAATGTCCTTAATTCGGTGTTTCCAACAGCAAAGGTGAGTTGATGCCTTGCAATGCTTCAAAACCAGAACTAATGTAACTCTTTGTGTGGATTTGCAAAGGTGCTATTGTGTCAATTTCACGCCATTCAAGCGATTCAGCGAGTTGTCAAGGATGGAAAATACAACATATCACCCACGGAGAGGAAACCTATCGAACTAGCGTTCCGAGAGGCGATGTATGTGCCCACAGAGACCGAGTATTTGCGAGCATGGAAGCTATTAAAGCGGCGCACTGACAAAGTGAGCCCTTTGCTGAGCGAGTACCTTGAAAATAACTGGAACTCGTGCCGTGAAATGTGGGCAAATCATGCACGCCGACGCTTTTTTACTGCCGGTAACACTACGAACAATCGCCTTGAGGCAACTTGGAAACAGATGAAGTCGATGTTGAACTTGAACATTAGCATCGACCAGTGTATAGCATCGATTCTTCAATATCAGAACAACACGCTATCTGAACTGCGACGAGATCTTGTTGAGAAGCAGGCAAAACCAGGATTTGATCTCGACGAGCCTCAAGAATTGATGGAGCTTGGCAGCGTATTAAGCAAGTATGGATATCAGCGCGCGCGTGGAGTGTACATGGCATATTTGAAGCAGAGAAGATGTTTGGTGCAGGCCGCTGTACGGCAACTAGCGTTGATGTGGCAGCTAATGGGAAAACGTACCAGGTTACACTCACTCCAGCGTCGTGTTCTGTAGCCGCTACCAGGAGTCTCGACTGCTATGTGTACATTTATGCTTTGCTGCACTTGATGTGAAGAAGTGGGGTGAGATCCGGTTGGACTACTCACAACACGATGGGAGTTTTCGTCAGCAGCAGTTATAATCCGTTATCTTCGAGAAGGAATTGTTTCAAACTCGAAGATGAAGCTCTATCTCAAGGATGAGGTACCACCGCGCGCTCATGATAGACATGCTGAAATTCCTGGAACCACCACTAGCCCAACAGGTCGGCGCCACCGTGTAATCTACTCTAAGCTGAAGAAGAACGAGCGGTCTAGTGAAGGATCTTTGGTGAGATCTGATGTCGAAAAATACAATATCGTGATGGCCACGCTCAAGCCTGTCATTGACGCACTGGTGCAGTCGTCGACACTTGAGTTTTATCCGAGAATGCAAATGCTGGTGACAGCTGCTGATGGATTGTTGCAAGTATTTCCGAGTGTGACTAGTAGCAAGAGTGCCTCAGCTACAGAACAATCTGGAAATCGTGACAATGACACTGTGACTCGTGATACCGAGCTAACGAAGCAAGCTGCCTCGAGAAGAGATCTCGCTATGCACCAAGTGAGCAGTGTTCTGCCTCATGCAGCCTCTGGCGAGCAACCCGCGAAGCCAAGTCGTGTCGCTTCTCCGACGCCACTACTGAGTAGTGTTGCTTCTCCGACGCCACTACTGAATAGCGTCGTTCAGCCTCCACCACTACAGGGTAGTGTCGACACATCAATGCCACCACAAACTACCGAGGCAGTTGAGGCACCATTACAATCTACGATGGACAGATCTGTGCGTTCAGCTTGTGATAGTGAAGTAGTCGAGGCTACTCATGAGTCAGACTCTCCTGCTATCAAACCGACAATCTTTGAGGAAGTTTCTCAAACTCCTGTGGATCCAGCAGAATTGAAAAAGGTTAGTCCAATCTGGCTTTCTCGGAGTGATGAAGTTGCCTCCTCCCATTCATTCCGGCAAAAAAAATAATCAACGCACACGCAAATCAACAAAAAAGCTCAAACAACCGCGAACAGAGGTTGTAGTTGCTGTTGAAGACTGGAGAAAGGGAGTTGACATTAAAGATGTCACTCATTGGCTTCAATTCACTCGAAATCACCACCTCACTTCAACCGTATTCAGCAAGACCCCAATAGTTTTGAGCACTGTCGCTGACATCACCAGAAAGGTGACGGTGACGCGGAACGACGGCAATGCTGAAAATTGCCTTGGAGTTGTTTTTTCTAGGGCTTTGGTCAACAAGGTTACTGGCGAGATACGGCGAGTTCGACGTGGATCAAGTAATCAACAATATCCATCAGGACTTGCTGTACGCGTCCATTCAGCCCTACCTAAGTACCAAGACAAATTAATTTTCGCAATGGACGACTATCATGTATTTCACGCAGCTCACAATGCTCGAGAAGAAGTTGTCACATGGTTAAAACAAGACTGGAGCTCGTGGGATCCTCAGTTCACTGTATTTCCTGTCGTCGGTCGAAGCGATGATCAGTTGGCAATTGACATCCTCAGTGTTATTGAAGTGTCGTCACTCTCTACTATGGTTGAGTTACCAGATCGTACATCTGGAACGTGTGCTCTGACTGATTTGCTCACTGTGGCTGCAAACAATTGGCTTTCTGCAACACCGATCTCATCAATGATTAATGACTTTTGCAAACAGCACGCGCGCTCTGCCTGTATCAACTCTTTTGTTACTTCTAATCACAAATGGGAGCTACCACTTGAGGCATCTCCAGGGCAGACTGTTGTCATCGACGAAAACGAAGATGAATTCGGTGTTGGATCTGATCAAATGGTGTACAAGGATGTGCAAATCATTGTTTCAGCATGCCATGTCGGTGGGAATCACTGGACCCTTGTGATTATTGACATCACAAATAATGAAATATTGATCTATGATCCGCTCAACGAGGAGACATGGGTCGACTTGACTCGAGAGCGATGTGTGGAAACCTTACTTCCTATCGTTGAAGATTGGCGGCACCGCTATGCGGACGCAACGAATACTCAGTACTGGGAGATCAAACACTGGAACTGGCTCACTGTCGAAGGACCTACTCAGAGTGATGGAAATTGTTGTGGGGTGATGATATTGGCCGTTGCTTGGTGCTACATGTTCGAAGGGATGTATCACCCCTTCATTAACCAACACGCCAAGGTCCAAATCTCAGAGACCGCTATCTACCGACTACGAATTCTTTGGCGCTGCTTATGCTCTCCTGGATCACGACCAATCATTCCGCAGCCACCAAGTACAGAAGTCTTTGCTAGAATCGAGGAGCAGATCAAAGCCCAGGTTTGATTAGTAGCAGAGTGAAGCGAATGCTTGAAAATTTTCATTTGCAATGTCAATGTAGTGTTGCTGATCGAATCCACTACTAGATTTGCTACTCTCCAACACTAGACGGCATCATATCCCGCAAGCTCTCGCATGATACAGCCATCTGCGCTCCAGGAATGCACAAAAAGACGCCCTCTGCGCTTGAATTGAAGTCTTCATCACTGCGAAGCACGACAGTCTCAGCTAGTAACAGATTTGCTGTGGTATACGCTTCTGTCAGCTCGCACTTGAGCTCCATCTGACGCTCTCTCAGCGCGCGGACAATTTCCATCAGCTCTGAGTGCTGCTTTGACACACGAGCACGTGCACGCTCGAGCTCTTGTATTCTTGTCATCACCATCTTTCGCACAAATGTCTCGATCATTGGTCCATATCGTCTTCCAGTTTCTTTCAGAGCGTGTCCGCGCTGTCCACAATCGTCATTTCCAGCAACTCGTTCAAGTCGACGCTCGAGCAGAAGCGGTGGCTGATCGTCGCCGCAATTAGAATCAGTGCCTGAGCTTTCACAGCTCCGCCGAGTTCGCTTGTACACCTGCCGCGATCCCGCCGAAGGTGACCGCGAGCGCTTTCCGGGCTTGGCCGTAGCACGAGCTACCTGTGCACGCTTTCCCTGGGCAGGTTCCATAGGTGAGTTAGGTTGTGCGCGACGCTGTGGAGAAGGTGGAATGCAGTCGTCGGGAAGGTTGGGCGACGTCTGGCTGAATAGAACACTGGTATCATTCATGTTTAAAACATTGGAAAAGAACAGCGAACATTTGGAAATGTATGCTTTCATAGAGGTCAAAGATACGTTACTAGAGGTTTCCGTCAGTAATATACTGTCAGTCTCCGAAGATTTTCGTGTGCAGTGGTGCTTCAAGGCAACACAACAGTGTAGTGTTGTTGATCAACTACAAAGTAGTGGCGTTTTAACCAGTGCCCTGTTTGCTCGGCTCTTGTCGCCGTTTCCCCCGACGAGTTCAGCGGATTGTCTAGTCAACAAGCTCGCCGAGCGTTGGCCACAAAGGCATCAAAAGCCGATGAGCGCCAATCGTGAGCGGATGTACGCGCGAGGCATACGAATTCCTCGTCAATCGCCACGACATCATCTGCACGTGGAACGACTGGAATGCTCGTCACTTCTCGCTTCCGAAACAGAGAAGCTTAGCTACGCCGCCCACTTTACTTAACGATACCAAAACGACTCTACTGCAGTATCCACAAACACGATCGTCTCCTCCATGATCAGCACCGACAATCATCGCCAGCACGACGGCTTGATGGGCATGCTAATCTCTTTGGTATCATCGAGTCGAGCCATCAGTGCAAAACCCGAACCCGTTCCTGTCGACTACTCCGAAAAACTGGACGCTCTCAAAGTAGTCGTCGACGTCGTAGAAAGAGAAGAGCTGTAGTTCTCGAGGTTGCTCGCAGCCACCTTGATGATAGCCTTGACGATCTGTTCAACCGATTACACTCATCGCGATTTGAGAGTCGAGATGTGTGTTCGTCCCGTGAAGCTCGTTGGTTTCTTTTCGCCGCTGCCCCCCACTCCTTCCATCGACAAGGTCTAGCAAGAGTACCAGGCCACAGCATCCTCGAAGCCTCATCCAGCATCCCCACCACCTCCAGCGCTTCAATCGAGAGCGTCAAGTCTCGTCATTGCGTATTGTGTGGACCACTCCTGCGCATCACGCACCGGACGCCGATGACGTCGCGCTGCGTTTGACAACCTTTCACCACCCAACACCGCCACCCAGCAGCTCCTCATGACGCCGCTGGACGCGCGCCTGGCCGCGCTGCTGGCCGCTCGCCGCCACGTGGGGACGCTGCGCTCGCTGCCGACGGCACCGTCGCCCACGGACGCGGCCGCGCGCGCCGACTTTTACTCCAACGACTACTTGGGCTTTGCGCGCTCGCGGGAGCTGCGCGAGCTCGTGGACGCCGCGCACGGCCGCTCGCCGCCCGTGGGGGCGACGGGCTCTCGGCTCATCTCGGGCAACTCGGCGCTCGCCATGGGGCTGGAGCGGCTCGCTGGCTGCCTTCTACGGCAGCGAGGCCGCGCTGGTGTTCGCGTCGGGCTTCGCCGCGAACCTCGGCGTGCTCTCGAGCCTCCCGCTGGCCAGGGACGTCGTGCTCTACGACGAGCTCGTGCACAACTCGTGCCACGAGGGCATGCGCCTCAGCCGCGCGTTCGGAGCCTCCAGAGCGCGCGTGCGGCCGTTCAAGCACAACGACATGGCCGACCTCGAGCGACAGCTGACCAACGTACGCGCTGAGCTGCCGGACGCCAAGCACGTCTTCGTCGTGGTCGAGTCGCTCTACTCCATGGACGGCGATGTTGCGCCCATCGCTGAACTGCTCGCGCTCTGCGATCGTCATGGAGCGTCCGTTATCATCGACGAGGCCCACAGCACGGGGGTCTACGGCGCTCACGGCGCGGGACTGACGGCCGCGGTGCTCGAGAAGCAGCCGCAGCTCGCCCGTGCGTTGGCATGCCGCGTCTTCACGTTTGGTAAGGCCATGGGGGCCCACGGAGCGGTCGTCTGCGGCTCGGACGTGCTCGTGCAGTACCTGGTCAACTACGCGCGCTCCTTCGTGTACACGACGGCGCCGGCGTTCGACCAGCTCGTGACTATCGCGGCCGTGCACGAGCTCTGCAGGCGACCCAGCGCGGCCGAGGCCAGGCGCGCGCTCTTCGACCGTATCCGGTACTTCCGGCGAGCTCTCCGCGCCAACGACAGCATCCCGAGCGATGCACTGCTCGAAAGCGACTCGCCCATCCAAGGTGTCGTGTTTGCAGGGTAACCGCGCGGTGCTGTGGGCTGCTGCTGCGCTGGGAGAGCGCGGGGTGCACGTCGTGCCGATCCGAGCGCCGACGGTCGCTCGCGGGGCCGAGCGGCTACGCATCGTCATCCACGCGCACAACACGGAGCCCGAGATCGACGCGTTGGTCGCGGCGCTCGCCGACACGTTCACAGCTGCACGGAACGGAGAGCTGCCGAGTGAGCAAGCGCTGCCGGCGTCCAAGCTGTGAGCTGAGAGCAACTAGAATTCTGTAGAGATCAACACGAGGCTCGGCCTGTTACATAACGCGATGCCAGGCTCGACCGCGTCTACACGATACGCACACACTTCTATCCGCGCGTTTGCTGCTTCCTGTTGCTCAGACGGCGTTGTCCAGCCGCGCCGCGCCAGCGCGCAGCGTCACGCCTGCTGCGTCGTCCTCGCGCGAGATCGCAGCCTTGGCCATGGCGCGCTGCAGCAGCCGCGCGCAGCCGACGTTCCCGCCAGCCTCGGCGACCGCGAGCGGGGCGTGGCGGTCCAGGTCCTCTCGGAATGGGTCTGCGTGGTGGTCCAGCAGCAGCTTGACGCTCAGCGCGTGGCCTCCGAGCGCCGCGAGGTGCAGCGGCGTCACGCATCGCTCGTCCTGCACGTTCGGGTCTGCGCCAGCCGCCAGCAGCAGCCTGTCGACAGAAGACGACCATCGTGTGAGCGATGCATCACAAGCAAATGCAGCAGACAACAAAAAACCCTCACCGGACGCATTCGTTATGACCGCCGCGCGCCGCGTAGTGCAGCGCCGTGAGGTTCTCGCCGCTGCGCGCGTCCAGGTCGCGGCCCGACGACTGCGTCCAGCGCTTGACGACGCGCGCGTTGCCGGCCTCAGCCGCGGCCTGCGCGAAGCTCGGGAGCCCTCCGGCCGTCGGCGCTCCATCGCCTGCCACGCCCACCACGCGTTCCAGTCAGCCAGCGCGCCACCTCAGCGGCCTCTGCGAGCGCACGCACGGATCTTGCCGTCCTGGTCCGCCTTTTTCTTGGGCCGCAGCATCTTGCGCGCCATGTGCCGCAGCCGCTCGCGCTGGTACGAGGACGCCACCACCACCACGACCATCGCCAGCACGCCCAGCACGCCGATCGCCACCGCCAGCGGGTGCAGCCGCGGCGCCTCCGCCACGGGCGACACGTGCCCCAGCCCGCCGTTCATCGCCCCGGCCGGCCGCTTCAATTATGCCGCGTGGACCGAGCCGAGCGCGTCTATATGCGTAGTATACGGGATAGATGGAGAATATGTATTCATAATAAACATAGAGTAGACTGGGTATTTAGAGGGGAAATGTAGTAGATTAAGGCTAGATTTGTAGGGTTTTCGGACAGGTGCCTGCATGAGTTTTCACTTGGAAAGGACATGGCCGACGACCTGTATGCGGGGCTGGAGGTGCCGCGCGCCAAGCGGCCGGCGCCGGAGGAGGCCGCAGGCGCGCGAGTCTGTGGCCGCAGCCAGCGACGAGCAGCGGCCGGCCAAGCGCCAGCGCGCGCTGACGGTGCCTGAGACGGTGGCCAAGCTGCGCGGCTACATGGTGAGCGTCTGCGTTGGCGACGGCGTTGTGAGGCGATCGCTTTCTCTCTGACTGGTGACTGGCGCGCAGCTTATTGACAAGAAGTTCCCCAAGGCGTGCGCGCTGATGACGCAGCTGGTGGCTGACAAGCTGGACGCAGACAGCAAGGAGACGTTCCTGACGGCGCTGACGGAGATGATCGACGCCAAGGGAGCGCAGTGGAGCGGCAAGCCCGAGTTTGCGGCGCTCGTGCAGGCCGTGATGGAGAAGAAGGAGTTCCTGGTGCGCTCGGACGAGGAGTTCGAGCGCGTGGGAAAGCTGCTGGACCGGTGGGAGTTCCTGGCCGTCACGCACGCGCAGCTGTTCACGGACGACACATACCAGTTTCTCGCGCGCGTCCAAGGCAGTGAAGCTACGGCTGGAGCGCGTGCTCGCGGAGGAGGACCCTGAGTCCGTTGCCAAGACGCTACATAGCGACCTGATTCCGGTGCTGCGCTCCATCCAGGCCAAGCTTGGCGTCGCGTGGGCCACTACGATGGTCGAGACCGTGCTGGCCGTGTGCACGCGCCACCGCACCGCGTTTTCAGACGCCGACCGCGAGCTCGTGGACGCGTGGACCAAGGCCGTGCAGGACCGGCGTCGAGCACCCGCCGTGGCGCGCTCCGCCGCCTCCGAAGCGCGCCGCAACATCGTGGCGCTCGACGCCGGAAACGCCTCGCAGGCCAAGCCCAAGGTCGGCGTGTCGAACCACCCGCTCTTCAACCGCAACGCCTGACCACCTTCTGGAGTAAATTGTCCATGTGGAACACACCATATACCCAATAGAACGTTAATGCAAAATACCTTTATAAAATGGTAGGAAGCAATAACGTGGTCCACTCCACATCAATAACGTCATTGTGTCGAGGGAGTGACGCGCCGTGCAGCTCGTGGCCGGGAACGCCTGGGGCATCCACCAAGTCGCCTCGGCGCCCTCGCGAGCATGCAGGCGATCCGCGCGCTGCAGACGCGCGCGTTCGCGACGTCGGCCAAGCAAGGGCAGCGCCTGACTTGGCGGCAGAAGGCCAAGATCGATGCGCAGCGCCGCAACCCGCAGCCGCCGCGCCAGGCGCCGCGCGAGAAGGTCAAGCGCCAGAACTTCCTCGTCGAGGCGCAGGACGACGGCAAGCAGTGGCGCATCCTCAGCGCTGGCATCCTCGAGCGCCTGCCCGTCATCCAGCCGGACCTCAAGGAATGGGAGGAGGACATGGAGGAGCTCGACCACGAGATGGCGCTGCGCGCCAGCCAGCGCCTCGAGGACGGCTTCTGGTTCATGGAGCCTGGAGCACGCCACATCACGCCAGAGGAGGCCCCGCAGCCCACGGCGCCCTGTCGACCCCGAGGAGATCGTCGGCGCCGGCTTCAACCTCGCGCCGCGCGAGACTGAGGACGGTGAGTGAGCTGGAGATGAACGATTTGTGCGTGCTGGTGGTCCAGGAGCTGACGCGTTGTGGGTTTTTGCTGGATGATGCACAGACGCCAACAACAACCGCCAGTCGCTCAACCGCGCGCTCAAGGGCCGCCTGTTCCTGCTTGTCAAGAGCGCCACGGACGACGGCAAGTTCGAGTGGTTCTTCCCCGTTGGCGAGAAGCACGAGGACGAGAAGATGCGCGACGCCGCGCTGCGTCAGGTCAGCGAGGTCAGCGGCGACGCCGAGCTCTACCCGGTGGGATTTGCCCCCATTGGCTACGTCAAGTACCTGCACGAGGACAAGTCGAGTGGCTACGACGGCACCAAGGTGTTCTTCTACAAGTCGCAGCTTGTGGCGGGCGACGTGGCGCCCGAGGGCAAGGAGTACGTGTGGGCCACCCGCGAGGAGCTGGGCGAGTACCTGGACGAGAGCATCGCCGACTACGTCAAGAAGATTGTGCCGCCGTAAAGCGCAACGTAGACGCAGAGCAGGTAGAAGACGACGACGCAGGTCACGCGGTGCAGTGCGTGAGACGAATACACGCGTGCTCCTTTGTAGAAGCGCTCCACCATGGGACGAAAGGATCCTATCGGCTAATATTTGTGGGGTTTGATGGTGGTGTTGGCGTGCCTACTATACAGCGATCGTGGAGGCTCTCTGGATACCGAGATCGCGATGGGGGCGATCCAGGAGCCAATATAGATAAATGGGGCGTGGCGCTGCAGCAGCAGCCGCCGCCAAGTCGAGTGCATGGGACCCTCGCAAGTACCCGCGCGACCAGTGCACTTGTCTCGGTGTCAACTTGGATACCGGTCTCTCTGCGTCTACAAGGGCGAGCGATCTCAAATCGACGCTGTCGGGATCTTGAAGAGGAAAAAGCGAATGACGTAGAAGACGCAACGTAACGGAGTGGATAGCTCGTGCTTGAGGTCACAAACCTGCGTTGCTCGGCAGCGAATTGCGCTGCGTCAATGACGACCGGCGTAGACGAATTCTTCGCGCCTTTTGCTTGCGCTCTTGCACTTCGACCGATATGCTCAGCCGTGGTGCCGCAAAGCGATGAAGGCTCACGTAACTGTTGGCCAGCGAAGAATGCAAAGCCACGAGGTCCGGTGGGGTGCCGACAAACTCGTTGATCAGGCGGCTTCTCCGAGCTCCGGGATGCTGCTGAGCCGCCATGAGAATCGCATGGAAGTACTTGGCACGCTTCTCGAGCAACGGGATGCTGTCAAACTGGAGGTACGACCAGAGTCCACCTTTATCAGGAAGTGGCGGGAGCGTCACCTCTTCATCTGACTCGAGATCGTCTAGAATGTCAGCACTGGAGTGCCGGAAACCAACAACTCGCGTGCCCGAGTCACTGGCTGCATCATCGTCATTGCTGCGGTGGTGATATCCCATCGACGAAATTGACGGAAGCCGCGTTGTCGAGACCGTCATGATCTTGGATAACGCGTGGTGCAGCTCCTTGAACTCGGAATACCGACGGCGAACCTTGTAAGCAGACAGAGGGCCGTACGCGGTTGACCGAACGATCACCTCGTAGTAGACGACGCCGTCTGCATCTCGGCTGTAGCCGGTCACCGACGCCACACGGTAGTCCATGAAGTTCTCTTCTTCTTCTTCTCCGACGCTGAGTGAGTCCACGTCATCATCTTCCTCTCCTTCGTTGGTGTTATTTTGGTCATCGTCTTGGGACTCGCAATCAGCTTCTTGGTGGATATTACAGTGATCAGCATTGCTCTGGCGATGACGTTGGGAATTCTGCTGCCCGCTATTGCGGCCCTTGCGAGCTATCTTGGAAGTTGCGCCTTCCTCTTCTTGTTTACGTTGCTCTTCATCCTCGTACAAACTGTTTCTATCTGAGCTGCTGCCGGCGTACGCCGTGGACGCCATGCTCCACCGGAACTGGCGAATCTCCTCTGCTTCTGGCTCGGGCAGCGAATGCCGGCGTCGGTTCGGCGAATTCTCGACACTTCCACTGGCACTGCTGGCACTACTGCTGCCGTGGCTGCTGTTGTTGCTCCTGGACGCAACCAGTGCGTCTCCGCTTCCCGATCCGCTTCGGTCTTCAATCAGCGAACCCCCGCGCGGTCTTTTGTCCAGTAGCGATCCCCTCCCGCCCGGCCCATGGCCGACATTCCGCGAGAGCTTGCGGCGCGGATAGCCGAGCTCCTCCTGCAGCAGGCTGAGCGAGAACTCGTCCGACATGGCGCGGCGGCTGTACCTGGCCCTCTGCTGGCGCGTGAGCGCCTCATCCACCTCATCCCGCACGTCCTCCACGTCCGCGAGCAGCACGCCGGGCACCGACACTGGCGCGGTGGCGAACACGTCGCTCTTGCCAGTCGCGCGCTTGGCGTTGGTGAAGACCGTGGTGGTCAGCGACTGGGAGCGCGCCACGGCCACGCGCGCGAGCTCGAGCGCCTCGTGCTGCTGGTTGTCGCCCGGCGGCTGCTTGAAGCTCTCGCTGCTGCTGCAGCTGCTCAGCGCCGAGCTGGGCGCCGTGGACGCGGGGCTGGCGCGCTTGGGCACGTCCACAGGCTCCACGCGCCTGCGCTCGACCGCCAGGCGCTCGTTCATGTGCTTCAAGGCGGCAAATTCGCGACTGAAAGTGAGGAGGAAAGGCTCGCGCCGAAAGGGAAACCCGCCCCGTCTTCTTAGTTGCCCCTTGACGGTTTCGCCAGCTGCGCGGCAGGAAAAGCAAAGAGGCAAGCACGAGGAGCTACACGACAAGGAGCAAGTCAATGGAGCTCCGACTGGTGGCCGACCACCTTCCTCGCTGCTTGTTGTTGTTGTTGTTGTTGTTTTCACACAAGCGACGAGCGCGGGAGGCCGCCGGACGAATTCGGATGTGGCGGACGAGAGAGAGAGTGAGGGCCGAGCTGCCCAAGAGGCCGCGGGTTGCAGACCGAGGCGCAGAGAACGGCAAGTGCATGTATCCATCTCCTCTGCCAAAGCGCCGCTCTTCGAGATTGTATGCCAGGCGGCCCATCACGCTGCGAAGAGGCCGCGCGGACGCAGCTGCACGCCGATTTCACTTGGTTTCAGTATACTGCGGCAACCAAACCAGGCGCCAGGCGCATTTTCCAGCAAAGCAGCCGGGAGAGAGCCAAGCCAATGCGCCGGCATGGACACCGTGCAGCCCCACTGCTCTCGGCTCCACGTGGAGCTCCAAGCAGGTTTAACGTTGAAGCGGCGGCCGGCTGGGCGTGCGCTCGCGATCGGTGAAAGGCGAAAGGCGTTTCCTGGCGTGGAGCTGGCGATCGCCCGCTTCTCCTTGCCGCTCTCCAAGGTCGAAAAGAGTGTTCCGACGTGTATCTTGGCTCCGAGAGGCCAGGCTCGACACTCGCGGGCGTTTCGCCGCCAAACTTTCGCGGTGGCTGCTGCGCGGCACGCAGGTCCTTTCGAATGGCGCGCAGGCCATTCGAAATGCCGATCTGGGGGCGGAGCTCGACGCTTTTCCGAGGCGACACCAAGAAGAAGAAAGAGAGCTCTGAATCAGGATTTTCGGGAAAATTTTTTGCGCCGAGAGCGTTTCGACTCGAAAGCCTTTTGGCCACGCCTCTTCCGTGGTCGACGCCAGTGAAATTCCGCGTCGAGCTCTGCGGCGGCGGTGCCTGGTAGGTAGGTAGGTAGGTAGGTAGGTATGGTGCTCAGCGCGCCACGCGTCATGCGTGTTTGACGGAAGAGCCCATGAGAGGAGGAGCTCGAGGGAGGAGGAGCGAGCTTGACAGGATGAGCAAAGCTCAGCAAAATGTGTGGAGGGCACAGGCCCATGCATCCCCGCTTGCAGTTCAACTGGGAGCTCTGTCCATGCTGCTTGTTGACGCTGCCGGCGAGCAAAGATGGTGTCTCCTGCCCGTCTCCTGTCAATCGCGTTTACGCACAATTCAACTTCCTAACTCAGGTGCAGTGCTGTCCCAGCAAAACACGGCCGACAGTTTTGGCCCCTGGGGGCGCGGCTGTGCATCAGCGACGACGGCGGGAAGATCGGCTCCGCGCTGCTAATCCAAGGCTGCAGAACGGACTCCGCAATCGGTTTGCAACCTGAGCTTTGACGCGGTCCGGAAGAAAAATCGCGCAACCAGGACGCTTTCCCGTCTTGGGTGAGCATTCGCAGCTGTGATTGCCATTACACCGCAGTGAGAGTCGTCAATGGAAATTGATCGTGGAAAGCGGCGTCCACCGATCGATGGGATGCGCAAAGGCTTTAGTTCTCCAATCTGGCGACGCCTTGGCGAAGATGGAGTACGGTCGTAACTCATGGTGCCCAGGGATGACGAGCTCGTGCTTTTAGGTGTTGGAGGTTCTAGCTGAGATATCACTCATGCATTACAAGCTACCTCTGCAACCGCGGACTGGAACATGAGAATTCGAGTTCCTGGAGACATCGATCGGTCATCCTTTGAGCACAACGGGAGAACCTCAACAGTCGGGGCAACTATCTATCACGCAGGATTGATACAGTACCGAGCTCCTCGAACTTGCCGAGGTCGTCGAAAACATAAAACTGCAGTCTGATCGACGGATAAACCAACGCAAGCGGAGGCAACGAGGATACCATCGTCCTGGAAACAGACACGCAGGAGACGTTCGTTTCTCGTAGTTTGCAGCGTGGGTATGTTTGACGTGCAAACCATTGATCAATGGCACTAGCTAGAGTAAATACATGAGGGACGTCGAGGCCCATTTAGCATAAACCCGTGCTGTAAGAATGCTGAGGTTCTCCCAGTTGACTGCGGGACAATGAAGTCGAGCTGAGTGCTCAACACCTTGTGTCTGCGGGCGAATTGACGCAAGCCACGTATCGAGTAAGACGCCGAGCGACACCTGCACATGGCCTCGAGAGGCGGCGCATTTCCTGACAACCCGCTACTCAAAAAGGTTGTCCAAGCCTGCTCTGTGAGCTTCAGCAACGCATGCTGATGAAGCCTTCTTCAAAGATGGTCGATAACTCTGTTGTCTCCGACCGCATCTGTTGGATGCCAAGCCAAGAATCAAGCATGAACTTCTGACTTCATCACTATCGAAAGCTGCCTTACTCAACGCCACGCATTCTGCACTACTGCGCTAGACATCCCAAACGCCAGCATAATGGCGCAGGCATCCCGTCGTTTGCGATCCAAAAACCTTAGCACAGGTCAGCACCCTCACGACCATATTCACAGCTGAGCAAGAGCTAAGCATTACAGTAGAAGAGGTGTCCCCGCTCTTCGAGGCATTCACAAAGAACCTCCAATGTCCAAGCAGCGCATACATTTACAGCAAGAGCGGCGACTTTCACTGCTCCGTTCGAGGCAAATCAAGTGGTCTCGCAGCTTCCGCATCAGCATGGATGCTTTCTGTAAAAAACTCAAACCCCATCACTAGCCATGGAGGCACTTGCTCCTCCCGCTCCGCCGACGACGCGGCGCCGCGGCCACCGCTTGCCGTCGGACGTGTGGCCGCTGCTGACGGCGGCTGAGGCGCCGCACCAGGCGCGCTCGAGCGTCTGCAGGCACTGTGAGCGGCCCGTGCCGCACCACCACAAGAGCGAGAAGGCACGCGCGCACCTGCTGCGATGCGAGCCGTTCCGCGCCAAAATGGCGCAGTGCAGCGAGGAGGAGCGCCCTGCGTGGTTCAGCCACGAGCCGAAGGCCCCGAAGGCCAAGAGAACCTCGCTGGCTCGTGACCCGGCCCCCGCCAAGAAGAGGAAGTCGCCGAGCAAGAGCAAGAGCACGGAGGCGGCAGCACAAGCACCAGCTGCGGCACCAGGACAGATTGTGCCACCAGCTCAACCATCAACTTCGCAGTCTTCAGCGCCAGCAACTACTCCAGCTCCAGCACCGGCTCCGATTGGAGTTGCTTCAGTTTCAGCCCCAGCTCCAGTGGCATCGCCGGTTCTGGCACCAGCCTCAGCTGCACCAACGTCTCCGGTTCTAGCATCTATCCTATCCCCGGTTCGATCGGCACCAGGTTCGATTCCTGCACCGACGCCAACCCCACCTCGACCCATCCCAGCTCCGGTCCCAGCGTCCACGCCAGTCCCTGTCGTGCTTTCGAATACGGCAGCGAGAGTGACAGATGCGAACGACGCCGTAGCTACGGTGGGTTCACTGGACGAGTCGATCGAAGAGTTCGTGCACCCAGACAACAGCAGCTTGGCGGTCGAGGATGAGACAGAAAACGAAGAGGACTTAGCAACGGTGTCAAGTGCGAGTGAGAATGAGCCACACCACGACGCACTGACGGGCTGTAATGTGCGAGACGCACTTGCCATGCACATCTACACCACGGGCTCACGCCTCGACTCGGTGGCGGAAGCGAATCTCCTCGCAGCCTTCCGGTATGCCAATCCCGGAGTTTCGTTGCCTACGCCCGACGAGCTGCGTGGAACTTTGCTTAGCCGCATCCATCGCCGGGTGACGAGGAAAGTGAAGGCAGATATGAATCTGTCTGTGAACAATACCGTGATTTGCAATAGTTGGTGGGAGTACGAGTCAAATGGTGCAATCAGAGAACTCGACAGCGGCAAGCGAAACAGTCAAGCTTTTGGCTGTGAATGAAGCCCAGACATTCTTCCTTGGAGCCTCGCATGACGAGCCGTCAAAGTGGAACTCTGTCGACTTTGTAGCGAGTAAATTGACCAAAACGATAAGCTTCAGCCAGCGACACATCTGTGGTACGTTTCCTGCATCTTCAGATTTTCGCTGTGAGCAAGCTAACATCTTTGCATGACGATGCAGGTGCTATCACAGACTCCTCGGCGACTTGCTCAGAGGCAAGGCGCAAGCTTAAAGCGGCATTCCCAAGCAAGTTCTTTCAGGGATGTGTCTCTCATGGTCTCCGTCTGATGATTCGAGACATATTCAAGTGCCACCACCCAGCTGCCCACAATCTTATTTCTCCAGTAATGTTGCTGCACATTGAGCCTCCGTCGGGGCCGCTTGCACCTCTTCAACATCTCCCGGACACCTGTCGCCTTGTGATGGACTGCTTCAAGCACGATCAGGAGCTTCAGCACAAACTCACTACAGCGGCAATTCGCATCGCTTTCCCAGCAGAGGATCGCCAATGGGAGCAATTGATGGCAGGATTCCAGTCAATTTTATCAGCACTGCCAGCGCTTCGAAATATCGTGAGGGATCCAGCGTTCACTACCGGCGTGCCAGTGTATTTACGCGACTTTCGCGGTCAAATCCGACAGATTCTTCTTGATCCTGGATTTTCATCTTTGCTTGAAAAGGCAGTGCAGATTCTTGAGCCAGTGAATGCGGCAATCGAAACGTTTGAGACCAAGGATGTCCCGTGCTCGGAGGTGTTTTCATGCTTTGCCAAGACTCTCCCAGAGGCATTTAGTGCTCTTGGATCTGCTGTGACGGACGATGAACGTGCCCACCTCATGCTACTCAATCAGCAACAATTCGGGTTGCTTTACGGTGAAGGGCACGGCATTGCGTACCTGCTGGATCCAAGGTTCATCGGCGATGGTCTCAGCACCCAAATTCGGAAGGGCCTTGAGGACATCATCTATTCGTTTCCTGTCTTATGCGGCGATGATAGCACGACGGATCCCGAAGACGCACAGCTAGAAATTGCTCAGCAGCTGACTGAGTATGTGATTGATGCGACAAGGGAACGCACGAAGAAGACTTTCCGCTATGCGCTGCTCGCTCGTGGTAAAAAGTCAGTACTGCAATACTGGCTGACAGACGGTCAGCAGTGGCCACGACTACAACAGCTCGCGTGCCGCGTCTTCTGTTTGCCGTCATCGACTCTCCGACTTGAGCGACTCGTGACGTCTCTTGCCTCAGAAAATCCTGAAAAGCAGGGCTGGTCCTCCGAACACAACCGTTGCATCGACAAGCTGCAGTTCATTCGGATAAACGCGCTGCTGCTCCGCGATGCTTAAAGATGAGCTTACTGTAGTGTTGTGCAAGCTGGAGCAAAGTCGGGTGGGCGGTGGTAAACAGTATCCAAACCGCGTATCATTCTGTAATCCTTCACTACGCGAGTTAGGTGACGACCACCGACGTTCAAGATGCTGTCCAACACCGAGTGGATCTTTTCATCCATGACCAATAGCTCGTTATCCGAGCGTCTTATGTAGTTCTCGTTGGACCGACACCCACATCGCTGTGGTGGCGTCGAGATGGATCCACGCGCATCAATGCAATGCACCGTGTGTGCACCTGCGTCTGACACTCTAGCACTCCTAGAGTAGGAGTAGTGGATCAAGCTCAGCCATATCCGATCTCCAAGTGTATGTATTTTCCAATAGGATCATAGACTCAAAAAGCCAAAGTAATCTCAGCAGATCTTGCAGGTCATTCGATGTGGAAAGGATTACGCACAGAAAAGCATGCGAAAAATTTCGCTCGCTGACGTCAAGACGAACGTGTCGAGTACTCGATGAGCTCCCTCCGCCTCGGTCTCCGATGTTTCTCATTCGAGTAACTGCAGCCTTTCGATCAGCTCCGTTCGCCATGCAGAGGGCCCTACTGACTGCCAGTCTGGTGGCTGCCGCAGTTCATGGAGAGACGCTGTGCTCCACGCCACCAGTGACGTATCCTGGAGCCAAGGAAGAGTACGCTGACCTGCGATTCGCGCTCGACGCTATCCTCGAGCATGGCGTGGCGACGTGGCTTTCGGACCGCATCGTGAACGGTAATGCGACCGAGACGGTCGAGCAGCTGGTGGCCGACTGTGACGAGGACTCGCGACTCGCGGTCGTGCTGTATGCGCTGCCCAACAAGGACTGCAACGCGGGCTACTCGAACGGCAATGGCACGGTCAATACCGGCGAGGATTATGCCGAGTTCGTGCAGGGCATCGCCGACATCATTGGGGATCGCAAAGTACTCTACGTGGTCGAGCCAGACGCTGTGGGCCTCATCGTCGACGGCGGCTGTGCCATCGAGTACGGGTACCAGAGCAACCTCACTGCGGCTGTCGAGATCCTGTCAAGCACCAACCCGAACGCCGAAATCTACATGGACGTCGGGTACTGGACGCTGTCGAGCAGCGAGTCGGCCGCGGCCGTCGCGGCTGTTGTCAAGGAGATCATCGGCAACTCGACGGTCAAGGGCATCACGCTCAACACGTCGAACTATCGCCCCACCAGCGAGCTTGTGCCGCTGTGCGAGAACTTCCAGCGCGCCATGAACTCGACCTGAAGTGCACTGTATTATTGACACGTCGCGCAACTTTGACGGCTACTTCAACAGCACGGAGCTGGCGACCACGACCGAGTGGTGCAACTCGAAGGTCGGAGGTGTCGGCGTCCCGCCGACCTCGGACACAGGCTACGACAGCATCGACTACTTTCTGTACATCAAACCACCCGGCGAGAGCGACGGGTACTGCACCAGCCAGTCGGACGACGCCATGCGCGGGCCACAGGCGGGCGAGTTCTACTACGACCACTTCCTCAAGCTGTGGAACCACGGGTACTTCACTACCGCGGACGACTTCATCAGGATCTACGACCCGAGCGAGGTCGTCAGCGCCGCGTCCGAGCCCAGCACGGGCCGGTTCGTCGCGCTCGCACTGCTGGGCTTCACCATCGCGTCTCTCTTCTAGAGCTGATCGTTGCGGAACCCCATCCTGAGCAGTACACTATCATCAACCAGTTAAGTTCGTTCTCCTCCATTCGATTGTGATCACTGGACATCGTCGTTAGCTTCACGGCCACCAGTCTCCAAGCCACCGAATTTCGTCGGGGCAACTACTGTAAAGATCCAAGCGCTACGCTGCTGTAGCCAGCTGCAAACGGTCGACAGCCGCACGAGTTGAAGCGTCCGCCGTCCCGCCGCAGGATCGGGCTGGCCACTTGGCGTTTGTATGCGCGAGTCACGCGTGGCGAAAGCTGAAGCCATGCTCCTCGCGATCATACAAATCCCAAGTCTCATCGGATTGACAGCCATCTGTTGTGCAAGCAGACTCATCTGACTTGGCGTTTGTATGCGGACACCGCTACGTAACTGCCGCTGCCCATCTCCCTGTCCACTGGACCGACTTCTACGGCGGGGTGGACGAGAAGCCAGTTGCGCCGAGTGTGTCAATGGTGCCAATGCGCCACTAGCCAAGTCGCGCTCGAGCTCACGAACCGCGTTCGTACTCCTCTACTCGTCGCTCCGCTTCTCCGCCGCCATGTTCACCCGCCTCGCCATCTCCGCGGCCGTCGCCCTGGCTGTGATCGCCCATTCGGCGGCTGTCAAGCCGACGGATCGCTCGCGGGCTCGCTCGCTGGATCTCTCGACGGCAGTGTGGGCGCAGATGCCGACGTGTACGTGCCGTCGAGCGAGGACATTGTGTTCCCAGTGACGGCCGACGAGGCGATCCTGGAGGTCAAGGACGCCGCCGCGACCACGACCACGACCACCACGACTACCACGACCACCACCGCGCACACGACCGACTGCGACCCGCAGTTCCCTGCAGAGGACACGCCGGCAGGTGACGCCGGCACCGACGGAGGCTGCAGAGGAGACGGAGGCGCCGACTGCGACGCCTGCTGCTACCGTGGCGGCGGACGAGACCGAGGCGCCTACGGCCACGCCTGCTGCCACCCCCGCTGCTACCACAGCGGTTGACGATCTGTCTGTAGAGGCGCCGGCGTCGATCACGACTACTGACAGCTACGAAGCTATTGACAACTCGACGGCGCTCGAGGTCGTGTCCACGACGTCGGAGAGCGCCTCGGGGTCGGCCGGCGAGGAGACCCAAAGTGCCACCACCCAGAGCGCGGGCGACGCCACGAGCGGCGTGGGCAGTTCAGCCACCATCATCGGCGTCATCGCTGTCGTCGCCGTCGCCGTGGTCGGTGCCGCCGTCGCTCGCAAGCGGCGGAGCCGCAACCGCCACAACACGCTTACGACGCCGTCCGACGCGTCGGCCGAGCCAATGGAGCTCAAGCCAACGCCCGCCAACCGCAACACGATCCTGTAAGCGACAGGCGACGCCTATCTGTGTGCGTGCGTGCGTGAGGAAGCAGCTCGCTCGGGATTCTATGTGAGCCGCCGCCCGTGCAGTCGAGTGATGGAATATATGCATTAGGCGGCCGCCAGTCCTGCGGCCCCGTTCGTTTCGCAGCTTCCGTTCGCCTTTCGCCTCGTTGAGACTCCAGTCGACGATTGTTGAGCGTCGCCAAGCAGGCGGCGGACCGCGTGGCGCGAGCATTCGACGCTGGGGCTCCAGTGAGCAATGCTGCGTGACTGGAGCGGAGCTCCTTGGCCGCACACCTCACCAGCTGGTTCAGCAGAGTGGGCACGAATGATTGAGAACTAATTACAATTGTGTGCCAGTCGCAGTGTATTAGCCAATCGAAGTGCGTTATTTGCTTTTGTTGACCAATCAGATATGTTCTTGCGACAGACTATGATTGGCCAAAACATCACATGAAATCAACGCGAGTATATCTATTTTGAAAGCACTTTATCATACATTTTGTGACTGAATGGTCATCAAATAATGGATACATATCATAAAATACAACACGGGAAGTAATGTAAAGAAGGGTCACGCGCTGAGCCATCTGGCGCCGTCCGTCAGTCTTGTTCGCGTCCTGGGTGACTGGCTGAAACGGCTGGATAGTCAGCGTAGCTATTCGGTTCCGTCTGAGGCGCATTAGTGAGTTGCAGGTATCGAAGCCCATCGCTGACCGGTGTCCGTAGAGTACTGTAGCTCCAATCCAATACACTCTGCAGATCGACGTGGGCCTCTCTCTCCGTTCTTGTCCCCGCGTCCCACCGCCTCGCCATCTCTCCATTCGCACTTCTGCGCTCGCCCTGCTCGCCGCTCCCCCGCCCCCCTTGCTGCCAAAGTATCAGCTCGAAGGCTCTCAACATGCTGCGGTTCCTGCAGACACTCTCGGCGGTCGCCCTCGTGGCCATGCAGGCCGTGCACGCCGGCGACACGCTGTGCTCCGTCGCACCGCTTAACTACGCCTCGGCCAAGACGACATACCCGGCCTCGGCCTTCGCGCTCGAGGCACTCGAGAAGTTCGGCGTCTCGACGTGGTACTCGGACCGAGTGGAAAACGGCGACTACGCGTCTACGGCGAGTGAGCTGGTGGCCTCGTGCGGAGAAGACACGCGCCTCAGCGTCGTTATCTACGGCATCCCCAACAAGGACTGCGCCGCTGGCGAGTCGGCCACTGGTTCGACTGTCACGACAACGGCCGAGTACCAGACCTTCCTTCAGACGCTCATTGACACCGTCGGATCTCGCAAGGTGCTCTACATCCTCGAGCCCGATGCTATCGGTCTGCTCGCCGACTCGACCAGCTGCGGGCAGTCAGCTGGTTATCTCGAGAACCTCAAGATCGCCATCACAATGCTCTCGGCCAACGAGAACGCACAGATCTACCTTGACGTTGGCTACTGGACTCTCGAGTACACTTCCACGGCCACTACGGTCGCTGGCATCGTCAAGGAGCTCCTGGCCACGAGCTCCAACAAGGTCAAGGGTATCTCGCTCAACACTTCCAACTACCAGTCGACCAGCCTGCTCGCTACGCTGTGCAGCAACTTCCAGAGCGCCATCGGCTCGACGGATCTGCACTGCATCTTTGACACCTCACGCAACTACAACGGTGCACCGTCCTCGGACGAGTGGTGCAACGTCCAATCTGCCGGCATCGGTGCGGTCCCCACGAGCGACACGGGCATGGACAACGTCGACTACCTCCTGTGGGTCAAGCCGCCTGGAGACAGTGACGGAACGTGCGCTGGCCGCACATCGGATGCTATGACTGGTCCTGCTGCCGGCGTCTACTCGGATGACATCTTCAAGACGCACTGGAACCAGGGCATTCTGGTCAAGGAGCTGGGCTTCAACGTGATCGATGGAACCATCTACCCCACGTCGTCTTCTACCTCCGAGTCGACTGGTGCCTCATCGGCTGCATCCGCATCCTCGGCTGCTTCAACTCCGACACCGACACCGACTCCTACTCCGTCAGTTTCCTCCTCGGCTTCAAGCGGCTCGACCTCAGTCGACCAGCAGAAGCAAGATTCGGTCATCACGGCGTCTTCGGGAAGCTCCAACGCCACTGCTACTATCTCTCCCGTGCAGCAGGAGTCGTCCGTTGACGGTGACGCCGACTCGACTGATTTCACCCTTGGTAGCGTTGATGCTGCTGACGGAACTACGACCTCGGAGACTCCAGCTCCGACCTCCACGCCGGAATCAGCATACCAGTCAGACTCTTCTTCAGGAACTCAGGAGGCCAACACACAGGCCGACGGCGGCAGCGGAACGACTGTCGGCATCATTGTCGTCGTTGCCCTGGTCGCTGCGGTCGTTGTGGCAATTGGTGCAATCATCGGCGTGCGTGCTCGCCAGCGCAAGATGCTGGACGAGGCCAAAACACCCACGGAGCCGTACCCGACGGCCGAGTTCAGCTCGCAGCAGCTCGCGTCGACGCGCGACTCCAACATTCTGTCTGTGCTGTAAGAAGTCGCTCTCCGTCTCAATGTCTAAGTATGGTTGCGTCGTGTAGGGTAGTTTGTCGTTGCTGTGTTGATCGAATTGGTGCTAATCTACCAACCGCTTCTCACCTACGCTTTCTTTGTGTGCACGCTGATGCTGCTGCGTTGTGTGTTGCTTTGTGAGTTCTATCCTCCATGATCGCGAAAGAATGGCATGGATACGTGGCTACCCATGTGGATCAGAGCAACACATGTAACACTTCGGGTTTTGCGTTCTCGAGTATTTGATCCATTTGCAAACATGCATCCAGAAGCAGGGGGCACAGAGATGACCGCATGTTGGCGCTGTATCCAGCCATCCCGTTGGTCTCACACTGAACAAGGCAAGTGGGTTCGTTCGCTTGCTGCATATGGGCGACAACAACCGTGCACTGATTGCCAGCCGGCGTATCACAGCAGGCTGGAGGCCGCCCATTCGTGCCCCGACCAAACGACAAGCGGCTCCGTCGCGTCGACGCTTGCCATACACGGCGGCTTCAATTCTCATCGGCGTGCGTCACGCCCGCATCAATGAGCGCCACGTGCAGGAGGTTGTCGCCTCCGCCGTGGATTGGTTGCGTACTGCTCGTTCTAGCGGCCATCATCGCGCTGGTCGACGCTGACAATTGGGACAAGAACAGTTTCTACTCCAGCGATGCGAGTACCACCACAAGTGGAATCGGTAGCGATGCCAGCGACACGATTGAGATCCCTAGCGACGCGTCCGAGTCTGGCGACGGCAGTGCTTCCAGTTACATGGTGACCATCCAGTTCATCTACAGCCACATACCTCCTGACGCGCTCAACGAACTCGTTCGCGAGGCGCATGAAGCGCAGCAAGTACAAGCGGAGGACGACTCGATAGCTGGATCCAGCTTGTCTTCATCAGGCTCAAACGACGTCGAATCGGGCATACCGTCAGCGTCTTCATCTTCTTCTCGGGATGGATCAAGTATAGTGTTCCCTCCGGAGCCAACCTTGCCAACTCCAGCACCTTCGCCAGCACCAACACCAACTCCTACGACAACAGCAGATGCGGGCTCAACTGACGCGTTCAAGGTCCGCGTGATCGTCATCGGCGTCGTGGTTACCCTCGTTGTGCTCGCCATGGTTGGGTGCGTGCTCGCAGCGTGGATTCGCAACCCCGGACGCCGTCGCCGCTCGACATCAGCATCCATCGAGTCGCTGGTGATGTCGCCGCTGGACCGCAGCTCGTCCGGGATCCTCGGCCCCTCTAGCATCTCCAGCAACGTCACAACTCCCCACACTACTTCGTCTATGATACCACTTTAACTTAATCCATCCATGAGCAAGCAACCTGAGGCAAAGCCATGCTAGTCATGCCATCACTTGGCGCTATGAGACCAGAAAGGGTCCTTGTAGGCTGCTGGTGGCGCCTCCACGAGCCAAAAGACCCGGAGGAATCTCACGACAGCCAGTGACAGCACGCACTTCGTTCGTGAATTCACTAAAAGATTCGGCGAGCTTGTCTCGAGTGGCGTGTGCGTGGCGGTAAGAGCTCGGTGGAGCAATGCGTCAACGCTGAAAGGCGAGCGGCTCATGACATCACCAGGCGCGCACGAAGTGAACGCGTCGCAAAAATGGCCTTGTCACATGCATGCATGCAGACCTTTAATTTGATGATCCATTTACAAAGGTACTTTTTGAGGTTGTTATATAGTATTGAATCAAATCTTCAGTATTTATAATTATATTGTACGTTATTACGAAGGTTTGTTGCTTGGCGTGCATTCGCGCCGCGACGTCACCACTTGCCGTCGTCCTGCACCACGCACCAAAGACGCACGAGGCTCCCACTTGTCTTTGCGACTCTGAGATTGGTGCATCTTGTCGCGGTTGATTGCTACGCACGCAGCTCCGCTCACCACGACTGCAGTGCAGTGCGACTACTGTGGAGATCCCGGTGACATCGTGGTCGCCTCTCGATGTCATTCTCCAACTTTCCTCGCTGAGACCAATCTTCCCCAAGTCCCAATCCAAGCCATGGGCGTCCCGTCGACCTTCCAGGCCTACCAGTATGAGAGCTACGGCCCTGCCGAGCAGCAGCTCCGCCTGCGTTCCAACGTGCAGCAGCGTCCGCTGCAGCCCCACCAGCTCCGCGTTAAGGTTCGCAGTGCTGCGCTCAACCCGGCAGACCACATGGTGCTCGAGCAGTTCGGACTTGCCATCCTGGACGGCGCCAAGCCATCGAAGGACCAGCCGTTCGGCATGGGCTTTGATTTCTCCGGCACCGTCGTCGAAGCCGGCGCTGAAGCCTCCAAGTTCAAGGTTGGGGACGACGTGTACGCGATGACGCCGTTCGACCAGTTCGGCACCTTCGCCGAGTACATTGTGGTTGACGAGCAGTTCGTGGCATCCAAAGCCCGAGAACGTGACGTTCGAGCAGGCCGGCGAGCGTGCCGTACGCTGCACTCACGAGCTACCAGGCGCTTCTGGAGCACGCCAAGCTCCAGCGTGGTGAGAATGTGCTCGTTCTAGGCGGCACCACCTCGACGGGCATCTTTGCTGTCGAGATCGCGCATGCGCTCGGTGCGCACGTGACTGCGACTGCGCGCAAGTGCGAAGACGTGCTGTTCCTCAAGTCGCTTGGCGCTGACCGCGTGATCCAGAACCCCAAGAACTGGGTTGACGCCGTCGAGGACCACTCGTTCGACGTCGTGTACGACTGCGGCGTGGATCGCCGCGCGTGGAACCGCGATGCGCAGCGCGTGCTCAAGTCCGAGACCGGCCGCTTTGTGACGCTCAACCCAATGCAGAACCCCAAGACCGAATGCGCCAACGGCCCCAAGTGCCTCGGCGAGATCCGCGTTCGCCCGAGTGCGGAGCAGATCCAGGAGCTGTCTCGCCTGCTGGAGCGCGGCGCTCTGACCACCCACATCGACTCGGTCTTCCCTTTCGAGCAGCTGCCGGCGGCCCTCGACAAGCTCAAGTCCAAGAACGTGCGCGGCAAGATCGTGCTGCAGGTGGCGTCCGCCTAGGCTTTCGCGTAGGGCTCCACTGGAGCATAGGCGGCGCTCGTCGAGTGTCGTGAGGTGTACTTTTACTTGAATCCGCCAACTCCTAATCATATACTCCTTGCATCTCCACCATTCGTGTCAATCGTGCAGCACTTGACCACGTTGAAGTGGTCCTAGACTAGCGTGCCACACTCTATCTATGCATCCAGTCCTAGTGTTGTGCGATCGTCATGGAGTCCACGTCTCACCCGCACCGGAGCCGCAGTAATGCCCATTTTCGCGAGCGTTGCACGCCGTCAAGTCGAATGCCACGCTGACAAGCACCGCTCACCGTTCGCAGGAGAAGCGCATGGTTCCTTCTCCTCAACATCCCATGAGGCCGCGACCGCCCGACAGTAGAAGAAACGCTCGTTCCAAGGAACCAGGCGGCACGCGCTCCAAAGGATGGCACCGCCGCCGCGTCGGCGAGTACTACTGGCCGCCTGCAAAGCCTCGTGGCCATGCGGACGGCGCCACGGATGTGCAGCGATTGTTGACAATCCTAATGCATGCTCGCCACAACCGCGCGGCAGGTGGAGGGAGTGGCTTCTCTGCGCCAATCGGATCGCAATGATCGGCTGCGAGAGTAGGACAGCCACTACTCGACGCGTCAAGCCTGACGCACGGACACATCAGGCGGCTTGGAGCGAGGGAGGAGAACAGCGAAAACCGCCCAGAGCGCCATGGCGCCACCGCCATCTGTCACTCCTTCAGCCTGTCATGGTCGATCATATCGTAGCGAGGCCTCGAGGAGCCATAGGACGCGGCCAGCCGGTGTCCTGAGGACGCTGCATTCCACTCAATCCTCTCGCGGCCCTGTCGCCCTGTACGGTAGTCAGCACCGAGCGGCAAAACCGCCGCGCTGACTAGTGGGGCCGCCTAGTGAATCCCCACCACTGGCTCCCAGCTCCGCCGTGCATCTGCATGAGGCCATGGAGCTCCACACATTTAACATGGAAAAAGAGCGAGGGAGGCTCGCCACCTTGGTGACCTGATGCGAGCGCGTGTGTCCGCCTGTGCGCCGCGTACTGTCACTACGAGCGGGTCGGAAGGCGCCGGCGTGCGTCTGTGGGCGATCAGAAAAGCGGATGTGCCAGCTGTTTTCGGCGCGAGAGTTGAAGCGGACAGTCAAAAACCGGTGCTGAAATCTTGTGCTGACTTCCGCCACTTGGCGCGGGGGAACCCGCGGCGAACAAGACGCGCGAAACGCCCGTGTCAAAGAGCTACAACGGCCGCAACCACCAGCTCCGGAGCCCGGAGCAGCCTGCTCTGACGTCCTCACTCTCCAATTCCCCCCCTCCAGAGCACTTGGCCAGCTCTCCACCGCCTCACAGACCGACTGGAGCCATGGCTGCTTCCATCCTGCGCGTGGCCGCGGCCGCTGCGGCGCTCTTCGTCGGCACGGTCTCAGCTGAGGAGCTCTGCTCGCTGCCCCCGGACTCGTACACGGCCGCCAAGACCACGTACCCCGGACTCGCAGGCCGCGATCGACGTCATGTCCAACTACTCGATCGCGACATGGTACTCAGGACCGCACCGAGTCGGCCACCATGGTGTCGACAATCCAGACCATGGTCGACACGTGCGCCGAGGACACGCGCTTGACCATCGTCGTCTACGGACTGCCCAACAAGGACTGCTCGGCCGGCTACTCGAGCAGCGGATGGGTCTCCAGCACGGACGACTACAAGAGCTTCCTCACCAAGCTCACGGACGTCGTCGGCGACCGAAAGGTGCTCTACGTCGTCGAGCCCGACGCTGTCGGTCTGCTCGCTGAGAGCGGCGGCTGCGGCTCCAGCAACAACTACCTCGCCAACCTCCAGGTCGCTGTCGAGTACCTGTCCAAGAACGCCAACGCCGACTTGTACATGGACGTCGGCTACTGGATGCTGTCCGACTCGCAGGTCTCGAGCGTCGTGTCCGTCGTCAAACAGCTCGTGGCCAGCGGCAAGCTCAAGGGCATTGCGCTCAACACGTCCAACTACCGCTCGACGTCCGAGATCTCGACGCTCTGCTCGACCTTCCAGACCAGCTACGGATCGACCGGACCTGACGTGCATCATCGACACCTCGCGCAACTACGTGGCGCCGACGACCACCGACTGGTGCAACGTGCTCACGGCGGGCATCGGCAAGCCGCCGCAGTCCGAGACGGGCGTCTCCAACCTCGACTACTTCATCTGGATCAAGCCCGCTGGCGAGAGCGACGGCGAGTGCAACGGCGGTCCGGCGGCCGGCTCCTTCTTCGGCGATGGCTTCGAGAAGCTGTGGAACCAGGGCTACTTCGTCGCTGAGGGCGGCTACTCGACAATCGACGCCAGTGGCAGCGGCTCCACAACCACCAAGGCTCCGTCGTCCACCACTGCCGCCCCGACCTCCACCACTGCCACCCCGTCCGCCACCACTTCCGCTCCGGAGACCGACGCCCCTGGCACCGTCACGCCGGCTCAGGGCAGCGAGTCAGACGCCTACGACTCGAGCGTCCAAGACGATGCCGACACTAGCGACGAAGGTTCGGATGAGGATGACTCCACCACCGCTCCTGTCTCGACGACCGCTGCTCCAGTTGCTACGACGGCGGCTCCGGTCTCAACTACCGCTGCTCCGGTCTCAACTACCGCTGCTCCGGTTGCTACGACGGCCGCGCCGGCAGCTACGACGGCTGCCCCGACGTCCAACAACTCGCAGTGCAAGCCCAAGATGCGCCGCACGCGCCGCAGTTAGGCGGTTGATATCTGTCTGTGACGTTGTGAAGTGCAAGGATAGAGCCGATGATCGGCATAGCGTCGGTCTTCACGCGCCCGTATTCGCATCTGCGTGTTTCTTTAAGGCCATCGTGAATGATGTGTAAGGCCCGTAATGCATCATTGTCTCGTTCATACATTGTCTCGTTCACATTGTCTCGTTCACATAGCGCTTTGATTCCATTTCAACACATCAACAACTACTTCATGCGCTCTGCGGAGCGACCTGGAGGATGATTTTGCCCTTAGCACGACCTGCCTTCTGCACCTCCAACGCCTCCACGAGGTTCTCGAACTTGTGCACCGAGTTGATGCGCACCTTCAGCTTCCCCTCTTCAGCCAGTCTAGTGAGATCGCTGAGGTCAACAGCGTTCGGCCGCGTGAAGAAGCTCAAGCCAGTGGCTCCGATTGGGGACTCGATTGGCTCTGGGATGCTCAGGATCGAAATGAACCGGCCAGTGTCCTTCTTGAGCACACGCTGGGCGTGCGTGTTCCACGACGCGGGTTCGACTCCAGTGTCGTAGATCAAGTCAACCGAGTGGTCCTCGAGCACCTCGCCCCACTTCTCCTTGGTGTAGTCGATCACGCGGTCAGCTCCCAACTCCTTGACCCAGTCGACGTTGCGAGAGCTCGTGGTGGTGATCACCGTCGCGCCGACAGACTTAGCGATCTGAACGGCAAGCGAACCGGTTCCGCCGCTACCACCAAGGATGAGAACCGTCTGGCCGGCTCTTGAGGTGCCCTTGCTCGAGCAGAGCCTGGTGGCTGGTCTGGCCTGCCAACGGAATGCCCTGCAGCCTCGTCGAAGCTCAGGTTCTTGGGCTTGGCAGCCACAAGACGCGGGTCAATGCTGATGTACTCGGCGAACGAGGCGTTCGAGCCACTCTGCGTCATCGCGTAGACCTCGTCGCCGATCTTGAAGCTGTCACCAGCGTTGGCCCCCACCTCGACGACGATACCAGCAAGGTCGTAGCCGATGCTGAGCGGATTTTCGGGAGTCGCAGGCGTCGAAAGGAACAGATTGCCTCGTTCGATGCGCTTCCAGTCGACGGGGTTCGTCGCGGCGCTCACGATTTTGACTCGCAGCTGCGCCGGATCGAGTACCGGGGTAGGGATCTTCTCATTCAGCTGGACAACGTCGGCCACAGGGCCGAACGCTGTGTGCTGGAAGCCACGGAATGTTGAAGGGATCCCGGAGGTCATCGTCGGAAGGTGAGCAGCAGCGGCGTCTTGAGCTAGACAGCAAGAATCGCAGACTGGGAGGGATGCACATCACGAAAGCTGTTTTGATCACGTTTACCAGGCAGCTAACGTAATACAATGTCATGCATGCTTCAACGAGGATCTGCAATGAAAGAGATGTGGCACCGCTATTCCCCAAAGGAAGATGACAGCGAAAGCTCGAGCAACGCCATTGGACTGATCGGCTTCCACGAGTGAAATGAAGACTCCTGTTGCATTTAATTGTCGGCCACATGGAGGATGATCTTGCCCTTGGCGCGGCTTGACTTCTGCACGGCTGCGGCCTCACCGACATTCTCGAATGGGTGAACCGAGTCAATCGGCACCTTGAGCTTGCCCTCTTCAGCCAGCTTCGTCAGCTCGTACAAATCCGTCGAGTTCATGCGAGTTAGGAATAAGTGTTGGTGAGCGCCAATGGGGGACTCAATCGGGTCCGGAATTGGCACAATCGACACAAAGTTCGCTCCGCCCTCTTTCTTCTTGAGCACACGCTGGGCATGCGTGTTCCACGACGCGGGTTCGACTCCAGTGTCGTAGATCAAGTCGACCGAGTGGTCCTCAAGCACCTCACCCCACTTCTCCTTGGTGTAGTCGATCACGCGGTTGGCACCAAGCTCCTTCACGAACTCGACGTTGCGATTGCTAGTGGTCGTGATAACGTACGCTCCAAACGTCTTGGCAATCTGGATCGCAAGTGTTCCAGTTCCGCCGCTGCCTCCAAGGATGAGGACGGTCTCACCGGCCTTGAGCTTGCCGTACTCCAGCAGCGCCTGGTAGCTGGTCTGCCCTGCGAGTGGAATGCCAGCAGCCTCGTCAAAGCTCAGATTCTTGGGCTTGCGCGCGACGACACCCACGTCCACGTTGAGGTACTCAGCGAAGCTGCCCATAGCCGTGAAGGCAGGCATGGCGTACACCTCATCACCAACAACATAGTCCCTTGACATCGGAGCCGACCTCGACGACAACACCCGCAACGTCAAAGCCGATGCGCACCGGGTGCTCAGGGGCAGGCTGAACAGGCAGCATCGAGGGGAGATGCCCCTCCGCGAGCTTCCAGTCCACCGGATTGTAGGCGGCGCTCAAAACCTTAACTCGCAGCTCAGAGGGCTTGAGCGGCGGCTGCGGCGTCTTCTCGTTAAGCTTTAGGCTTGTGAGTGCGTCACCGTAGCATGGGAGCTCGAAGGCGCGGAACGTGGCCGGGAACGACATGGCTGAAAGTCTTTGCACTGGAAGCGATGGAGAGGCTAGAGCTGTATCTGCTACTCGGTGAATTGAAGGATGAGGACCCGCCAGAGGAGGCCCACGGATCTGTTCAACTGAGACCTTGAACTCCAATGGCGTATGGCCCATCTTGCATCTGACTGATCGGGTGAGAAGGTCTCAATCAGCACCAGGACTAAACGATGGACTTTTGTCAAGTCTCCTAGTTGATTTGCAATGTGAAGTCGCGACGCTAAATTAGCCTTGGCGATTACGGATCGACGCGGTTAAAGAATGCAATGGCTTCCTCCCACGCTTTCTCCACGTTCTTCTTGGTCTCGGGGTCGCTCAAGTCGCCGCGGTTCACCCAGCCATGGATGGCCGTTGGGAAGTCAATGACCTTGCAGAGCGTACCGATCGCCGGCTTGGCCCTCAGAATCCGCTCCACCGAGCCGTCACCACTGACAAAGTCGGGATCATTGCTCGCAGCAAGCAGAAGCTGCGGTACCTTGATCTTCGCAGCAAGCTTCTCCACAGCGCCGTCACCATACAGAAGATTCTCCGCAACCCACGAAGGGTGAAAGGAGACATGACCCTTTACGACAGGGTCCTCACTTGCGCACTGTACAGCACCCATGTAAGCACCCCAGCAGTAGCCGTAGCTGCAGATGGATTCGACACCGCGCTGCGTCTCCAAGTACTCGATGGCGTCCTTGATCCCTTCAGCTCCTTCTCTCTCGTAGCTGTGCTTGCCGAGCCACCGGCGGGAGATAAAGTCAACAATGCCGACAACGTTCAGTGTTTTGAGCAACCACTCGGGGAGGTTGGCACTGCTGCTGCTCACGTAGGAGCCATGCGCCAGATCCACGACGGCCACAGCATACCCGAGCTCTCCCAAACGCTCAGCGTCCTTCTTTGTGCGTCCACTATCGACACCAAGCGCGTCGGGGAACGCAAGCAGCCCTTTGCGCGTCTTCGCTGGGCCAGTGATGAACATCGTCGTGCTGCCAAACGTGACATCCGAGCCTCGCTGACCGCCTTCCGTGTCTCTCGGAGGCTCCATCTCATTAGGACAGCAGTTCATGATCAACTCAAAGCTGCGAGCAGTCGAGCGGAAATCGTAGAGTGAGACGAGTGAAAATCGTGGAGTGAGGGGAGGCTCCCACGTGACAAGTGAACCCAAAACGCAAGTGATTGCTCATGAAGTGCTCTCTATCATCTTCAACATCAACTGCTGCACTTCTGGCTTCACTCCTTACTGGCAAATCTTCAATGCTGAAGTGAACCGCTTCCAGAACGACAGCGTGTCATAGCTGTCAATACGCACAACAACCTTGCCACGCGCACGACGCGACTGCACGCGAGCGATAGCAGAGCGCAGCTCCTCGAACTCCACCACAGAGTCCACAGGAGTCTTCACCTTACCGCTAGCCATGAGCGCCGCCACCTTCTCCAAGTGCTCGCCCGACGGCTGCACGAAAATGTAACCCACGTTGATGGCCCCGAACTCGGCCTCACGCACCGGCTCCGGCTCGGGCCACAGCGTCACGTAGCGACCCGTGTTGGCCTTGAGCACCTTCTGCGCTCCCGTGTTCCACGCGTCCGCCTCCACGCCGCAGTCGTACAGCACGTCGACCGAGTGTTGCTCCAGAATGTCGGCCCACTTCTGCGACTTGTAGTCGATCACCTGGTCGGCGCCGAGCGACTTGACGAACTCCGTGTTCGCCGCGCTCGCCGTCGTGATGACCGTGGCGCCGACCGACTTGGCCAACTGGACGGCGAACCCTCCCGTGGAGCTGCTGCCTCCGAGGATGAGCACCGTCTGGCCAGCCTCCAGTTTCCCGTGCTGGAACAGCGCCTGGTAGCTCATGAGAGCTGCGAGCGGAGCGCCGCCAGCCTGCTCGAACGACACGTTGGTCGGCTTCCGCGCCAGCACGGACGTGTCGATGGCAATGTACTCGCTGACGGTCCCGAACCCGTTCCACGGAGCCATGGCAAACACGTCGTCTCCGACCTTGTAGTCCTTCACGTCGCTCCCGACCTCGACGATGGTGCCAGCGACGTCAAAGCCAAAGCCGAAGGGGTGCTCGGCTGTCGGTGGCGGCGCCTCACGCAGGATGTTGTTGCCCTGCTCAACGAGGATGTAGTCGATGGGGTTGACAGACGCAGTCTTGACGTGGAGGCGGACTTGAGAGGCAGTGAGCTGTCGCTGCTTGACGTTCTCGTTGAGCTTGAGCGACTTGTCGAGGGGTCCGTACTGGTGGTACTGGTATGCGCGGTAGGTGCTCGGGATGGTGGTTGCAGGCATCTTGGCCGTGAGTGCTGAGAGGAATGTACCTTGAGTGGATGGAAGTGTCGGTGGGATAATTTGGAAATGATAACGGACCGAGCGCACCTCGCCGTGAGGCTCGCACGTGGTTGCTGTGGGCAATGAGGAGGGTCGGACTCGTGAATCCCGAGTTGAAAGTCCTGACTAATGAGTGAGTGAAGCTCCCGATGGACGCCTCTAGCGTGTTGACTAGATGGACATGCCACAGGATGTGGAGAGGCATTGGATGCTCGACAGGACGCGCTGCTTGGCACCGCGTGTGATTGCTTAAGGTCAACGCGACATTGCGAGGTGCAGCAATGTGATTACCATGACCAACGTAACCACAGTATTCACTGTATCGCATGAAGTAATCATTATAGATTACTTACCGTCTTTAAGCAATCAACAATTAATGCCGCGCTGATGCGCGGTGCTAAGCAGCGCGTCCTGTCGAGCATCCAATGCCTCTCCACATCCTGTGGCATGTCCATCTAGTCAACATAGTCAACACGCTAGAGGCGTCCATCGGGAGCTTCACTCACTCATTGGTCAGGACTTTCAACTCGGGATTCACGAGTCCGACCCTCCTCGTAGCCCACAGCAACCACGTGCGAGCCTCACGGCGAGGTGCGCTCGGTCCGTTGTCATTTCCAAATTATCCCACCGACACTTCCATCCACTCAAGGTTCATTCCTCTCAGCACTCACGGCCAAGATGCCTGCAACCACCATCCCGAGCACCTACCGCGCATACCAGTACCACCAGTACGGACCCCTCGACAAGTCGCTCAAGCTCAACGAGAACGTCAAGCAGCAGCAGCTCGCTGCCTCCCAAGTCCGCCTCCACGTCAAGACCGCGTCTGTCAACCCCATCGACTACATCCTCGTTGAGCAGGGCAACAACATCCTGCGCGAGGCGCCGCCACCGACGACCGAGTCTCCCTTCGGCTTTGGCTTTGACGTCGCTGGCACCATCGTCGAGGTCGGAAGCGACGTGAAGGACTACAAGGTCGGAGACGACGTGTTTGCCATGGCTCCGTGGAACGGGTTCGGTACCGTCAGTGAGTACATTGCCATCGACACGTCCGTGCTGGCGCGGAAGCCGACCAACGTGTCGTTCGAGCAGGCTGGCGGCGCTCCGCTCGCAGCTCTCATGAGCTACCAGGCGCTGTTCCAGCATGGGAAATTGGAGGCTGGCCAGACAGTGCTCATCCTCGGAGGCAGCAGCTCCACGGGAGGGTTCGCCGTCCAATTGGCCAAGTCGGTCGGCGCCACGGTCATCACGACGGCGAGCGCGGCGAACACGGAGTTCGTCAAGTCGCTCGGCGCCGACCAGGTGATCGACTACAAGTCGCAGAAGTGGGCCGACATTCTGGAGCAGCACTCGGTCGACGTGCTGTACGACTGCGGCGTAGAGGCGGACGCGTGGAACACGGGAGCGCAGAAGGTGCTCAAGGCCAACACGGGTCGCTACGTGACGCTGTGGCCGGAGCCGGAGCCGGTGCGTGAGGCCGAGTTCGGAGCCATCAACGTGGGCTACATTTTCGTGCAGCCGTCGGGCGAGCACTTGGAGAAGGTGGCGGCGCTCATGGGTAGCGGTAAGGTGAAGACTCCTGTGGACTCTGTGGTGGAGTTCGAGGAGCTGAGCTCTGCTATCGCTCGCGTGCAGTCTCGTCGCGCGCGTGGCAAGGTCGTTGTGCGCATTGCCAGTGAGTGAGGCAAAGCCATGAGGAGTTACTGTAGCTGCGAGTTGGGACCGCCAGAAGAAGGAGTTGAAGTGTGTGCTTGAGGCTCCCTGTCTGTAGTCAAATATGACGTAGCAGATTCGCACTGCATCAACTGTTCTGGTTCCATTTGGCAATTGCTCATTGTGCGTCTCAGTCAATCCTTATTTGTGTAGCTGGATCCTCACCACTCGACGAATCATTCCATGACGAGCCAGAAGTTGAGCAGTCTCAACCTGCTTGTGTCGTCGCTCTCCTCGCAATTCTTCGGCGACTCTCTCCATTCACCAAAGTTCCTGCAACGTGACCTTTCAGGTTTCAGCAATGTCACCGATAGATCAACTTCTCACTATTTGCCTTTCTGGTGGCATTCATGGGACAGTTGTCCGCGTTCCTGATGCCTACGGAAGAAGTGGACAGCATCATGGGAATGCTGCTGACTAACATTTTCGCAGTCTTCACGAGTTTCAGCCTTTCAAACTCAGCCATCCCGACCGGATACAAGTGACTCTACTAGCTCAACCAGCTGTACTACGCAAGTGCAATTTCCGGTGCGCTCGTATTCAGCGATTGCTCCACGACGCCAGTGTTCAACGAGACCAGGGGAACGTTAAAAAAATTTTGGGTTGGAGCTCGGCTGGAAGTAGCGCCCGTGCTGATAGGCAATATCACGGTAAAGTTCTACACGATGGAAGTGTTCTTCAGCATGAAGCACGACGAGACCACGCAGAATTTCGTCATTGTGCTGGTCTTCATCGCGTTTTCCGCATTGTGGCGGTTCTGCCCATGCGCCTCGTCAACCACCAGAAGAAGTTGCCACTGAGGCTTGCTGAACTTCACAGCAGTGCAACTTGCCCAAATGCTGACAATTTGATCTTTTCTTTTCATCTTTCATCTCCCCCTGACAAAAATAGCTGGCGTGGCTGTGTTCAAGGCGAGCGAAATCACCACCTTAAGCTGCTTCTTGCGTTTTGTTGAGCAGTTGAGCAGCGCGGGCAACCATGATCCAAATTGGGCTGTGTGATTGTGATCAGTCAAGATGTGGTTGAGTGGAGAAGAGGTTCAACGCGTCGCTCTTCTTCCCCCACGATTCACCTCAGAATTCGGTTGGAATCTACACAACCTTACAGCATCGATGTGGTTTTCCGACTGGACCCAGTACTCCAGTGCACCCACGAAGTCGATTGACATTTTCGGCCCAATATCCTCTCTTTGGTTAGTTCGTTGACAAGAAGACGTAGAACGAGAAACTCCAGGCCGCTGCTTCAGTCGACAGGATTCAGCGCCGCCCGATTGCTTCGAGTCGGAGTCGCACTCTTGCACGAACTTTGGTGAATGGAGAGAGTCGCCGAAGACTTGCGAGGTGAGCGACGACACAAGCAGATTGAGACTGCTCAAGCTAGAGCTCGTCATGTAATGATTCATCGAGTGGTGAGGATCCAGGTGCACGAATGAGGATTGACTGAGACGCACAATGTGGAATTGCCAAATGGATCCAGAACAGTTGATGCAGTGCGAATCTATTTGACTGCAGACAGGAAGCCTCAAGTACATACTTCAACTTCTTCTTCTTCTGGCGGTCCCAATTCGCAGCTACTGTAACTCCTCATGGCTTTGCCTCACTCACTGGCAATGCGCACAACAACCTTGCCACGCGCACGACGCGACTGCACGCGAGCGATAGCAGAGCGCAGCTCCTCGAACTCCACCACAGAGTCCACAGGAGTCTTCACCTTACCGCTAGCCATGAGCGCCGCCACCTTCTCCAAGTGCTCGCCCGACGGCTGCACGAAAATGTAACCCACGTTGATGGCCCCGAACTCGGCCTCACGCACCGGCTCCGGCTCGGGCCACAGCGTCACGTAGCGACCCGTGTTGGCCTTGAGCACCTTCTGCGCTCCCGTGTTCCACGCGTCCGCCTCCACGCCGCAGTCGTACAGCACGTCGACCGAGTGCTGCTCCAAAATGTCGGCCCACTTCTGCGACTTGTAGTCAATCACCTGGTCGGCGCCGAGCGACTTGACGAACTCCGTGTTCGCCGCGCTCGCCGTCGTGATGACCGTGGCGCCGACCGACTTGGCTAACTGGACGGCGAACCCTCCCGTGGAGCTGCTGCCTCCGAGGATGAGCGCCGTCTGGCCAGCCTCTAGTTTCCCATGCTGGAACAGCGCCTGGTAGCTCGTGAGAGCTGCGAGCGGAGCGCCGCCAGCCTGCTCGAACGACACGTTGGTCGGCTTGCGCGTCAGCACGGACGTGTCGATGGCAATGTACTCGCTGACGGTGCCGAACCCGTTCCACGGAGCCATGGCAAACACGTCGTCTCCGACCTTGTAGTCCTTCACGTCGCTCCCGACCTCGACGATGGTGCCAGCGACGTCAAAGCCAAAGCCGAAGGGGTGCTCGGCTGTCGGTGGCGGCGCCTCACGCAGGATGTTGTTGCCCTGCTCGACGAGGATGTAGTCGATGGGGTTGACAGACGCAGTCTTGACGTGGAGGCGGACTTGGGAGGCAGCGAGCTGTCGCTGCTTGACGTTCTCATTGAGCTTGAGCGACTTGTCGAGGGGTCCGTACTGGTGGTACTGGTATGCGCGGTAGGTGCTCGGGATGGTGGTTGCAGGCATCTTGGCCGTGAGTGCTGAGAGGAATGTACCTTGAGTGGATGGAAGTGTCGGTGGGATAATTTGGAAATGACAACGGACCGAGCGCACCTCGCCGTGAGGCTCGCACGTGGTTGCTGTGGGCAACGAGGAGGGTCGGACTCGTGAATCCCGAGTTGAAAGTCCTGACTAATGAGTGAGTGAAGCTCCCGATGGACGCCTCTAGCGTGTTGACTAGATGGACATGCCACAGGATGTGGAGAGGCACTGGATGCTCGACAGGACGTGCTGCTTGGCACCGCGTGTGATTGCTTAAGGTTAACGCGACAGTACGAGGTGCAGCAATGTGATTACCATGAGCAACGTAACCATAGTATTCACTGTATCGCATGAAGTAAACATTGTAGATTACTTACAGTCATTATGCAATCCCTTATCATGCGCTGGACGTGCTGCTAAGCTCAGCGCATGATAAGGGATTGCATAATGACTGTAAGTAATCTACAATGTTTACTTCATGCGATACAGTGAATACTGTGGTTACGTTGGTCATGGTAATCACATTGCTGCACCTCGCAATGTCGCGTTGACCTTAAGCAATCATGCGCGGTGCTAAGCAGCGCGTCCTGTCGAGCATCCAATGCCTCTCCACATCCTGCGGCATGACCATCTAGTCAACACGCTCGAGTCTTCCATTGGGAGCTTCACTCACTCATTGGTCGGGACTTTCAACTCGGGATTCACGAGTCCGACCCTCCTCGTAGCCCACAGCAACCACGTGCGAGCCTCACGGCGAGGTGCGCTCGGTCCGTTGTCATTTCCAAATTATCCCACCGACACTTCCATCCACTCAAGGCTCATTCCTCTCAGCACTCACGGCCAAGATGCCTGCAACCACCATCCCGAGCACCTACCGCGCATACCAGTACCACCAGTACGGACCCCTCGACAAGTCGCTCAAGCTCAACGAGAACGTCAAGCAGCAGCAGCTCGCTGCCTCCCAAGTCCGCCTCCACGTCAAGACCGCGTCTGTCAACCCCATCGACTACATCCTCGTTGAGCAGGGCAACAACATCCTGCGCGAGGCGCCGCCACCGACGACCGAGTCTCCCTTCGGCTTTGGCTTTGACGTCGCTGGCACCATCGTCGAGGTCGGGAGCGACGTGAAGGACTTCAAGGTCGGAGACGACGTGTTCGCCATGGCTCCGTGGAACGGGTTCGGTACCGTCAGCGAGTACATTGCCATCGACACGTCCGTGCTGGCGCGGAAGCCGACCAACGTGTCGTTCGAGCAGGCTGGCGGCGCTCCGCTCGCAGCTCTCATGAGCTACCAGGCGCTGTTCCAGCACGGGAAATTGGAGGCTGGCCAGACAGTGCTCATCCTCGGAGGCAGCAGCTCCACGGGAGGGTTCGCCGTCCAATTGGCCAAGTCGGTCGGCGCCACGGTCATCACGACGGCGAGCGCGGCGAACACGGAGTTCGTCAAGTCGCTCGGCGCCGACCAGGTGATCGACTACAAGTCGCAGAAGTGGGCCGACATTCTGGAGCAGCACTCGGTCGACGTGCTGTACGACTGCGGCGTAGAGGCGGACGCGTGGAACACGGGAGCGCAGAAGGTGCTCAAGGCCAACACGGGTCGCTACGTGACGCTGTGGCCGGAGCCGGAGCCGGTGCGTGAGGCCGAGTTCGGAGCCATCAACGTGGGCTACATTTTCGTGCAGCCGTCGGGCGAGCACTTGGAGAAGGTGGCGGCGCTCATGGGTAGCGGTAAGGTGAAGACTCCTGTGGACTCCGTGGTGGAGTTCGAGGAGCTGAGCTCTGCTATCGCTCGCGTGCAGTCGCGTCGTGCGCGTGGCAAGGTCGTTGTGCGCATTGCCAGTGAGTGAGGCAAAGCCATGAGGAGTTACTGTAGCTGCGAGTTGGGACCGCCAGAAGAAGGAGTTGAAGTGTGTGCTTGAGGCTCCCTGTCTGTAGTCAAATATGACGTAGCAGATTCGCACTGCATCAACTGTTCTGGTTCCATTTGGCAATTGCTCATTGTGCGTCTCAGTCAATCCTTATTTGTGTAGCTGGATCCTCACCACTCGACGAATCATTCCATGACGAGCCAGAAGTTGAGCAGTCTCAACCTGCTTGTGTCGTCGCTCTCCTCGCAATTCTTCGGCGACTCTCTCCATTCACCAAAGTTCCTGCAACGTGACCTTTCAGGTTTCAGCAATGTCACCGATAGATCAACTTCTCACTATTTGCCTTTCTGGTGACATTCATGGGAAAGTTGTCCGCAGTCCTGATGCCTACGGAAGAAGTGGACAGCGTCATGGGAATGCTGCTGACTAACATTTTCGCAGTCTTCACGAGTTTCAACCTTTCAAACTTAGCCATCCCGATCGGATACAAGTGACTTTACTATCTCAACCCGCTGTACTACTCGAGTGCAATTTCCGGCGCGCTCGTATTCAGCGATTGCTCCACGACGCCAGTGTTCAACGAGACCACGGGAGCGTTAAAAAAAAGTCGGGTCGGAGCTCGGCTGGAGGTAGCGCTCGTGTTGATAGGCAATGGCACGGTAAAGTTCTACACGATGGAAGTGTTCTTCAGCATGAAGCACGACGAGACCACGCAGAATTTCGTCATTGTGCTGGTCTTCATCGTGTTTTTTGGCATCGTGGCAATATTGAGTATGCGCCTCGTCAACCACCAGAAGAAGTTCCCACTGAGGTTTGCTGAACTTCACAACAGTTCAACTTGCCCATATGCTGGCAATTTGACTTTTTTTTTCATCTTTCATCTCGCCCTGACAAAAATAGCTGACGTAACTGTGCATAAATGTGGTTTCCCAACTGGATCCAGTACTGCAGTGCACCCATGAAGTCGATTGACATTTTCGACTCGATATCCTCTCTTTGGTTAGTTCGTTGACAAGAAGACGGAGAACGAGAAACTCCAGGTCGCTGCTTCAGTCGACAGGATTCAGCGCTGTGCAATTGTTTTGAGTCGGAACCGCATTCTTGCACGAACTTTGGTGAACGGAGAGAGTCGCCGAAGAATTGCGAGGAGAGCGACGACACAAGCAGGTTGAGACTGCTCAACTTCTGGCTCGTCATGGAATGATTCGTCGAGTGGTGAGGATCCAGCTACACAAATAAGGATTGACTGAGACGCACAATGAGCAATTGCCAAATGGAACCAGAACAGTTGATGCAGTGCGAATCTGCTACGTCATATTTGACTACAGACAGGGAGCCTCAAGCACACACTTCAACTCCTTCTTCTGGCGGTCCCAACTCGCAGCTACAGTAACTCCTCATGGCTTTACCTCACTCACTGGCAATGCGCACAACGACCTTGCCACGCGCGCGACGCGACTGCACGCGAGCGATAGCAGAGCTCAGCTCCTCGAACTCCACCACGGAGTCCACAGGAGTCTTCACAATTTGATATCCTGGTGGGTATGACTTACTCCAAAACATTCGCACAAAAACCTCAGGACCAAATGAATGCCTATGACGTCGTGAAAAATTGCACTTGGCTCTTTTGGTGACCGTGGGCGTCGGAGTTGATCTGTCGTAGCTGCATCTCCGCCCCATGAGGGGCATGGCTCAGTCCCAGGCATCACCATGTGAGCGACCGACTCTTGAATGTGAAACTTTTAGTTGCTGGCGAGGTGCGCTGGGTTTCGTAGTTTATCATCAGTGCACAAAAAAAAAATCCGTTCAACACCGATTGGGAAACATTGACGACGCTTTCATGTTTGGTATTCCGTTAACGCCGGGGAGAGCATGTACGCACTGCAAAACCAATGTGTTGACAAGCAACACCTACACACCAACAATTTAGCGGAAGGTGGTACCCGGAGCCACCGACGCGAGCCACGAGCGGACCCTCGACACGCGGGCGTACACACCAGGGTAGCCGGCGAGACCGCAGCCATTGCCCCAGCTCACCACACCAATCAGCGTGTCCTCCGACGCACCCTCGATGATGAGCGGACCACCCGAGTCACCCTGGCACGAGTCCTTGTTGGCCTTGCCACCAGCACACAGCATGGTGCTGTCGATGGAGAGCACCTTGGCACAAGCCGAGTCACTCACGATCGGCACATCCACACGCTTGAGCACGGTCGGCTGACTGCCGTCCTCGGTGGTGACTCCCCATCCCATGACGGTGGCAGTGGCACCAACGACGAAGTCCGAGTCATCGGCGGCAGCGAGCGCCACAGGCGTGAACTTGCTGGCAGTCTCGAGCTCGAGCACGAGGAAGTCGTATGACTTTGTCCTCGAGACGTAGTTTGGGTGCCTGGTCTGCTTGACAACCCTGATCTGCTCGCCATCCCGGGTGCCACTCGTGTAGTGAGTTCCGACCGACACATACGCGATACCGCCGGCAGTGCAGTGAGCAGCCGTGAGCACGTGCTTGGGAGTGATGAGCGAACCACCACAGAAGTCGGCGCCAGCCTTGGAATCGCGGATGCCGACCGTGTACGTCTTGTCACCGATAGGAACGGTGGTGCCGCCGAGGATGAGCGTGTCGATGTCACCCGAGGACGCAGTCGAGTTGGTCGAGAGAGCGAGGTACTCGTCGACGGTGAGTGGGTCAGCGGTGACCGAGCTGGCCATGACGGCGGCTGCGACGCTGAGGACGGTGGCGAAGACCTTCATCTTGATCGTGGAAGTGGAGGGGCTTCTGTGGGGAAGACGACCAATTTGGGAATGAGCTCTTGGGTCGAGCGCGTTTGGTCGCCTACAAGTAGGTGTGCTGCATCTAGTGCAGGCTTTTTCTCCCTGTGACTCTCCTAGTGTAGACGAACTCCGAATCGAGCTCTGGCTTGTATGAAGCAGAGCCCTTGGCAAGATCTCGATCACCGCATAGAAGGGGTGTTTGAGCAAGCAGATTAGCGATCAACGCACCAGGATGTGCTCGGTATCCGACCGTAAGTAACTCGTTATCAGATGCAGTTTGTTCGCTGCAATGGGCGCGTACTATGGCAGCTTTGATACTCGGCCTGTCTGCTGTACATCCATTCACTCAGTTTGAGTCAATAAATGAGATGGGTTTTGCTGTTCGTCTATCAAAACCTTGATCGACGAACAGCAAATCCCCATCTCGTTGTACTGTGCTACATGGTGGGTGAGTTCTGGCAAGGTCATCACAGGGCTACACACTGCTGACAGTGTGAGCGGATGATTGTCGAGTGCGTCTTCTGTACGCGGCTTGCATTTCATTTATCACCGCCGTCTCCCACGCCGACCACCGCCCAGGTAGATCTGAGCCCACGACGCAGTTTCATGGTAGCAAACTACAAGAAGACTGCTTGAAGTAGTCAGAGAGGCAATCGTCATGAGCTGATTGTTGCTCTACTTCGCAAGCACTGCTTACGGCGTAGTTGAGTCGCGTCTGCTGAGAGTCTGCCGATGTCGACATCATCTGGAAAGAGGTGGATATGTAGAGCCTCGCGAGCTTACCGTCTTCACTAGATTGGTCATCACCTTGTGAATTCGGCGCTGAATGCTTGGCACTCGTCGTTGTTTTCCCAGATAGTAGTGTAGAAGCTCGGGACAACGGCATTGTCTTGCTTAGAACTCTGATAGCATGGCGTTCAAGGCTGTCCACATGGCTTACTGTCTCCCCAGGACGTGTGCGTATAGGCATGAGTTGGAACTACAGGTCAATTGTCACGGCATCTCCAACACTTACGACGGCCAGAATGCCCGTCATTTCTCGCCTTCGAAGCAAATTCTTTGAGTAAGACTATGCCCGCAAATACAATCGCTTCTTTCATGGGGAATGACTCCAGTCGTGCTCTTGATCAAGACCAAGCATTGCAGTTTGATAGCATTAGCAAGTCCGAGTCAACTAAGTTTGCATGAATGCAGATTGATTTCAAATAAGCGCAGGAGATCGTCCAGCTGAATGTTGTCGACACCATCTGCACGTCCGATGGTAGCACCGCCGAACCATTCGCGCTAATAGTATGCAGCGCTCCATCACTCGCACCGATCCTTCTAAGAAAGACAACTGTTGAGTTCCGACAGCCAATACTTGGCCATCTTCACCGTCATCTTCTATTCAATTATTGTCTTACCGGGTGTGGGCAATGCCACCCATAGTCTTATGGAACGACTTCTCGCTATTTGCCTTTCTGGTGACATTCATGGGAAAGTTGTCCGCAGTCCTGATGCCTACGGAAGAAGTGGACAGCGTCATGGGAATGCTGCTGACTAACATTTTCGCAGTCTTCACGAGCTTCAACCTTTCAAACTCAGCCATCCCGATCGGATACAAGTGACTCTACTATCTCAACCCGCTGTACTACTCGAGTGCAATTTCCGGCGCGCTCGTATTCAGCGATTGCTCCACGACGCCAGTGTTCAACGAGACCACGGGAGCGTTAAAAAAAAGTCGGGTCGGAGCTCGGCTGGAGGTAGCGCTCGTGTTGATAGGCAATGGCACGGTAAAGTTCTACACGATGGAAGTGTTCTTCAGCATGAAGCACGACGAGACCACGCAGAATTTCATCATTGTGCTGGTCTTCATCGTGTTTTTTGGCATCGTGGCAATATTGAGTATGCGCCTCGTCAACCACCAGAAGAAGTTCCCACTGAGGTTTGCTGAACTTCACAACAGTTCAACTTGCCCATATGCTGGCAATTTGACTTTTTTTTTCATCTTTCATCTCGCCCTGACAAAAATAGCTGACGTAACTGTGCATAAATGTGGTTTCCCAACTGGATCCAGTACTGCAGTGCACCCATGAAGTCGATTGACATTTTCGACTCGATATCCTCTCTTTGGTTAGTTCGTTGACAAGAAGACGGAGAACGAGAAACTCCAGGTCGCTGCTTCAGTCGACAGGATTCAGCGCTGTGCAATTGTTTTGAGTCGGAACCGCATTCTTGCACGAACTTTGGTGAACGGAGAGAGTCGCCGAAGAATTGCGAGGAGAGCGACGACACAAGCAGGTTGAGACTGCTCAACTTCTGGCTCGTCATGGAATGATTCGTCGAGTGGTGAGGATCCAGCTACACAAATAAGGATTGACTGAGACGCACAATGAGCAATTGCCAAATGGAACCAGAACAGTTGATGCAGTGCGAATCTGCTACGTCATATTTGACTACAGACAGGGAGCCTCAAGCACACACTTCAACTCCTTCTTCTGGCGGTCCCAACTCGCAGCTACAGTAACTCCTCATGGCTTTGCCTCACTCACTGGCAATGCGCACAACGACCTTGCCACGCGCACGACGCGACTGCACGCGAGCGATAGCAGAGCTCAGCTCCTCGAACTCCACCACAGAGTCCACAGGAGTCTTCACCTTACCGCTACCCATGAGCGCCGCCACCTTCTCCAAGTGCTCGCCCGACGGCTGCACGAAAATGTAGCCCACGTTGATGGCTCCGAACTCGGCCTCACGCACCGGCTCCGGCTCCGGCCACAGCGTCACGTAGCGACCCGTGTTGGCCTTGAGCACCTTCTGCGCTCCCGTGTTCCACGCGTCCGCCTCTACGCCGCAGTCGTACAGCACGTCGACCGAGTGCTGCTCCAGAATGTCGGCCCACTTCTGCGACTTGTAGTCGATCACCTGGTCGGCGCCGAGCGACTTGACGAACTCCGTGTTCGCCGCGCTCGCCGTCGTGATGACCGTGGCGCCGACCGACTTGGCCAATTGGACGGCGAACCCTCCCGTGGAGCTGCTGCCTCCGAGGATGAGCACTGTCTGGCCAGCCTCCAATTTCCCGTGCTGGAACAGCGCCTGGTAGCTCATGAGAGCTGCGAGCGGAGCGCCGCCAGCCTGCTCGAACGACACGTTGGTCGGCTTCCGCGCCAGCACGGACGTGTCGATGGCAATGTACTCGCTGACGGTACCGAACCCGTTCCACGGAGCCATGGCGAACACGTCGTCTCCGACCTTGAAGTCCTTCACGTCGCTCCCGACCTCGACGATGGTGCCAGCGACGTCAAAGCCAAAGCCGAAGGGAGACTCGGCTGTCGGTGGCGGCGCCTCGCGCAGGATGTTGTTGCCCTGCTCAACGAGGATGTAGTCGATGGGGTTGACAGACGCGGTCTTGACGTGGAGGCGGACTTGGGAGGCAGCGAGCTGCTGCTGCTTGACGTTCTCGTTGAGCTTGAGCGACTTGTCGAGGGGTCCGTACTGGTGGTACTGGTATGCGCGGTAGGTGCTCGGGATGGTGGTTGCAGGCATCTTGGCCGTGAGTGCTGAGAGGAATGAACCTTGAGAGGATGGAAGTGTCGGTGGGATAATTTGGAAATGACAACGGACCGAGCGCACCTCGCCGTGAGGCTCGCACGTGGTTGCTGTGGGCTACGAGGAGGGTCGGACTCGTGAATCCCGAGTTGAAAGTCCCGACCAATGAGTGAGTGAAGCTCCCAATGGAAGACTCGAGCGTGTTGACTAGATGGTCATGCCGCAGGATGTGGAGAGGCATTGGATGCTCGACAGGACGCGCTGCTTAGCACCGCGCATTAGCGCGGCATTAACTCTTTGGGAGCTGAAGTGTACGGGATCGAAATGTATATCCCTCAACTGGGATATTGGTCATTGAATCTAGCTATATGATTGGATAAATATGTACTATGAGTAATGAACCGAACAGCGATATCCCCCAAAAGGGATATAAAACTACATCATATTTACAGATACATACAACAAAACAACCTAAAATATAAAATTATACCAAAAATCACACGTCGTGGAAACCGAGTGCCCCGAATAAAACGAAACAATAACAGAAATGTTCAAATTTATATCAATTATCACGCAGTGCACAGCCCGACGGCTTGGATCCAGAAAATGTAGCATGGATCTGCGCGGGCGCATCGAGTACGTTGCGGCCGGCGAGTTCGGGTGGCTGCTGGTGTCGGTGTTTGACTCGGTGGTGCTGCTGGTGTTGGTGTTGGCAGTGCAAGTGGCAGGTTTGCTGCTGGTGCGAGTGCTACTAGTGGCATTGCGAGGGCAAGCGGCTGGCCGAACCGTTCTAGAGCTCGCTGAAGCTCGCGAGCAAGGCGTCGTGCAGTCTGAGCACGTGGGTGGTGCGCTACTACGTGTTGTCGGTGCCAATCGGCGTGTTGTACAAGCTCGATTTGTGCGTGGATCTTCGCGGGCGCATCGAGTACGTTGCGGCCGGCGAGTTCGGGTGGCTGCTGGTGTCGGTGTTTGACTCGGTGGTGCTGCTGGTGTTGGTGTTGGCAGTGCAAGTGGCAGGTTTGCTGCTGGTGCGAGTGCTACTAGTGGCATTGCGAGGGCAAGCGGCTGGCCGAACCGTTCTAGAGCTCGCTGAAGCTCGCGAGCAAGGCGTCGTGCAGTCTGAGCACGTGGGTGGTGCGCTACTACGTGTTGTCGGTGCCAATCGGCGTGTTGTACAAGCTCGATTTGTGCGTGGATCTTCGCGGGCGCATCGAGTACGTTGCGGCCGGCGAGTTTGGGTGGCTGCTGGTGTCGGTGTTTGACTCGGTGGTGCTGCTGGTGTTGGTGTTGGCAGTGCAAGTGGCAGGTTTGCTGCTGGTGCGAGTGCTACTAGTGGCATTGCGAGGGCAAGCGGCTGGCCGAACCGTTCTAGAGCTCGCTGAAGCTCGCGAGCAAGGCGTCGTGCAGTCTGAGCACGTGGGTGGTGCGCTACTACGTGTTGTCGGTGCCAATCGGCGTGTTGTACAAGCTCGATTTGTGCGTGGATCTTCGCGGGCGCATCGAGTACGTTGCGGCCGGCGAGTTTGGGTGGCTGCTGGTGTCGGTGTTTGACTCGGTGGTGCTGCTGGTGTTGGTGTTGGCAGTGCAAGTGGCAGGTTTGCTGCTGGTGGGAGTGCTAGTGGTTTTGTGAGTGCGAGCAAGAATCGATCGGGATTAGATTGAGAGTGGTGTTTTGAGATACCGTGCGGCATGAATTTAGAGCATGCTAGTCGTAGCCTATCACGGAGTCTGTGTTAGACTCGTCAGTTGCATCTTCGCTAAGGAGACCCGTGTGAACATCATTGATATTGTCAAAGACTCGAGTTGGTTCTGTGTATTCTATAGGAGGGTAGCGAGTTGCTTGAATCAATTGTTGAGCTAGCAAGATGATTGCTGGAGTCGTGAAGCCATCGTTGTCGGTGATGTCCACGGTAATGTCCACGCACCAAAACACTACATTTCCCGCCGTCGCTTGTTGCAAAGCGATTGTGTCTGTTGCCTGACGTAATTACGCTGACCGCCGATGCAGCGTACCTTTCTTAGACCCGCATTCTTTGGGTCAGGAAGGTCCACAATCGCGATTCCATGGACCTTACCCGATGGGTACGGGTCCATGGTTCGCTTCCGGTGGACTGCTGCGAGATTACTTCGTAAAACTTGTATCTCGTTCAATAGTGCTTGCTTGGACGACTGGTGAGCCTCAAGCAGCTTATCGAGCTTCTTGTTGGTCGCACGACCCGACGCGCGAAGAGTCTTCTCCATCGTAGCGATTCGCTCGCTCAGCTGTTGTATGGTTATAGCATGTGTCTCGTGGACAGAGGCCATTTCCTTGGCGTGCTCAGCAGCTAGATGGCGTTGCTGCTCGCGAAGCCAGTCGTTCTCGTTCTGGAGGCGCGCCGTAAGCTGGCGCTCAGCGGCCAACTCCGCGAGCGCCGTAACGAGCATTTCTTCTACCGCAACCATGGGGAGAGACTTTTCTTCTGCAAGCCAGAGCCAAATTGCGAGAAAAACCTTGCTACAAGCGCCCAAAAAACCTAAAACTATTTTCAAACAACAAACGAACTGCCACAGAGCTTCCATGCCACACGCTCTCGGCCATGGAGCTTCACGCACAAATCGAGCTTGTACAACACGCCGATTGGCACCGACAACACGTAGTAGCGCACCACCCACGTGCTCAGACTGCACGACGCCTTGCTCGCGAGCTTCAGCGAGCTCTAGAACGGTTCGGCCAGCCGCTTGCCCTCGCAATGCCACTAGTAGCACTCGCACCAGCAGCAAACCTGCCACTTGCACTGCCAACACCAACACCAGCAGCACCACCGAGTCAAACACCGACACCAGCAGCCACCCGAACTCGCCGGCCGCAACGTACTCGATGCGCCCGCGCAGATCCATGCTACATTTTCTGGATCCAAGCCGTCGGGCTGTGCACTGCGTGATAATTGATATAAATTTGAACATTTCTGTTATTGTTTCGTTTTATTCGGGGCACTCGGTTTCCACGACGTGTGATTTTTGGTATAATTTTATATTTTAGGTTGTTTTGTTGTATGTATCTGTAAATATGATGTAGTTTTATATCCCTTTTGGGGGATATCGCTGTTCGGTTCATTACTCATAGTACATATTTATCCAATCATATAGCTAGATTCAATGACCAATATCCCAGTTGAGGGATATACATTTCGATCCCGTACACTTCAGCTCCCAAAGAGTTAATGCCGCGCTAATGCGCGGTGCTAAGCAGCGCGTCCTGTCGAGCATCCAATGCCTCTCCACATCCTGCGGCATGACCATCTAGTCAACACGCTCGAGTCTTCCATTGGGAGCTTCACTCACTCATTGGTCGGGACTTTCAACTCGGGATTCACGAGTCCGACCCTCCTCGTAGCCCACAGCAACCACGTGCGAGCCTCACGGCGAGGTGCGCTCGGTCCGTTGTCATTTCCAAATTATCCCACCGACACTTCCATCCTCTCAAGGCTCATTCCTCTCAGCACTCACGGCCAAGATGCCTGCAACCACCATCCCGAGCACCTACCGCGCATACCAGTACCACCAGTACGGACCCCTCGACAAGTCGCTCAAGCTCAACGAGAACGTCAAGCAGCGACAGCTCGCTGCCTCCCAAGTCCGCCTCCACGTCAAGACCGCGTCTGTCAACCCCATCGACTACATCCTCGTTGAGCAGGGCAACAACATCCTGCGCGAGGCGCCGCCACCGACAGCCGAGTCACCCCTTCGGCTTTGGCTTTGACGTCGCTGGCACCATCGTCGAGGTCGGGAGCGACGTGAAGGACTACAAGGTCGGAGACGACGTGTTCGCCATGGCTCCGTGGAACGGGTTCGGTACCGTCAGCGAGTACATTGCCATCGACACGTCCGTGCTGGCGCGGAAGCCGACCAACGTGTCGTTCGAGCAGGCTGGCGGCGCTCCGCTCGCAGCTCTCATGAGCTACCAGGCGCTGTTCCAGCACGGGAAATTGGAGGCTGGCCAGACAGTGCTCATCCTCGGAGGCAGCAGCTCCACGGGAGGGTTCGCCGTCCAATTGGCCAAGTCGGTCGGCGCCACGGTCATCACGACGGCGAGCGCGGCGAACACGGAGTTCGTCAAGTCGCTCGGCGCCGACCAGGTGATCGACTACAAGTCGCAGAAGTGGGCCGACATTCTGGAGCAGCACTCGGTCGACGTGCTGTACGACTGCGGCGTAGAGGCGGACGCGTGGAACACGGGAGCGCAGAAGGTGCTCAAGGCCAACACGGGTCGCTACGTGACGCTGTGGCCGGAGCCGGAGCCGGTGCGTGAGGCCGAGTTCGGAGCCATCAACGTGGGCTACATTTTCGTGCAGCCGTCGGGCGAGCACTTGGAGAAGGTGGCGGCGCTCATGGGTAGCGGTAAGGTGAAGACTCCTGTGGACTCTGTGGTGGAGTTCGAGGAGCTGAGCTCTGCTATCGCTCGCGTGCAGTCGCGTCGTGCGCGTGGCAAGGTCGTTGTGCGCATTGCCAGTGAGTGAGGCAAAGCCATGAGGAGTTACTGTAGCTGCGAGTTGGGACCGCCAGAAGAAGGAGTTGAAGTGTGTGCTTGAGGCTCCCTGTCTGTAGTCAAATATGACGTAGCAGATTCGCACTGCATCAACTGTTCTGGTTCCATTTGGCAATTGCTCATTGTGCGTCTCAGTCAATCCTTATTTGTGTAGCTGGATCCTCACCACTCGACGAATCATTCCATGACGAGCCAGAAGTTGAGCAGTCTCAACCTGCTTGTGTCGTCGCTCTCCTCGCAATTCTTCGGCGACTCTCTCCGTTCACCAAAGTTCGTGCAAGAATGCGGTTCCGACTCAAAACAATTGCACAGCGCTGAATCCTGTCGACTGAAGCAGCGACCTGGAGTTTCTCGTTCTCCGTCTTCTTGTCAACGAACTAACCAAAGAGAGGATATCGAGTCGAAAATGTCAATCGACTTCATGGGTGCACTGCAGTACTGGATCCAGTTGGGAAACCACATTTATGCACAGTTACGTCAGCTATTTTTGTCAGGGCGAGATGAAAGATGAAAAAAAGTCAAATTGCCAGCATATGGGCAAGTTGAACTGTTGTGAAGTTCAGCAAACCTCAGTGGGAACTTCTTCTGGTGGTTGACGAGGCGCATACTCAATATTGCCACGATGCCAAAAAACACGATGAAGACCAGCACAATGATGAAATTCTGCGTGGTCTCGTCGTGCTTCATGCTGAAGAACACTTCCATCGTGTAGAACTTTACCGTGCCATTGCCTATCAACACGAGCGCTACCTCCAGCCGAGCTCCGACCCGACTTTTTTTTAACGCTCCCGTGGTCTCGTTGAACACTGGCGTCGTGGAGCAATCGCTGAATACGAGCGCGCCGGAAATTGCACTCGAGTAGTACAGCGGGTTGAGATAGTAGAGTCACTTGTATCCGATCGGGATGGCTGAGTTTGAAAGGTTGAAGCTCGTGAAGACTGCGAAAATGTTAGTCAGCAGCATTCCCATGACGCTGTCCACTTCTTCCGTAGGCATCAGGACTGCGGACAACTGTCCCATGAATGTCACCAGAAAGGCAAATAGCGAGAAGTCGTTCCATACGACTATGGGTGGCATTGCCCACACCCAGAAAACCAATAATTGAATAGAAGATGACGGCCAAGTACTGGCTGTCAGAACTCAACAGTTGTCTTAGAAGGATCGGTGCGAGTGATGGAGCGCTGCATACTATTAGCGCGAATGGTTCGGCGGTGCTACCATCGGGCGTGCAGATGGCGTCGACAACATTCAGCTGGACAAGCTCCTGCGCAGATTGAAAATCAATCTGCATTCATGCAAACTTAGTTGACTCGGGCTTGCTATGGTTATCAAACTGCAATGCTTGGTCTTGATCAAGAGCACGACTGGAATCATTGCCATGAAAATGAAAGAAGCGGTTGTATTCACGGGCATAGTTTTACTCAAAGAATTTGCTTCGAAGGCGAGAAATGACGGGTAGTCTGGCCGTCGTAAGTGTTGGAGATGCCGTGACAATTGACCTGTAGTTCCAACTCATACCTATATGCACACGTCCTAGGGAAACAGTAAGCCATGTGGGCAGCCTAGAACGCCTATGCTATCAGAGTTCTAAGCAAGACAATGCCGTTGTCCCGAGCTTCTACACTACTCTCTGGGAAAACAACGACGAGTGCCAAGCAGTCAGCGCCGAATTCACACGGTGATGACCAATCTGGTGAAGACGGTAAGCACACTCGCGAGGCTCTACATATCCACCTCTTTCCAGATGATGTCGACATCGGCAGACTCTCAGCAGACGCGACTCAGCTATGCCGTAAGCAGTTCTTGCGAAGTAGAGCAACAATCAGCTCATGGTAATTGCCTCTCTGACTACTTTAGGCAGTCTCCTTGTAGTTTGCTACCATGAAACTGCGTCGTGGGCTCAGATCTACCTGGGCGGTGGTCGGCGTGGGTAGATCTTCATCTGTACGGCGGTGATAAATGAATGCAAGCCTCGTACAGAAGACGTACTCGACAATCATCCGCTCACACTATCAGCAGTGTGTAGCCCTATGATGACCTCGCCGGAACTCACCCACCAAGTAGCACAGTGCAACGAGATGGGGATTTGCTGTTCGTCGATCAAGGTTTTGATAGACGAACAGCAAAACCCATCTCATTTATTGACTTAAACTGAGTGAATGGATGTACAGCAGACAGGCCGAGTATCAAAGCTGCCATAGTACGCGCCCATTGCAGCGAACAAACTGCATCTGATAACGAGTTACTTACGGTCGGATACCGAGCACATCCTGGTGCGTTGATCGCTAATCTGCTTGCTCAAACACCCCTTCTATGCGGTGATCGAGATCTTGCCAAGGGCTCTGCTTCATACAAGCCAGAGCTCGATTCGGAGTTCGTCTACACTAGGAGAGTCACAGGGAGAAAAAGCCTGCACTAGATGCAGCACACCTACTTGTAGGCGACCAAACGCGCTCGACCCAAGAGCTCATTCCCAAATTGGTCGTCTTCCCCACAGAAGCCCTTCCACTTCCACGATCAAGATGAAGGTCTTCGCCACCGTCCTCAGCGTCGCAGCCGCCGTCATGGCGAGCTCGGTCGCCGCTGACCCACTCACCGTCGACGAGTACCTCGCTCTCTCGACCAACTCGACTGCGTCCTCGGGTGACATCGACACGCTCATCCTCGGCGGCACCACCGTTCCTATCGGTGACAAGACGTACACGGTCGGCATCCGCGATTCCAAGGCTGGCGCCGACTTCTGTGGTGGCTCTCTCATCACTCCCAAGCATGTGCTCACCGCTGCTCACTGCTATGGCGGTATCGCGTATGTGTCGGTCGGAACTCACTACACGAGTGGCACCCAGGATGGCGAGCAGATCAGGGTCGTCAAGCAGACCAGACACCCAAACTACGTCTCGAGGACTAAGTCATACGACTTCCTCGTGCTCGAGCTCGAGACTGCCAGCAAGTTCACCCCTGTGGCGCTCGCTGCCGCCGATGACTCGGACTACGTCGTTGGTGCTACTGCCACCGTCATGGGATGGGGCGACACGTCGGAGAACGGTAACGCCCCCACGGTGCTCAAGCGTGTGGATGTGCCGATCGTGAGTGACTCGGCTTGTGCCAAGGTGCTCTCCATCGACAGCACCATGCTGTGTGCTGGTGGCAAGGCCAACAAGGACTCGTGCCAGGGTGACTCGGGCGGCCCGCTCATCATCGAGGGTGCGTCGGAGGACACGCTGATTGGTGTGGTGAGCTGGGGCAACGGTTGCGGTCGCGCCGGCTACCCTGGTGTGTACGGCCGCGTGTCGAAGGTCCGCTCGTGGCTCGCGTCGGTGGCTCCGGGTACCACCTTCCGCTAAATTGTTGGTGTGTAGGTGTTGCTTGTCAACACATTGGTTTTGCAGTGCGTGCATGCTCTCCCCGGCGTTAACGGAATCCCAAACATGAAAGCGTCGTCAATGTTTCCCAATCGGTGTTGAACGGATTTTTTTTTTTGTGCACTGATGATAAACTACGAAACCCAGCGCACCTCGCCAGCAACTAAAAGTTTCACATTCAAGAGTCGGTCGCTCACATGGTGATGCCTGGGACTGAGCCATGCCCCTCATGGGGCGGAGATGCAGCTACGACAGATCAACTCCGACGCCCACGGTCACCAAAAGAGCCAAGTGCAATTTTTCACGACGTCATAGGCATTCATTTCGTCCTGCGGTTTTAATGCGAATGTTTTAGAGCTAGCCATACCCACCAGGATTTCGAAATATGCAGTCAGCTTCGCTGTTGGCGTCTCCAGCTCAGCATGCGAACGTCACCCAGTGAATTGACGGGACCGTGAGCTACACACCCAGGTGACGCATGGGACTTTCAAGACCGTCCATATTGCAGCCATGCAGAAGGAAATCCGAGGAGTCCGGCATCTGCGGTTTCAGGCTCTGGACCTCGCGAGAAGTCAGCACCGCACGTTCTCATTGCGTGTTCATTGCGACACTGTCGCAATGCAACGTGACGTCCTGGAGCCGTTCGCGGCGCATCCTTTAGTAACGGTTCGGTCTCCGCCGCCCAGACTTTTTACAAATATGTCGTAACACTTTATATTGCGTCGAGCGAGCTCAGCTAAAGAGCTTGCAAAATTTGATCCCGAACGCTCTCTGCTTCGCGATAAGCAGAGATGCCAAATGTCAAACTCATGATGTTGGGACTGTCCTTGCGGGCTCTACAGAGATCAGGCAAGTTCGACAGGCTTCTGAGCTCTGAGCAGCAGAGAACGCTCTGGAGATTGATTTCTCCTCGAACAGCCACACACGAGTCAGGTCCCTCCTCTCCTCCGCTCCGGCCCGAAGCAGCTCGCGACCACCGTTGCGATTAATTCATCTTCATGTCCCCTTTGAACCCCCTCCGGGTCAGGACACGTCAACACTACAGGCTGGCCCTCGCCGCGCGTCGGGCTCATTTACACGAGCCTGTCCTCCCTGCTGTCGCCTGCTGCTGTGTGCAAATGATAGCGCTGCCCACCTGGACACTTCAACGACCACGGGAGTAGAAACAGGGAGCCCAGCTTGAAGCTCTATAAGTTTACCGATACCAGACGGTACAGTACACTTCAACTGCTGCCTGTGTGCGGTGCTGAAAATGCACGAGCGTACGGTAGATATTTGCACTCCGCGGCGCGCTGAACTCTCGAAACGCTCGTCGGTTGCAATGCATTCGGTCGTCACGTCGTCCCTGAGCTGCTGGGCGAATGCTCGTTTGCGATCTACCGTACTGCCTGCATCGCGTGTGTTTCCTGTAGCCAGATTGCAGTGTAGGTATGCTGCAGGGTGAAGTGCTTTCGTCGTCGCGAGCGCGAGATAACAGAGGTGCGCGCTGTCGCGGGCTGAGAAAAGTGCTGTACCGGTGGCGCCGCCAGGCCTGGCCCCCAGCCTGACTCCTCTGCATCCATCCTCATCTGGTCTAGCGCTCGCTAGTGTGCGCACGAAAGGGTGCGGCGCAGGGATGGGGCCACGTACCTGCCCGTCCGCCCGTCCGCATGTTGCATGGTCCATCCCCAGCATCGCGCCACCGTGTGCGCGTCTTGAGCGCATGCATCCTCGCTTCTCTCTCGTGCCGAAAGCCCACAGGAACCTACGGTACGGTACACCCGCGCGCTGAAACCGCAGCTCCTCAAGCCGCGGACGTCGAGCGGTTCGGCAGGTATCAACTTTGACGGCCGGGCCTTTCCGGGGCCCATCCCCGCCGCTTCCTGGCTCGAATCAAAAGATCCCGGGGCAAAAGGGTGTGAAGATTGCGTACCGTAGCCTTCGCCTCGCTCGCATCCATCCGCGGCGCCGTCCGCAGCCGTCCGCAGCCGTCCGCAGTCCTCAATTTCCCGCCGTCCACACACTCCGTCCGCTCCGCCCACTCCGCCCAGCATGGTCGTGGCCGCCCGGCGCGCGCCGTCCTCACCGTCCGCGTCCGCGTCCACAACCGCGTCCGCAACCGCGTCCACAGCGTCCACCACCGCGTCCGCACCAGCCGCCAAGGTCCCAAAGTTCCTGCGGTCGCTGTACGCGATCCTGCAGACGGAGGACCGGTCGATCGTGGCGTGGGTGCAGAACCAGGAGCTGGTGCCGAACCGCCTGACGGCCTTCCACATCCTCGACATGGCGCGCTTCGAGCGCGAGATCCTGCCAAAGTACTTCAAGCACCAGAAGTTCGCGAGCTTCCAGCGCCAGCTCAACAACTTCGGCTTCCGCAAGTGGACCAAGACGCAGTCCAGCGGCGTCTGCACCTTCAGCCACAACTGCTTCCCGCCCGACGCAGAGCGCGCCGCCGTGCGCGACCACTGGCGCATGCGCAGCCCGCTGCCCAACGCGCCGCTCAACGGCTCGGCGCCACCGAGGCGCATCGTCGGCAACGGCATCACCAAGGCCGACCGGAAGAAGCAGCAGCGGCTCGCCAAGCTCTCGGCGGCTGCGGACGCTTGCAGCAGCCCCGCGGCCAGCGCGGCGCCATCGCTGAGCCACCAGCCCACCACCAAGCGCCTCGCGCGCCCAGGAGACCTCGCGGGGCTCGAGGCCTTTTGCGACGACGCCATCAAGCAGCAGCCCACGCCCACGGCATTCGTGCTGCCGCCGCTGCCAGCTCACGCGCTCATCACGCCACGCACCAGCGGCTTCCTGCTGTCTGCGCTCGGCCTCCCGCCGCAGCACGAGGTGGACGCCGCGCCCGTCGGCAGCTTCCGACACTCGCTCATGGGGCTCAAGCCGCTTGACGAGGTCGCCAAACCGCCCGTGACGCCGTTTGCACCCTCGGACGCCGCCATGACCGGCGCGTTCCTTGAGCCGTGGATGTGGGACGCCCACGCGCCTGGCATGGACCTGGGCGCGATCCCCATGGAGATGAACTGGCAGGACAGCGCACTGCCGTCCCCGCGGCTCATGCAGACGCAGCCGACCACGCTCCACCAGCCGCTGAGGCACCACCTGCTCCACCTGCACGACCGCCCGTCGGCCTCTGGCGTCGAGGACCTCGGCCTCGACACGCTGCTCTTCGTCGAGTGAGCCGCGCAGACCCCAACGCTGCGAGCTCCTCGTGCGCAGCGTACCTTCCTCACCCTCCAAGCACCTCCACCTCCTCCAGAGCCCCATTATTTTGCTGCTGCTTTTTGCCATCGATGTCGGCGTGTAGTGTAGATAGAACGACGCAATCACCAAACAACGGATCTAGTGACCGCATCACTCGAGCATTGCATTGCTTCGCCTCTCCTCTCCTCCATCTCCTGCTGCTCCACCTCGTTCTCATCGTCTCAGGGTTGAAGCGGCCGTAGCTGCTCGTCCTCACGCCTCGGGAGCTGCTACTGGACCAGAGTTTTGACCGGAAGCTGCGCGAACGGAGACGACGCCCTCGCCGTCGCACTGCTCGCATGTCTTCTCCATGCGCACGAGCCCCTTGTTGTGCGTCGTCACCTCCACGCGGTGGCCCTGGCACCGCGGACACACGCGGATCCTCTCCATGCTTGGCGTCGCTTGGCGGAAGTATTGAAATCCCTATATACACGGCCTAATTGTGCCCCCGTGCGCGGTTAGCTCAATATGAACGTTGTTGATCGTTGAACGGCAACTCAGAACTTGCGTACGTGCGCCGCCTGTCCGGCAGAGTTCGGTACACTTCAACGCGATCTAGGTAGTGACTGCTCGGTTCGGTTTTGCAACACGCTACGTACATTTCTGATACTATCATGCCAGTGAGACCGCATTCGACTCATTGACAGCTCCTCACCACGGTCATGATCGACTCGACCTCGACGCGCTCTCTGCCTTTGCTCTCTGCTGCCAGCGCTGCTAGTACGCGGCGAAGCTCGAGCTCTTCCGGGACAGCAGCCCGCGCTCAGCTGGAGCGGCGCTCGCGAGCAACGCGACGACTTCGCCCGCGCTCGGCCGCATGCGCGGGTCGCGGTGCACGCACGCGTGGAACAGCTGCGCGATCTTGGGCGGGCAGTCGGCTGTCAGACGCGGCCGAGCGCCTTCGTTCACGATCTTCTTGAGCAGCCGCAGCGGGTGCTGCACCAGCCGCATGGCCAGCGACTCCGAGTCGTGATACGGCAGTAGGCACGTATCCAACTCGGCCAGCAGCACGCCGAACGAGTAAATGTCCACCTTCTCAGAGTACGCCTCGCCCAACAGCAGCTCGGGGGCCGTCCACGCCATGGTGCCGGCGACTGACAGATTGTTGTTGGTCTCGGCGTCGTCCTCCTGCTGGAACTTGCGCCTCGAAATGCCAAAGTCGCTCAGCTTGGCTTCCATGTGCGCGTTCAGCAGCACATTGCGCGACTTGACGTCGCGGTGCAACAGCTTCGGTGTCAAAGCATGCATATATGCGAGTGCCGATGCGACGGCCTGTGCGATCTGCAGCCGATGCTTGCTCCACGTGAACGAGCGGTTCTCTGCCACGAACGCTTCGATGCAGTTGTTTTTGGTCGAGTTCGGGATCGAGATCGAGTGGTGTGACGACGAGTTCGACGACAAAGATACTGACTCTTTATGGGTAAGAGCAGGTGCTGGTTTTGTTGGCCGCTGCATTGCTAGATATTGCTGCAAGTCCCCGTTCTCCATGTACTGCTGCACCATGACGACATGCTCGAGAGTATTCCACGCGATGCCAACCAACGGGACGATGCACCGATGCTTGAGCTGCGCGAGAAGGTAAATCTCTGCGAGGAACATTTCCATCTCGCGTAAGACACGGCGCTTGGCTGGAATAAGCTGCTTGATTGCAACCTGTTTGGAGCCGTGCATGGCGAGCCAGACCTCACCTGTCGAACCAGTAGAGAGCAATCGCACGGGCTGCAGCTCCTTCAGTGGAATGCGCAGTCGGCGAATCTTCTTGTGCGACTCGAATAATCGAAAGCTACGAATCGCGAGCTCGTTTCTTTTCGAAGAGCGCAGCAAACGCGTCATTGCCGCGTCGGCGTGCGGTGTACGTAGTGGATGCACACGAGCACTCGAGGAAAGTGGGTCAAAAGCAGAAGCGGACAATCCAATGGCTGCGTCAAAGTATTCGAACGCGGCAGCGTTGAGCTCTCCCTCGCGTGGTTCACGGCGGCGGCGCGTCTGGTGCTGACCGCTCTCAAGTTCGTCCAGGTCCTCGTCCGATTCGCCATCACTGCGATTTTCAACGGCACCATCGACGCTTGCTCCGTCGTCCTCACTACGAGGACTGCTCTCGTCATCTGAGCTGGCTCCGCCACTAGAGATAGATGCACTGCTTCCACGGCGCAGCTTTGGTGGCCGGCGGTTCTTGCGCTTCCACCTTCGTCTCCTCTGGAAACGCACGTACCGCCGCGCGGCAGCGTCCATTTTGTCATCATTCTCGTCGTCGTCATCATCCGAGTCACTCGAATGGCGCGAGACGAGGAAGGCCTCGACCGAACCATTGTCGAACAAGTGCCGGTTCTCGCGCATGAATTGGTCGACGAGCTGCTGGTTCTGGTCGCGTAGCGCCGCCTTATATCTGTACACGGCGACGACGCCGACGCTAACGAACGTGACGATGCACAGCGGCACAAGCAGCCACGTTTTATCCTCCTTGTGATCAGCTGCGTACTTGGTCAGCCAAGCAGGGAGCACGTCGCCGCGCTCTGGCGAGCAAAACCGCGAGGCGTTGACCGACTTGAGGGCTGCACACGGGATCACCATGGCTGGTGAGGACGGGCATTGGCCAAGAGCAACCTCGTCGACAATAGTGTGCAGTGCGAACATGAGAGCCTCGGGGGCCGAGGACGACATAGACCACACATGGCGCTGCGCCGTGACAAACGGGATGGAGTCGTTGGTACCGCCGTCTCCCCAGACAGCCGAGAAAGAAGGCGGCGACACGGCCGAGTCGTCCACGGCGCACAACGCGATGCGCGTGAGCGCATCGACGTCGCATGAACCGCTGCGGTACGCGACCTCGTCGCTGCTGTTGAAGCTACAAGGGCTGGTGTCGCATCCCACGCGCTCCACGGCCTTAAGCGGCACGAAAATCTCGGCCATGGACCTTCCGCATCTCGTGTAGACCTTGGCTAGCTGTCCCGTCGTGGAGACCGCGTATCCGTAGTCCCACAGTATAGCGCGCTGTAGAAGCCCCGGGAGGTCCCCCCAGTTGAGCGAGGCGGTGGTGAGCGCGCTGTTAACGTCGCTGGGCAGGTCGTCGGCCGTCACGATGGTCAGCTGCGCGACCGAGTCCGACAGCTCGGGGTCCAAATTCAGCGTGTAGTACTGCTGCGCCAGGTCCGAGTGCTGTCCGTCGTAGGTGAAGTAGGCGTCGGTGGGGATGTCCGCGGCCCTCGCAGCGGGCGCGAGCGCCGCGACCGCGAGCGCCGCAGCCACCGCCAGCGCCGCCCTGGAGCCCAGGGAGCGCCTCGCGTTTGGCCGAACGGCGTCGGCGCGCGGGCGCTTGCGCGTGGCGCCGCCCTGCGCCATCGCGAGCAGCTGCGGACGCGCGAGAAGCGCGAGCGCCTGCGGACGGACGAGCGCCGCGCTCCTGAGCGTGAATCGCGGCGCGCGGAGCGCCGGGGGCTCGAGCAGCGCGCGCGGGGCGGAGCGCCTCGCCCGCCTTGGTGGTGCCGTCCTCGCCGCCTTTCTCGTCGTCTGGGCGAGAAGCGGTGTATGGGCGTTTGTATGCGGCTCAATTCGATATTTTGGAGCCCTTTGCTCAGGTTCAAGTGGTGTGGCGGTGGTGTGGTCGTGGTGTGGTGCAAACTGTGCACTGCTTGCTCCCATGGGCTCAGCAAGCAGTGGCGTTGCGCGTTTGGCTTTGAGGAGGGGCCGAAGCGAATGGAGAACGTGCACGCTCTTTTATTTGTTGTTGCAGCAGCTTCGTCAATTGCATTTGTCTTTGGCTCGAAGCGGCTGTTGGAATGTAGTCGCAGCCGCCTGGACGCTTCAAATCTGCGCGGCGGCTCTCCTCGCGGCGATAGCCGATCGCAACGCAACGCATTTCGCTGGTGCATGCAGCCACCGTGCACGCACAGTGTCGCGGACGCAAAGAACACGTCTGGGACTCGCAAATCCGCCACGACACGGCGAGTCAGCATGGCAGCACCCTTATCTCAGTACAGTCAACACTCAACCACCCTCCACCCACTGACAAAACCTCCACCGTAAGCCGGCAGTGCCCGCCAGGTTGCTTGCTCACAGCGCTCTATTCGGAGCGGTCGAGCCCCACACCAAGCACCAGCAGGGGAAAAATAGCTCTTGGCGCCCCAAGCAGCCATCGCCAGCTCATTCCTCGAGACGCTCGGCCCCCCGCAGCTCCTCGCAGCTCCTCGCAGCTCCTGCTTCCCTCGCTCCTCTCCTCTCCTCTCCTCTCCGTTGCTAGCATGTCCACGTCGGCGTCCCCCTCGTTCGCGCTGGCGGCGCAGCCGTACGTGTGCGGCGGCTCGGCGGCCATCGTCGCGGCCGTGGCCATCCACCCGATCGACCTCGTCAAGGTGCATCTGCAGCTCGCGGGCCAGACGGGCGCGCAGGTCACGACGCTCGGCGTGGCCCGCCAGGTCGTGGCGCGCGAGGGCGTCTCGGGGCTCTACGCGGGCCTCTCGGCCGCCGTGGCGCGCCAGATGGTCTACGGCACGGCGCGCCTCGGTATGCACCGCGCGCTGTCCGACAAGCTCATCGCGCGCCGCGTGGCCGCGGGCGAGGACCCGGCGCTGCCGCTCGCCGTCAAGTCGCTCTCGGCCATCACCACGGGGGCCATCGCCGCCACGCTCGGCTGCCCCATGGACGTCGCGCTCGTGCGCATGCAGGCCGACACGCTCGCCAAGGAGGGCGAGAAGCGCGGATACAAGAACGTCGGAGACGCCATCTTCCGCATCGTGCGCGCAGAGGGAGTGCTCACGCTATGGCGCGGCAGCGTGCCGCTCGTGGCCAGAGGTGCAGCCATGAACCTTGGCATGATGGCCTCCTACGACCAGTCCAAGGAGCTGCTGGAGAAGCACTACGGCCGCGGCTTCGTCACCAACACGGTCGCGAGCGCCATCTCGGGCTTTGCGTCGGCCTTCACCTCGCTGCCCTTCGACCTCGTCAAGTCGCGCCTCATGAACATGAAGAAGGACCCCACGACGGGCAAGATGCCCTACACGGGCGTCGTCGACTGCTTCCGACAGATCGTCGTCAAGGAGGGACCCGCGAAGCTCTGGCGCGGCTACTGGACCTACTACACGCGCTGCGCACCGAACGCCATGATTGTTCTGCTCGTCGTCGAGCAGCTCAACTCGGTCTACCGGTCAGCGTTCGGCCTGCCGCCCATGAAGAAGTGAGCGAGCGAGCGAGCCAAGGACAGCTTGTCGACAGCGCGCGCAAGGTTAGAGGGACGACCCCGGGCCATCTCCGAGCGCTTGTACGCATATGTAAAGGGACGGACGAATGCTCGACGACGAGCCCGCACGCGCGGTATATACAGCCTAATACACGCACAAAAACGACATGCCGGTGGTCTCGTAGAGGTGGTGACGTGCATCAATCATCCGCCACGTACGTAGGCCAGTCAATCCATTGGCAGCATGCGCAAACAAGCGTGAAGCCGGTGTGATCATTGCTGTTATTTTTCAGTCAATTGTAATGATTTAGTGAAGATATTATATCTCGATATTCCATTTCAAGCTAACCACATCAGTTGTTGAAGCAGATACCCAACATGATCACTCGCCACGAGCGACTCGTTGGCTGGTTGAAGAGGCGCTGGGCAGAAAGATCCGAAGCCGATGCAGAGGCAGAGGCAGTGGGTCGCAGCAGTGCTGCTGGTGCTGTCTCGATGCAACGCGGGTGGGTCAACAGCAGCTGGTTTGTCGTGATCAATAGGCTCTTCTGCTGACACTGATGCGCGCAGAGTTTGTGTACTACGACTTCAACGGGACGACTGGACTCGTACTGAACGGGAACGCCGCGACGAGCAGCTGCATTCCTTTTCCAGCAGTATGGATGGTGCTGTGCTTGTCGCTCTCGCGTCTCCCTCACTCTGCGCTGTCGTAGACGTCGTACTCGACGCTCGCAGGAGCCGACGACACGCGCGAGGCGACGCTGGATATCGTGCAAGAACAGTTCGGCGAGTTGTTCTCGATCGAGACTACCATGACGGAAGATCCGGCAACGAGTGCCTCGATTGCTGGGCGATCGGCGATGGTGGGACACCGCGACGCGTTCGTTGCAAGCCAGACGACGCAGTGTGCAGTCCGACTGCGACTGACCGCCTCGCAGCCTCGCCAGGTGTCGTCCGTGTGGTACTCGGAGCCTCTGCCGGTGCTGCAAGGCTTTGAGACGCGATTCACGTTCCAAATCACAGACCAGTCTCGCCATTGCTTTGAAGTACGAGACCAGAACTTTGGCACGCGCCACTATGAGAGCTGCATGGTGCACGGCGGTGACGGCTTTGCGTTTGTCGTGCATGGACACCCCAACAAAACGTCAACGATCGGTTTTGGCGGATCGGGAGCGTTAAAGCGAAGCTTGATGGGGTTTGAGGGAGTCGAAAACTCGCTTGCGATCGAGTTCGACACTTGGTTCAACAGCGAGGAAGGGGCTGACACATTCTACGACCACGTGACAGTGTATTCGATGGGAACGGGTAGCAACTCCGTGACAGAGCGTTCTCGGTTGTCTGCGTCAACGATCCAAGACCTTGCGGATGGACGCATTCATGCCGTCAAGATCCGCTACTACAACGAACTTCGGCTCGAGTACGCGCCATACTTCTCCGCCACCAGCAATCTGGTCAAGTTCATCAAGGACGTGTCGGAAGGCCGGCGAGTAGGAACTCTTGCAGTGTTCATGGACGATGGGATTGAGACCGATACACCAATCCTAGCACTCCCAATCAACCTCGCAGCCACGCTCCGACTCCCAGCCGACGAGGCCTTCGTTGTACGTTTTCGTTTGAGTTGATCATTGCACTACCAGCTCGCAAGTTGACAGGTGTGGTGCTCAGGGGTTCACCGCATCCACAGGCAAGTCATGGCAAAAGCACGACGTGCTCGGTTGGTACTATTGCACATCGGTGCGTGTGCTCCGGACTCTCAGAGTGCTTCTTTTGCAAGACGCAAAGATGCTGACGTTGCTGCGTGGTCTGCAGCCGCCGTGCCTGGACGAGGCTGGCACCGAGCGGACGTTCGAGTTCGACTACAACGACCAGTCCATGCTTTCCACGGCGTCGCACGGCCGCGACGTCTACCCCGTCTACATCTACCCGGACTCTGCGCCATGGGCTCGCCGCCAAGCCTACTTTGCGTCTGGCCAGCGAATCGGCCTTGCCTCTTGATTTGAGGTCTCTGCGCTCCAAGACGTTGGCGTGAAACATCATGTTGTTTTGGATAAATCCTGCTGGAGAGCCCTGCCTGTATGTCTTCGGAGCTCATTGCCAGCTCGCGAATCCATCCAGTGCGAACATGGTGCCTGGATCCCATGGCGCCAAAGGAGTCAGACCGCGGTGCAGACATGCATGCCTTCGCCTTGGACACCTGGGAAGGATGTTTATATAGCGCTTCAGTATGCCGCCATCCGTTTTTCGTGTTTTTCGTGTCCCGCGTGTCTTTCTGCCTCGCAGTTTCATCGCCATGGACATGCTGCCGAGCAGAGAGCCACGCACGCCTCGTGTGCGTTAAACGCGCAGCCGATAGGCTGACTGGAGCTCATTTCGCGATTCAACAGCTTCAGGATGGACGCAGTGGAGCCTTCGAAGCCGAGGACGGCGACTCTGAGGTGGCGGGCGATCGGCAAGGACGCCGCGTCGACTGTAGACGAAGATGAAGACCAAGTTGAAGTGTCGCTGGTCAAGGCGTCGCCAAGCAAGCACAAGAGCGACGACGCAGAGACACTCGACGTCGTGGAGGAGCTGGATCGCTCTCCGCCATTGACGCTGCAATGGAAAGACCTGGAGCTGCGGGTTCCAGTTCAAAACGCCGAGGTGATGGAGGAGAAGGTGATTCTGGAGACAGCGAGCGGCGAGGCGCTTCCCGGAGAGCTGCTGGCCATCATGGGACCTTCAGGGGCAGGCAAGAGCTCTCTGCTCGATTGTATTTCGGGTCGCAACGCTGCGGCATCCGGAAGCATCACGGTGGACGGCGCGCCATGGACTCCAAGGCTCAAGAAGCTGGCGTCGTACGCGCTACAAGACGATCTGTTTCACGGGACGTTAACCGTCGAAGAGCACTTGATGCTGCAGGCTCGGCTGCGTATGGGGCGTCACGCAACTGCGCACCAGCGGAAAGTGCGAGTCAACGCTGTTCTGGAGGAGCTAGGACTGACCAAGAGCCGGCACACGCTCATCGGCGGATGGATGATGCGCGGTATCTCGGGAGGAGAGCGAAAGCGGCTTGCGTTCGCGACCGAGATTCTCACCAACCCATCCGTGCTCTTTGTGGATGAGCCCACGTCTGGACTCGATAGCTGCATGGCCAAGGCGGTCATGACGCAGCTGAAGCAGCTCGCGGTGAGGGATGGAAGAACGGTCATCGCTGCAATTCACCAGCCATCGTCCGAGGTGTTTGCGTTATTCGACAAGCTTTACCTACTTGCGGACGGTGCCACCATATTCCACGGCCGTGCAGCCGACTCAATCTCGTATTTTGCGTCTCTCGGCCTGCAGTGCCCGACATTCATCAACCCTGCCGACTACTTCATGGACCAGCTCGTGATTATGGACCGCGACTCGGATCCGGATGGTGTCCGTCGCCTAGAAGCGCTAAAGAATGCGTGGAGAACCGCACCTCTTACCAAGGTCTTCCCTTCAGCAGTGGTCTACGAGGACCCTGCTCCTGCTTGGAGCCCACCGAAAATCGACGTGGTCGTGTATGTTCCCGACGATGTTGCGAAAGACGACCGGCCATCATCTGGACAAGCAAAGCAGAAGCTCGATGAAGTCACATCACCATTGCTCTCAGTTGAAGATGACAATCTAGAAGACCGTCGACTTCCGTTCTGGAGCCAGGTTCGTGTGCTCGCTCAACGCAACGCACTTCGCCTTTTCCGCGACCGCATGGCGCTGCGATTACAGGTTATCCAAACGCTCATCTTCGCAGCCCTTCTCGGCGCGATCTACTTCCAGCTAGATCTTAACCAGCAGGGCATTGGAAACTTTGCTGGCGCGTTCTTCTACATCGTGACGGACCAGGTCTACTCGGCATCGATGCCAGGCATAATCTCGGTTCCAGTGGAGCTGCCAATGGTTTACCGAGAGCGACAGGTTGGGCTTTACAGTGTCACCTCATGGTTCGTTGCCAAGAATCTCTGCGAGCTGCCAGCACAGGTCTTCTTGCCCACGATCGAGCTCATTCCTATCTACCTATTGCTGGGAATCTCGAGCCCTCACAGTGGTGGATTCGGAGTTTTTTTGTCGATGCTAGCACTGCTCGTCGCCCTCAACAGTTGCTGCGTGGCGCTCGGGTACGCTGTGTCGTGCGTTTGTCGACGCGTAGACATTGCACCGATCGTGGGCAACATCATCATCATGCCTCTGCTGCTTCTGGGCGGGCTCTTTGTGGACGTGGATGCCGTTCCGTATGCGTTGCGATGGATTGAGCATGTTACGCCGTTCAAGTACGGCTACTACGGGTTCATGCGCATCTTCTGGCGCAGTGTGTCGTCGATCTCGTGCGAGGACGGCGCTGATTGCTGGGCCACCACTGGGGTTGACGTGCTGGCCAAGTACAACATCACCGACCGCTCCATGTGGACTGACATTGCGACGCTCGTCTCCCTGAGTGTCGCTTTCCGTCTCGCTGGCCTCGTCGCCTTGCAGCTATCCGTGCGATCAAGATGACAAGCTGTAGCAAGTAGGCATGAGTAAATAGACCCAAGTTCACGACGTCAAGAGCGTCTCGCTTGATTGTGGGGTTCCTCCTAGTCAGTAGAAAGCCTGTGGAGGCGCTGGAGATCGTCATAGTTGGCCAGACATGCAGGGAGAGAGTAGCGTGCTACGAGCGCTCTACAGGAGCACGCAGCTTAGAGCGAGGCCGAGGGAGCACTGGGAGCGACCTCGATGATGGCCTCGATCTCGACAGCCACGTTGAGCGGCAGTGCGTTGGTGCCGACGGCCGAGCGCGCGTGCTTGCCCTTGTCGCCGAACACGTTGGCGATGGTCTCGGACGCGCCGTTGATGACGCCCGGCTGCGCCGCGAAGCCGTCGACGCAGTTAACGAAGCCCGTGAGCTTGACCACGCGCGTGATGTGGTCGAGGTCTCCCAGCTCCTCTGTCATCAGCACCACAGCAGCCCAAAGTCAGAATCGAACGGAAGAAGACGATAGGCATCTTGAAACTTTTGCGACGCACTCTTGAGCGTGGCCAACAGGCTGAGCGCAACACACTGGGCCGCAGCGTAGCCCTGCTCGACCGTGAGGTCCTTGCCGACCTTGCCCGTGATGAGCGAGCCGTCCGCGGCCTGGGCAATGTGTCCGGCTGCGTCAATCCACGAGCAGATCACCAAACTTGTCAGTGCGATATCTCGGCCCCCAGAGCACGTAGGACGGCCGCGAACCCGTGTAGATGTAGTTGCCGGTGCGCACGACGTTGACGTAGGCGCCCTTGGGCTCTCCGGCGGCCGGCAGCTCGAGGCCGAGCTCGGCAAGACGCGCTTCGATGTGGACCATGGTGCTGCTTGGGGCTTTGACTCGATGCAAAAAGGGAGCTCCTCCCCTCCCACACGTTCGTTTGCGCAAGTCTCAATTGCTCTGTGACGCGCGCAAATGTGACGTGAACAGCCCCTCAATGGACCCGGTGGTGCTCAAGTGCAGCGACGCGGGGCGAACACGACTGCGGCTGAGGCTTCGACGGCTTTGACGCATCGCTGCGATGCCCAGCGTGATGATGGTCGTGCGGCGGCGACGCTCTTGGGCACCAGCGTTCGGTGGGAAGGTCTCGAAAGGCGTCGCGTATTGCGTCGAGCCTCGCAGGAAGAGCAGCTCTCGCTCGCCACCCCACGTTACCGCAATGGCAAGTCGCGAGCTCCAGCCGATCAGAGTGAAGATGCGTTGCAGTGCAAAGCCGAACGCCCGCAGCTCAAAGTCGTGGCGATCGCTAAAGTGAACTTGTAGTAACTGCTTGTTGGTGAGCACCGGTTCGCTAATGGAGTTGCTTGAGTCACTGCTTGAAGATGGAGGAGGCATGCCGAGCAACAGCACGATATGAACAGCTACAAGCCCAGCGCCAAGCAATGCAAGAGCAACAACAAGCGTCGCAAAGCGTCGAGTGAACCCGAGTCTTTCGCGGATAGGAGGCGGGATGGTGTCGAGTAAAAGCACCCATTGGAACCAGAGCCACCAACTCATAGCAGCAAGCACAACTGAAGGACGCCACATCGCCATGTGAACAGTCGTTATCGAGAATGCCAGGGCCTGAACGACCGAGAAGTTGAAGTCGAATGTGTGCACAAGTTCTTGGAGTAGATCTCGCTGCGCGAGGCTGACATACAGCGTGGTGAATGTGATGGTGAAAACTGCGGCGACAGCGGTTCCGGAAAGCAATAGTTGCTCTGAAGCTTCGCCTCGACAACGAAAGGCAAAGAGGGCAATCCAGGAAACAGTAGTAGCAAGCAGCCCAACTCCGCCGATTGCATTCAATATCACCCGTCCAGTTTGTGACCATTTGGAGATCCAGTGCACCACTCCGGGGATGAAAGTATTCCGAGTATCGATGACGAAATTGGCTAGTCCATGAACTTTGATGGGCTGCATCGGTTGCTTGGAAATGGTGGCGAAAGCTGACGGGATAGCATAGATTGTCACGCGCTTGTCTCTTCGAGGACGTTGTCGGCGCGGAGCGAGCTCAAGCACAGCCTTGAGCATGACACAATGGATCATGGCACTTCTAAGGGATTTTTCGTCGTCCTTGGTGAGATGCTTGCGATATGCAAGCTTGATCATGAAGATAGCAAGTGTGGAGGATGTGAAAACTACGATATCGCCAGCGTTGAGAACCAACCGCCCCAGCTTGAGGTGACCGAAGTGACCGTCCACAATGTATCTTGTGCCACAAAGCGCGCCAAGCAGAAACATCCCAGGAATGGCAGCGCTTACAGACTTTGTGGCTGCTGCGAATGTCCGAAAGTTGGCATCAATCAAGAGAACAACCTGAAAGGCTGTAGCTGACGCCAAGCACATGAATGATCGAATGTCATCGTAAATACTCGCAATGCTCAACCAGTGCACGATGTTGAGAAAAGAGAGGAACCAAAACTCGTAGCTCGATTTCAAAAGGGCAACGACAACATCCAGCGACAGCAGCCCAACAATGAAAAGAATAGGAATGACACTCACAAACAGAGCGCACGTGATAGCTGTCCGAATTACGGTGGAGTTGACGAAGAGGATGCCGAGGTATGCCAATGCTCCTATGCGAGTTATCCTTGCCAGCTGCGCGTGCTTGGTACGAGCGAAGGTGAGGAACAATTCATACAATGGCGTTGATAATAGCGCACTCGCTGGTGTTCGCGCAAGATCTACAATCGGTGGAGATCGCGCCACCCGCAACTCGTAGAACCACTCATCGTCCGCTGCCATGGAAAGCGATTTGTCTATCTCTGAATTGATTGATACGTTTGGGAAATAACGTGTCTACGCTCTAAAAACAGCATCACAAGGTCAACTCTTGCTGATGGAACTAACCAAAGAACTCGCGTGCAACGTCTGGTAGCTCCGAACTAGAAGGTGACACAATCGACTGGCTTACGAATGATTGCAACAGTGATCGCTCGCTGGCGCTACTGCACTCGAATGTCTCGCGCGGATCCACATGCTCCGAGATTTCGTTCGCAGCGACAGCAGCAGCATCCGTGGACATCGCTGTTTCAACGCAAGACAGGCAGAAACTCACGGGTCGCTGAATCACCTTGCCAGGCTTCGCCTTCCTAGGTAGAAAACTCAGCGTATGAGTTGCCACACAGGCCCCACATACTGACGCACCGCACGCTTGACAAGTCTTGGCTTTCCCTAGAGTGGTGAAGTGACCACAACCAGAGCACATTGACGCTTTGCCCGAATCAGCACTCTCGCTCCCTCCCCTCCTTCTGCGATTCCGAACAATCCAATTCAACTTCTTCATCTGACCACAGTACACTCCTCGCTCGTACGACATCAGCGCTCGAGCTGTACCCGGAACCGCCAGACTCGTAGGAATGTCGCCAAACACGTCAACGAAACCCTTCATGAAAACCTCGACAGTCCCAGCATCCTTCTGACGGAAGACACTGCAGATCGAGTAGCTTCCACGCACGATTTGGAAGTCGGCCAATTCACGCACACCCGGAATGCGGAGCGAATGCAGCACGTTGTATCCGAGTTCCTCTCCTTCTGCTGTCGTGATGGTTCCGATCGCATCGAGGTACACGAAGTCTCTCGGATGTAGCACTTTCCGCGTGAGTCTGGCTCCGAACGACGGCGCGAGTTCGCTCACCACCCACTTGAGGTGTAAACCACGAAGAGGTTCTTCTGTAGTCGGTTCGACGATAGCGGCTAGGATCTTAGAGTCGACGACCTTGTCCAACATGTACGAGCTTTTGATGTACTGGAGATCGCGTGACGTTGTTTGATGGAGTCCGTAGAGCAGGTCGTGGAGGTTACCGTCCACGGTACCGGTGACGAGGACTGCGTGCAGCTTGGTTGAGAGTAGGCTCATCGTCCCGACCACAGGCCCCCTTGAGATGTCAGAAGGCAGATTCGCGTCCGCGCCACTTTGCACGGCTGCAATTTGAGCTCGTGCGATGGCCGCCACGTCTCCGATTGTACGATCGGCGTATGCCGAGAGTCCGCGACGAGTTTTCACGTGTTTCCAGACTTGCTCATCGAGCACAGCTCCTTGCTCGGTGTGAAAGCGCTGAAGCTGGTCAACGGCGTCGCGGATGATAGCATCTGTGAGCTTTTGGAGTTCCTGAACTTCATCTTCGGCCACTCGAACTGTCGGGAACAGGTTGTCGGGCAGCGGGAATCGCATGGTGAAGTTGCAAGTCTCGTTCAGCCTTGAAACTAGTGAAAGAAGTAAGGAGCGAAGGCGAATGGTAGAGACATTGGGACCCTGCTGTCGCATCAAGGTCCGAGCCGGAGTCCGAGATGCTCTCGTAGCGAGCAGAGCCGCTGCGGTGCTCGGAGCATCTAGCCTGAAGCCAAGTGTTTAGCGCGCATAGTGTATGACATGTGGTGGATGGCTGGCGATGATCTGCTCAGCCATCGGACTCAACTGGTGACAAGTGCTGACGTACGCGTCACGTCCTTCCTGTAACGGACGTTTGGTCATCATCATGCTCGCGGTGGTATAAAGCCACGAAGGTGAATTCTCCACAGGGATGGTCGACATGGCACGCTTTATAGCTGCTGGTACTGTTTGATACAGGCTGGAGGATGGGATACAGCCGACTTGCAAACAGCTGTGACGGCACCGAAGAAATCTAGCAATGCTGGATGTGCAGTGCCAGGGCCACCGTATGTGCTCTTTGCACCGCAATTCGGATCTTGAACTGCGAATCGCAGTCTGCGAGCACCGAATGGAGTGAAAGTTTCAAGTGTTGCATAATGTAGGAACCTGCATCTTATTTCGTTTGATGAAGCAGTCATGACCGGTTGCGCTGGGGAGCTGACACATGTAGCTGTCGGGAAAATGACAAAACAGGGTGTGATCTTGAAAGTAATGACAATTTGCACTTATGGCGACAAAAAGGGGTGTTCTAATCGAACTTAATTCCCATTTAGGGATCATTTTTCATAATGTCAGATAGGGGTGTTGCAAAGTTTTGAGCGTCAAATCTGGGGGTACCCACCCACTCTGTGTCATAGAGCCTGTGGTGCTCGAAGAGCTTGAAATACCGGACACCCGTCCTGAGCTAGTTATCGTTTCTCAACAGTGAGATTTGGTGATCGCTGTTGGCTCATGGCCAAGGCTATACTGAGTTGAATTTACCGACATGCTGTCTCTGCTGAGCAATTTATTGTTGGTCTATAAGTTGCCAGCAAGAAGCGCATGTAGCTCAGCATGTAGCTTATACATCTCTCCAATTGAGCACGACTACTGAACTAAGGGTGAGATTACCTTGTAGACCCTTGCCGCGAAATGTAGTTAAGAATGACATCAATTGGACCCAGCAACCACTTCGGTCAATCGCATTACTGCGCATGACAGTGCCAACGCATTCGCGCGGTGTACTTATATATGCAACAATCTCAACTTATCACGACAAAAAGGGGTGTCATTCTGAAGTATTTCCTTGAATGTCAGGGTGATAAATTAGAACACCCCTTTTTGTCGCCTTAAGTGCAAATTGTCATTACTTTCAAGATCACACCCTGTTTTGTCATTTTCCCGTAGCTGTCAGGATATCTTGAGCAAGCTGGCTGTACACTGGAACGTGCAGAGTTGGCTATTCAAAGTTGGACCATGATCGATCGATATATGCTAATTGAATCTTTGGTAACCTCGCCAGGGATCTTGTTGATCACAATATCGCAGAGGCAACTTCGCAATGTCGGCGCTGGATAAATCTATAGAGCAAAAACATTTGAACATGCCAATACATAGGATTGTGGAGCTCCCAAGTGAGGTGACAGTCACGGTCAACTCCAGCCGAACCATTGAAGCTAATGTGGTGTCAAGCGAAGGGAGCTCGAGCTTGCGGTGATCGAAACTGTGATGTAGATCCCCTTCCCCCAAAAACGTCATCGGCAAACGGATCGAGAGTGCAGTCTTTCCACCGCTATTTATTACTACACCAACGTTCAGTACTACGAGATAGAAAATCAACTCGATAGCTAACAGTTCTATTGAACTCGCTCCGTCTTCGTGACACTCCTCGACACAACATAGTTACCCAAAGAACTCATGAGCTGCACCTGGAAGCTCCGAACTAGAAGGTGATACAGCATACGCTAATGATTCAGTTGGAGATCGCTCACTAGTGCTACTGCACTCAAATGTCTCGCGCGGATCCGCATGCTCCGAGATTTCGTTTGCGGCAACAGTAGCAGCATCTATGGACATCGCTGTTTCAACGCAAGGCAGACAGAAACTCACGGATCGCTGAAGCACCTTGCCAGGCTTTGCCTTCCTAGGTAGAAAACTCAGCGTATGAGTTGCCATACAGGCCCCACACAATGACGCACCACACGCTTGGCAAGCCTTGGCTTTCCCTAGAGTGGTGGAGTGACCACAACCAGAGCACATCGACGCTTTGCCCGAACCAGCACTCTCGTTCCCTCCTCTTCTTCTGCGATTTCGAACAATCCAATTCAACTTCTTCATCTGACCGCAGTACACTCCTCGCTCGTACGACATCAACGCTCGAGCTGTACCAGGAACCGCCAGACTCGTAGGAAGGTCGCCAAACACGTCAACGAAACCCTTCATGAAAACCTCGACAGTCCCAGCAACCTTCTGACGGAAGACACTGCAGATCGAGTAGCTTCCGCGCACGATTTGGAAATCGGCCAATTCACGCACACCAGGAATGTGGAGCGAATGCAGCACGTTGTATCCGAGCTCCTCTCCTTCTGCTGTCGTGATAGTCCCGATCGCATCGAGGTACACGAAGTCTCTCGGATGCAGCACTTTCCGTGTGAGTTTAGCTCCGAACGACGGCGCGAGTTCGCTCACCGCCCACTTGAGGTGTAAACCACGAAGAGGTTCTTCTACAGTTGGTTCGACGATAGCGGCTAGGATCTTGGAGTCCACGACCTTGTCCAGCATGTACGAGCTTTTGATGTACTGGAGATCGCGTGACGTTGTTTGATGGAGTCCGTAGAGCAGGTCGTGGAGGTTGCCGTCTACGGTGCCGGTGACGAGGACCGCGTGCAGCTTGGTTGAGAGTAGGCTCATCGTCCCGACCACAGGCCCCATCAAGACGTCAGAAGGCAGATTCGCGTCTGCGCCACTTCGCACTGCTGCAATTTGAGCTCGTGCGATGGCCGCCACGTCGCCGATTGTACGATCGGCGTATGCCGAGAGTCCGCGACGAGTTCTCACGTGTTTCCAGACTTGCTCATCGAGCACAGCTCCTTGCTCGGTGTGGAAGTGCTGAAACTGGTCAACGGCGTCACGAACGATAGCATCTGTGAGCTTTTGGAGTCCCTGAACTTCGTCTTCGGCGACTCGAACTGTCGGGAACAAGTTGTCGGGCAGCGGGAATCGCATGGTGAAGCTGCGAGTCTCGTTCAGCCTTGAAACTAGTGAAAGTAAGGAGCGACGGCGAATGGTAGAGACATCGGGGCCCTGCTGTCGCATCAACGTCCGAGCCGGAGTCCGAGATGCTCTCGTCGCGAGCAGAGCCGCTGCAGATGCCGCATCGTAATGATTGCAAGTGGGCCGCGCAGATAGCCGTTTGCATCGGATGCCTATCCGTTTCCGGCGCACCAAGCTTTGGTAATACTGAAGAAGGAAATGGATTCGTATGCATCTCGCATGTTAGCACGCAGCACAACTTCTTGGCACCTTTGTTGTTAGCCATACCATTATTTGAACTACGTCTTGTACAGTCTACAGAGTGGACTCGAATGCGATCTTCAATTGTAAGCATCCAGTGATGGCTCTAACAGAAGCAGAAGGATGTCAGAGCAGTTTCAATACAGCACCCGATCAGCACGTATGTTCGGTCTTGATCGTGAACGTCAGTGCAATGATGGTGAGCGCGGTACACTCCGAGCGCAAACTTTGTCAATCCGGCAAAATTCAGGCAACTGCACATCGCTGGATCATCGAGTGACTGAGAACTACTTCCTCATGCAGTGTAAAGAAGCAAATCGCCTGCACAAGGCAAAGCCCATGATGCGGGTTGCGCACTTGGAGTGAGCTATTGCTGCAAGTGTGACTGCACAATGGCACGACTGAATAGTACACAACTCATTTGATGTGGCTTTGCAACTATCTCGCAGCATGTCGCCAGCACCATGATGGGGACCCATGATGCTTATGAGCGTGCCGCCCGGGACAGGCTCCGAGATGAAAACGTTTCATGCGTCGGACTGACACATCAAGAGAGATAAGGATTCGTGGTCTCCCGCTTGAATGCCAATTGTTGTCTTTCAGGACGACGCCGAATGTATCCACCACGGAAGATTGAGACCTTTGTGCCTCAACTGGCTCCACTAGAGTGCTAATATCGAAGTGAACAAACTTCGTCGCTGGGCTCTCACTGCATTCTGCTGCAGTAAAAACATCGTCAGTATAGCTAGTGTCGTCTCAAGGACGGTACGATGCTGACAATCGCTCTTCGCTGGGACGGCGTCTGCACAGGGAAAGTTTCAAACGGACTTTCATACTCGATGAGACCCTGGATGAAGAGGAGTTCGTCCTCATGGCCATGCGCGAACTCGAAAGCAAGTCGGGTGCTCCAACCGATGATGCTGGCCACGCGCTGGATGGCAAAAGTAGAGGCTCGCATCTCGAATGGTCTGTGGCCGATGTCGACGCTCCATAACACAAGATTCTCGATAATATCCTCATTGGGTGAGAAGAACATTGCTGCTGCTGCTGCCAGAGCACTAAGCAGTAGTAGCACCATAATACCTGTTGCGAATCGCTTTTGGAATCGCAGGCGCTCTCTTGCGAGTGGTGTGAGCGCATCTAGAAGCAGTATCCACTGAAACCAGAGCCACCACGTGATGGCTGGAAGGCATAGGTACAATCTCCAACGCACCATCGCGCACTGACAGATCGTGAGCGCGTAGATCTGAAACATTGAGAACATAAAGTCAAAGTTGAATACAAGCGATATCATTACGTCTCGCTGCCACAAACATGCGAACGCTCCAGTAAACAAAAGAGTGGAAATTGTTGAGGTCGCACTGACCGCGAGAATTAAGTCGGATCGATAAGCATTCCAGTAGATGATTTGTGAGGTTGCGACTGAAGTGGCGACGCCAAGAAAGCCTGTGAAGTACAGGATTACAATCGTCCACTTAGATCGATCTGGACATGTGAGCCACGACATGTTCGTCGCGTTTAGAATGAGTGTTCGTGCAGCGTCTACGATAAAGATCGGTGCCATTGACAAACGAAGCTTCTGCCGCTTGTGAGGTGCTGTGCGTTTGCGAATGCGGCTCGTCTCTACCGCTTCGCTCACTGATACCCCATTGCGCCGATGGCGCTCGTGTGTCGGTACGAGCCGCAAGCGAGCCCGAAGTACAACACACGGAACTTCATGGAAACCGAAGGGCGTCATGTGCCTGCGCATATGCTTGTAGTACACTTTCTTGACCATGAATAGCACTAGAGTCGACGTTGTGAAGAGAACAACATCACTCACAACGATAGGTACCCCGCTAAAGAAAAACAAAATGTGCTTTGCGTCTGTAATCAAGTCGAGAGCGCAGCACGCTCCGATGGCTGCAACGGATGGGATCCCAATCACAACGGAGCGTGTTGTGGTTGGAAATGTGCGGTAGTTGGCATCAATGACAACGATCGTCTGCACGCTCAGCCATATAGCAATACAAGATATCGACCTTAAGTCGCCAAAGATGCTCGAAAGAGCCGCAAATTGGACGGCGTTAATGATTGACATGAACCAAAACTCGTAGTTGTGGATAAGCAGCGCAATAACATCTAATGAAAGGAATGCAATGACACCAAAGAGAGTCACGCATGAACCCATATACGCAAGAGCAAGTGCTGCCCTGGCATCGGGATCGGGAATCACCAGAATCCCTAGGAGTCCGAGGGATAACAGTCGGTAGAGTAAAGTGCACAGGTGAAAGCGTGTCCGCATAAAGTTGAGCAACCGCAGATAACTGTCCCTGGACAAAAACTTCATGGCGAGTGTCCTGGAGACATTTACAGTTGGAAGTGGGCGAGAAAGTTGAAGCTCGTAAAGCCGCGAACACCTGCCATTCGATGTCCCTGGGAGAGCAGGTGTTCGTCGAAGCTCGTACTGTTGTCGGAGATTTCGAAGAAGATGGTCGGGTGGCCCAGTCAATGGGATCACCTGAGGGTGGTGTTTCATAGCTATTGCTTCCACGACGACGACGATGAGTTGGCGGTGTAAGTTACCATTCGTGGTTGCCATACGTTTCACTGGGCTCCACAAATAGCATCACCGTTCGCCCCATTTTTTCGTTTAGACCCATTTAAGTTTTAGTACCGCGCTTCGGCAAAAGGCCATCATCTCGGACGCCAACATTTTGGCTTATCTCTTGCTGGGATTGGAAGATCCGAAGACGCCGGAAACAACTTGTCGGAATTGTCTTCCTCTGGTGATCGAGAGATTCCTCGTGCCGTTTCAGACATTGAAAGCAACTCTTTGATTCGCTGACTCATCGGAGTTTCGCGTTTGGATCTTATCCCACGACGTTTTTGCCTTGGGTTTTGGTGCAACTTTGCAGTTGTAATCTCTTCAGTGGAGGTTGATGAGCTCATTTCATTAGACTTGGTGTTGAGCGATACTTCGGCGGCACAGGCCTCGCTGGTGTACACAAGATCATTTTCTTCTGGCGTGGGAGAAGTATTCAAAGGTGAGGTCAATTCCTCCAAGTGTAGAAAACCGACATCGTGAGAAAACGCCGATGATGGAGTGTGTGGTACTTGAGACGGTGAAGACGGAGGTCTAGATGGAGGAGCAGAGTTAATTGCCACCTTTCGTGGGCTTTTGGTCGGCGGAGCACTTCGAACCCTCTCGATACGAAGACGACGGGCATAAGAAAGCGATGCAGATTTTACTGCCGTTTCATCTCTGCCGTGTGAACGACTCACCCGCTGGTCATGGGGTACTACTGGCACGCCTGACTTTGCTGGGGATATTTGCTTTGGTCGCTCTTGAGGTGGAGTCGGCGAAAGCGGCCGTTGTTGATCACCTCGACCAGTATTTTCATGAGCCTCCCAAATTGGATTCCATGGCAACTCCTCTTGCTGATGCTCAAATCCCGTTCTTGAGAAGGTAAGTGCTGCACGCGCTGGACTGGATGGTCGAGAAAATCGCGCTTGGCGAGCCAAGTCAGTGACGTAATGGGATTTCATCCATTCCTCGCGCCTCTGATGTTCAAAGTGTTCCATTTTCTGGTCAGTATGGCGCAGTCTACGCTGCGCTGAATTCGTGCGAAGCTGCGCATACGCCCATGACGCCTGCAGATTCTGGAATCTTTTATCTTCGTTAACTTGGTCATCACTGATAATGTTGGCGAATTTGCCGTCATCTTCTTCCTCGGCAACAGCTCGCATTAATTCTTCGATGTACGCCGCTGTACCCATATAGTCTTCATGCAACAGGTTTTCATTTCCGATTGACATTCCTCCAGACTGTCCTATGGCAGTTCCACGGTTTCGCAGTTGTTCTTGCAGTATCACAGCTTTACGGGCCTTTTGAACTTCTTCTGATTCCCATTTTTCTTCATCGAGCATATTCAACAGCTTATAGTCACGCTCGAACAAGTCGCCAAATTCCCGCAGGAGCTGCTCATCCGCTGGCCTATACATGATGCCCTGCGTACTGGGATCTGCCTCAGACGGAACATGAACAGCCATTTCCCGAAAGAACGACGCTAGTAGTTGCATTTGATCTTCGAAGACGGACCGCTTTTCATCGAGTTTGACTTCTGATAATGGATTTGGGTCACCAATCGATGGCTTAGGTGTTTGAACGCCTCGTTTAAATGAGGCGTTATGTTTCATGAGAAGTTCCTTCAAATTATCGCCAAACGCTTGCTCCTGCTCGAGTACACGCGCTCGCCTTGCCATTTCTCGGGCTTTCAGAAACTGCGTAAACAGGTGCAATAATAATTTAGATGCTCGTTCAGTGTGTAAACATGGTACTTCCATAGTGAAGTTTGTGCAGCAAACGCGCACCTTTGACCGCAGTGTCACGGCTGCGGATACTGCTTTCATTTTTTCTACCTTGGTGCCTTCTATAAACGACGGAAGTGGCGCTGCCTGCGCTTTGTCTTTGCGTTTTTGCCTCAACTTCAAAAGACATCGAAGTAAAACTGTACTGCTTCCGTTTGCTGCTTTAGTTACTTCAGCTAGTTCCTCTTCATCATCGCTGTGATCACACTCGGTGAATGTATGTGCTGCATCGTTACTCCGCGGATTCCTGTTTGCGCCTGGCGCTACTTCTTCCGGTTGGAGACCTCATCAGCTTCTATAATGCTATCGTCATCTTGATAGCTTACTTCGTAGTACATGCCGTGAAGAGAAAAGATGTAGAGATAGTAAAGACCGCTAGCTGAGCAGCATTCACTGTTCGACTGTGGATGAATCGCTAACGTTTTGGTTTCGTCTGCAGCGCTAAGATAGCACAAGCTGCTGTGAGCTTATGATTGATGTCTTCATTCCAATGCAAAGAGTTACCCACCTCATTGAGCAGAACCATTGCTGGGGTAACACCCCGTTTTGGCGATGTACCCCAAAACTAGTCGGTGCCGCGAATTCACGCTGGTCCTTTACAACAAACACAAATGTGTGGGCTGCAGAATCCTTCGCATAAAGAGCTGACGCAATATCTGTATCACCAATTGATGCTCGCGTGGATGCAAATTGTGTTGTGGATACAATAGCGGCAGCGCCAATCCCACCCGCAGCGTTGGTGTTATGAAGCAGTGAGCTTTTGATGCTCACAACAAATGACTCTCGCCTTCCTCGATGATCAAGTACAAACAATTGACTCCCCATTCGCTCAATGCGACCAACGCTGCTGACTTCGGCCCTGTACTCGAGTTTTACTGGATCCTGAATGCTAGAATATAGCGTCAACAATGGCGACCCGGAGGATAGATCATTGTCGTCGGACACTCCACTGTGAAGTTCTTGCTCATGACTGTCCAGCAAGCGCAAGCAGGCGAACAACTTTTGCGCGCGCTGGCTTAATGATGTATTGGGGATGAGGAACACCGACGGATGAGCAGGGGTCCAGTCGCGCAGCGTCCACAGGATCTGTTTTTCCAACTCTATCAAGTGTGTCTTCAGTGCAATTGTTTTGCGGCGAATACTTGTTCTACTATCACGCTCACGAACTAGAAGTTTGGAGCTAGAGCTCAACTGGAACTCAAACGGTCTGCAAAGAGAAGCAGGAGTTTGAGCCTCAGAATATGAAAGACATGCGGCAACTTTGGAAGGCATGCCTACTTCTCGTTGCTGGCGAGGACCATTAACACCATCGGTGCCGTTGAAGCCTTTGCCTATACGTAATTCGACTCCATTAGTGAGGTCGCATATAAACTCATTGAAACAACTGAAGCATCACCTTCAATTCATAATATACAGGCTTTTGTCGAGCTTTGCATGGCACAAGTTGGCCGAGCGGGATCGAGATCCATTTCAGCTGCTTGGCTGGAAGACCGGGTGGGGCCGTATCATGGTGTTTATCACTCTCGTTTTGATCGAATTGCTCGTGAACAGGAGCTAGCGAGCTCTCTAATCGATCGACGAGGAGTTTGAGAAACTCTATGCACCTGTCAACGTTCCCATTCTGCCATCGCGATGGTGAGGGTATTGCTCGCATGTAATAACCTCAGAGCTCTTACCGTGCAAGCAACAGCCAGGTCGATAAACGACACTGTAAATCCCTCCAGACTCAATCCTTCATTGCCGAACGGATCAAAATCTCTGTCGTTCTGCCAGTCGCGCTCCATGAGCTCCTGCACCTCGAAGCTCGGAAGGCCAGGAAACATCCACAGCAGTATGCTGACCATCACCGGCAAAGTACCGCGAAGATGGGAGCTCCTGCCACTCAGGAATCTGCACTATCCTAGTTAGATGAAAGCTATCCGATTCGACAAGCACGCAGTCGATCTTACCAGTTTTCGAACAGCTTTGCCTTGTGGTCCTAAATGCGCGAGCGGCCAGCACACATCCGCAACGAACTGGAGCACTCGCATGTCGATATACGGCCCCACAAGCTCCTTCAACGAGTCTCCAGCGTGCTGTGAAGAAGGTTCATCTCCATCGGAGACTGCTTGCTCCAGCAGGAACCGCACGCGAGGCTGATAGTTGGCGCGGAGGTGTTCGTACCCCCTTCGAGTTCGAATGCTGCGGCTTCCACGAGCCACTCGCCTCGCGAGGAACGCGTGGTAGCACTCTCTCAGCCTTTCCTCATCTCCTGGGGCGTCCTGCTGCAGCACGGTGCGTCGTCCATGCCGTGCTGAGCAGCTCTGCGTGCCAACCGTTTCGCCAAAGTTGAAGTGCGACGTCGCTTCAAGGTCACAAAACCATCCACTTCGTTACGGATTTTACAGAATCTAGGCCGAATGGCGTATGCACGTTGCGATGCACGGTCTCCTCATGGAGGAGACTCCTGTCGATAAATAGCAGCCCGCGGCCTCACGCGAGGTCCTTGGGGGCCTCCGTCTTGCACCAGTCGACGCCGAGGAACTTGGACACGTCGAACTCGGGGTCCAGCACGTCCACGCCGTTCATCCGGTCGAGCACCTTGCGGTACTTTAGCGCCTTGCGAGCGAGCAGGGCGCTCGTGCTGCTCGGCGGACTGGCGGCCGCCGCCATGAGGCTTCGGGCTCGGGCCTCGGAGCGGAGACGGTAGGCGTCGTCCTGGTAGCAGAGCCGGTAGCGGTGTCGCTCGGTCTCTCCGGGCTCGAGTAAACTGCCGGTCGAGCGAGCTCGGCGACGCAGAGGGGACGCCGAGGGCGGGATCTCGACTTGGAGAGCGAGCGATGGCTCACTGCGACGCTCCTCGAGCTCGGGCTCAAACCGCACGACGCTCTTGCGCTGCAGCTGGGCGATCGTCGAGGGCTCCATGGATTTTGACGTTTTGGTGATTAATTTTTGTTTTTGTTGTTGTTGGCGAGGGTGGAGCTCGGATATCCGCTCGGGATGCAGTCGACGAGGAGAATTGCGGAGTGAGGTGGCGAGCGGTGAGGCGAGCAGCGCTACGATGCACTCGACGACTCGGCGCCACGGCGGACTCGACGCGCGCGCGTGAATTTTCGAAAGAACCGGCCAGACGGCGCCGTGGAGACCGTGAATCTTTTTCATCGTTTTATAGAGGCTTTTGATGCATCTATTTGTATACTGATTCAATACATTATGCCATGAAATGATGGATATGATAAGATTAAACAGTTCATGCGACTTTTTTTCAGTGTGTGAGCTCGCCCCGGCAGACGAGCGAAGATCCTGCGCGCCGCCCCGCGATCCTCGCGATGAGGTGTCTCTTGAGCTCCGCGGCTTCGGTCTCCTTCTCTCTGTCTGGTCAGAGCGCATGGAGCACTGCACATGGCGCACTCAACTTTTTTGCGTTGTTGAGCTTAATTCCAGCAGTGTAAAAAATGTGCTAGCAGTCGATTCGGACCTTTGTAGGTGTGCTCGCTGGCGTGGGCGACCACTGTGGCCCGCACACGCCAGTGGCGAGACTTGCGTGGTGTCCTCGTGCTGGTTCGAATTCTATCCACGGCGATGATACGGAAGGTCGAATGGGGCGGAGATTCAAGTTCAACTCGAGTGCGCAACAGGAGCCACGAGTTGATGGACCGACAAGGTCGTTCACGGAACCAGCAATGTCGTGCGCTTCGGTGTAGTCTGCTGGTCAGCGTGGTTCTGCAGCGCAGACCCACGCTGATCAGCATCCATCCGCGCCGATTGCTTCCAAGGCCAACTATCGAGCCACACAACACCTTCACGTTGGCCGAGCGAGTTGAGTCGGGACAATGCTCCGGCCGATTCTCGCACTTGAAGCAACGAAACGGTGGACGACTCACCAGATCGCTCCCACTCCTGCGGCGAGTGCGAGGCAACTGGCGGAAAGTGTGCTCGAACGCTCGCCGACTGCGAGCTTCGAAAGAATCTTCTTGCAACGCAGCCATGAGGATGAGCGACCAGCTCCCGACGTTGAAGTGGAGTGCATCGGTGTGTATTTGACGCCTTACCGACGCTATGTGAGACTCTCATGGTACTTGGGCTACCTCGAGCATCTCGTGCTAGCTTCACACGAGGTGGAGTGCTGTGGAGTGGCGACGTCTACGTCGACACCGAGCGCTCGAGGACGTTGCGGTAGCGGAGCACCTTTTGTGCGATACGGCTGTTGGTCGATGGCTGCGGGCTCGTGGCTGCGAGCACGAGCTGGTGCAGCATCGCCTTTACTCGCTGCTCCACGGCTGCGTCCTCGAAGCGCACGCCTTGATCCGTCCAGACGTACAGCTTGGCCTCGAGTCCCCTCCAAGCAGTCGCTGACCCTCGCTCGGCTGCTGGAGAAAGCGTTGGCGACGAAGAAATCCCCATGTCGGCGGGCATGGAGCTTCCCTCGCTCGCCTCGCAGTGGTTGCGCCAAAGCGCTAATGATTTCGGCCCCGATGGTCGCGGAGGGCCTCGCGTCGGTTCACGTGCAAAAGCAGACTCGCCGGCCGCGGCATTCAATCGCTAACTCATGACGCTAGAGAGTAAAGTGCTCGCTTTCAGTTACCGAATTGCAGGCGTGCGGTTTCTGTCGGATGCCAGGGAACATCGTGGAACCCATCGCCATGCGTCTGTCCGAGCAAGCCGACCTTCTTTCCGCTTCCAAGCATAGAAGCCGACTCATCACCACTGCACCCGGTTCTCTCGACAGGACTGTCCGAAACAGCCCATGAGACCTCTAAACCTTTGTTGGCTGTTACGGACAGTCTCGTCTTGAATGCAAGCCGATATTATGTGTTCCGTTGTGTTTTCATGGAGGGATTGTTCTTCCAACCCCACCACCCCTCAGCTACAGCTTTTTTTTTCCACCGCAAGGAAACTCCAGACAAAGTACAGAGCGAATCCTCACGTTGACACCCTCAAGCAGTCTGTCGCCTCCCACTCCAGCATGCGCACGACAAATATCGTGGTGTCCTGTTTTACGAGTAGGACACTGGGTGCCACACATGCCTTGTTTCTCTCAAAGCATTACCACGAATACATTTATGTCCTGTTGCAGGCAGGTACGCAACATGCCCGTCTGCTGGATACTGTCCGGGGAGAAACAGTCTCGCAACAGTCCCGAAGGTGGCAATCTGAATCTATGAATGTGGTACACAGGGTTTCAAAATACCAACGCATCGTCCGTTTCGTGGATCTCTTCTAAGAGCTCATGGAAGAAGGTCTGTAGGTTGTAACAGCAAAGCTCTTCTCTAGTTTTGTCATGTTGGGATCTCGAGTTTACTGCTCTCATGAGGGATTCGAGGCGAGTGCACTCCAACAAAGCCAAGTCACTGGCCGCTTCTGCCATCAATAGGATCGCGAGTGTACCGAACCAATATTCGGATATGTCAAGCTTGCGGTAAATTTAGCCATCCAACTCGACGCAAAAATGGATAGAACTGGCGCTGATGGCGTTGACATTCACGACACTGATCGATGGGATCTCATGTCGTTCGAACTTGCGCCAGTTGAGCCACTCCCGACTGTAGACTTGTCAAAGACACTGCTATCCTTTGTCGTGTCGGCTGACACCAGTCGTCGCGTGACAGACTGGATTCGCCGTCATTATCTTGCGTTTGCTCGGCTTAACCGAGCGGGGCTCCTTTTTGTGGTCGTTGGTATCATGCTTCCGCGACATCTTGGCAAGGCTCTGATGATAGCGGGCACGCCTTTAAGCATAGTTGGTGTTATACCGCCGATCATGCTTCTCAACGTTCCGATTTTGAAGCTTCTCTCTCGGCAATACGACTTCTGGGTATTCTCGGTTTTCAACGTTATCAACTGGATTGTTTGTGCTGTGATTTTCGGAGATCTACGCGCCGTCAGCTGCATCATTTGCGCTCTCAATACTCAGCTTGTGATCAGCATCGACGCCAATACTCGCACCATCAGAACCCTGGTTCGTGGAGCGACACTCTGGTTCCCAGGCGTCATTTTGATTACGATAACGTGCTCCTTTCACTTGATGGATGTCGACGAGAAGCACTACGAACCTCTGGTCTTCCCAGGGTTCGATCGTCACAACCTCCGGATTACGCTCGTCAATTTGTTTGCAAATATTTCCTTTACGATTAGCTGCTATGTTGGGTTTAGATGTTATTACAAGCGGTCTGTTCTTTCGCAGCGCTTTGTATCGCAACGAATGATCCCGAGTAGCATCTTTCGTGTTGGCCTGACACTCAAGCAATGTGAATCTAAGTCTCAAGTCATTGTTCGGCCAGGGTTCACCGAAGAAGTGACTCCGTCCAAGAATTTGGCAAGGTTGCCAACGGACAATAGCAAATCACGTATTGTTGTAAACATCTCATTGTCGGGTTGGCGATCAGTTCGTGTATACACTGACAGTAACACTTCATCCCGGCCATTTTCTTTGGGATTCCACGAAAATGACGACATCCAGCAGATGCATCTAATTGTCCCCCGACAAATAGTATTCAACTCATCCGAGACAATGATGAAGCACTTGAAAACCACAAAGCCCCTCTCACGGCTATCGTGGTTTTTTCTGAAGGTTTGCTGGATATTCGGACACTTGTTTTCAACCTACGGACTGACTCTGAGACCGTTTGCCTCCGAAGCATCTGTCGTGGGGATGGCACTAACTGGTGTCTATGTGAGCACTCTCCTTGCCCATTGCAACAGAGTCATGCTTCGTGCACTTCTCCGTAACTTTGACACGATTTATATCTCCCTACAAGGTTGGTTATGCCTTTTTGCGGTTGGTGTATCCTTAGAATGGCGAGATTGGCGAATGATAGCACTTTCAACGCAGCTGGTGTGGCTGCACCTCTCCCTCGTGATGGATGCACTCCTCCCCGACTCACGACAACGCTTAGGAATCCGGAAGCGTCTTTTTGCCCCAGCGATGGCAGGAGGCGTGGTGTTTGCACTGTTCATACTGGTCAGCATCATCATGGGATCTGAGCTTATATTACCACAACTCGAGAATCGCGTTATGTTTTGTCTTGTAAATGAATCGCACTGCGTTTACGCTCTCAGCTTTCTCCTCATGAGGTTCATATCGCTTCTTATCGCGACATTTCGGCTTTTGTGGAGTCTTTCAATGCGACCGGAAGGTGAACTACTATTCTTTCGCGGCCGAGTCGAATTCTGGGTCCCAGAACACCTGATGCCAGTTCGAAATTGCCGAGCCAACTAAGGCATCCGGGCGAATCCACTCAATCATTCTTCCCGAGCCTGAACCATCTCGCGGGTGAGGAAAAGACAGACTTCCACTGAGACGTTACATCACTCATTGAAACGGCGCAGAGCGTGATCGGCAATTATAGCCGAGCTTAAGCGTGCCTTTGAAGTGGGCAACGCTGTCAGCGAGTTCGGCCCTACTCCACGCGCGAAGTAGTTCTCGGATCATGGCACTTCAGCTCACGCCAGCAGAACCACTTCCTTCAATCGACTTGTCGAAGACAATTTTGTTCACGATCGCTTCCGCCGAAACGAACCATCGAGTAACCTCGTGGACTCAACGCCACTTCTCGACTCTGGCATGGTTGAATCGAGCTGGATCTGCCCTCATTGCTATTGGCATCGCGCTTCCGAGGCGTGAAGGGACAATTTTAATGGTCGTAGCAGCCCCCTTCAACTTGGTTGGCTTGGTACTCCCGGTCATGCTTCTAAATCTTCCTATCTTGAAACATCTCTTGTGGCAATACGACTATTGGGTATTCTCACTGTTCAATCTCGCCAACTGGATTGTATGTGCCGTGATTTTTGGGGATCTGCGTGCCATCGGATGCGTCATTTGCTGGATAAACACATGGATCATCATTAGCATGGATGCCAACACGCGCACCATCGGAACACTTGTTCGAGGAGCGACACTCTGGCTTCCAGGTGTGATTATCATAACAGTTGCCTCTGCATTTCACTTGCTGGATGTCGATGAAAAGCATTATGAGGCCCTAGACTTTATGGGGTCCGACTTCAACAATCCACGCGTGACGCTCGTCAATTTGTTCGCAAATGTCTCTATTACGATCAGTATCTATGTTGGCTTTCGGTGCTACTTCAAAAGTGCGGTTCTTTCTCAACGCTTTAAATCTCAGCGAATGATACCGAGTAGCATATTTCGCGTCGGCCTTACCCTTGAACCAATTATGCCGAAACCTCAGTTTGTGTTGCGTTCCGCGATGCGAAACGCACCTTCCGAGCGTGAATTAGCTCAACATTTGATGCACACGAACAAAAGCCCGCGAGCTCTTGGAAGCATCTCTGCATCACTTTGGCGCTCGGTTCGTGTTTTCACCGATGTGAAGACTCCCTCCAACCGATCTCTCGATTCCGAATCTGCACTAATTCCCTCTGGAGGAAGCAGTGTACAACAGATGAAACTAATCACTCCACGAGTGACGAGCTTTCGTATATCAGACACTGTGCTGCCAAGTTTGAACACATCAACATCACTTACTTCGTCTATTCGGACCCTCCTAAACGCGTGCGGTAGTTTTGGGCTTATTCTCTCCGCTTACGGTCTCACGCAAATGCCAGCTGCCCCTACAGCATCCATAGTCGGTTTGGTGCTATCTGCAATCTATATAGCAACGGTAGTTTCTCACTGCAACTGTGGCATGCTTCGCGCACTTCTGCGCAATTTTGATGCACTTTTCATCTCGTTCCAAGGTTTTACTAGCTTTGTCTGCGTTGGAATTTCGCTGCCGCAGTGCGATTGGCGCGTAATAGCGATTGCATCCCTTTTGTTGTGGACCCACCTATTCATCGTACAAGATGCACTGCTTCCTGATGCGCGTCAGCGTCTTGGAATTCGAAAACGGCATTTCGCTCCAGCCGTGGCTGCTGGTGTACTGCTTTCGATGGTCTTGCTTACCAGCATTCTCACTGGGTCAGAGTTGCTGCAGGCTCGGCTAGAGAACCGTGTCCTGTTCTGCTTGGGGACTGAACGACGTTGCGTACACACGCTCAGCTTTCTCGTCATGCGCTTGGTGTCGCTACTTATTGCAACTTTTCGACTGTTATGGGGTCTTGCGGTCCGTCCAGAAGGAGAGTTGCTCTTTTTTCGTGGACGGGTGGAGTTTTGGACCCCACCACACCTGCTTCCATTTGAAGTTGCTGAAGCCGCAGTGACCTCAAGAAAGATCCACACGATAATTCCGCCCAGCGTCAAACGTATCCGCAGTTGAAGAACGCGTAATCAAGCTTTTGCTTTTTGTTCCTTTTCGTAGTTTTTGAGATGCAAATATATAAGACATGCATGATGCTTCGTCAGTAGCCTTGCTCTCCGGCGTCATTCCATCTATCAGTGGTGCTCATTTCTGCAGATGTCGAACCTCGTTGACCAGCTTGACTGCCACTTCCTCCGTTAATATCTTGGTTTGCGATGGTTTCCTCCGAACCAACGTAGGGGCTAGCAGCCGTGGAATCTGCTGTGCTACCCACTTGAGACCCGAATTCCTCCTCGATTTGCTTGTTACAGCAATCCTCGACAATTGTGTTCCACGTGGTTTCCGGGTCGGCGTCGGATGTATTTTGAAGCAAGGAAAACGCGCACTCAGCCTCGGTGAACACACTCGTGCTCACGGCTACAATAACCGACGCTTTCTCGGACTCGGAAAGATTCGTTGCGCGAATGTCCTCGAGCACCTTGTCGCGGTGGTATGCAATCGCGACGTCGACTTCGCCCCACTCGAGGCGTCCGTTTTCATTGACATCGATATTCTCAGCATCGAGAGACGATAACGACGAGCGCTTCAACCAGCCGTTGACAGTGTCAGCAACTGACCGAGTCGCTGTTGTCATAGCTGTCATGGACGCTCCAGTGGTCACAAAACCATCCATTTGCACGTCGCTCCAGTCGGCGAAGGCACACACACCCACTCCAGCTAGCACAAACACGGTCACGGACGCGGCCAGTGCTCGCCGACGTCGCTGCCGCTCTTCCTTGGCTCGGAGAGCCTTCCGCTTTGGCACAATGATGCGTCGGGCCACCTCACGAGGGTTGTGCGATCCATAGCTGGCACCAATAGGCTGCATCATGGTCGTCCTCGCTTCTCGTCTCCACGCTTTGTCTAGAAATGAACTGTTAGTGATGAACGCACGCAACCTCAGACGTCGGAGGGATTCAGTGAGCGCAAAGCGTCGCCTCGCCTCGCCTCGTTAACGGCTCTTCTCCTTCCACTCCTCCTGCTCCACGGAAACTGATCATATCGTAAGCGTCGAGCGGAAACGGTCAGTGGCTGCGCAACCCAACGCGTCGGCGCAACGAACGGCTGGCACAGCATTTGAGGACCAACAAGCTTCAAACCCGATCACATTTTCTTTTATAAAAGAGCGGCTGCCCGCCGTCCGCCTCCACGGAGGAAAAGGGACCGAGCATCGCCGTCATAATCCTGCACTCGTAACATCTGCGTCTAGAACGAGAGCTCGCCCGAGATGACCTGGGCACGGCCGATGACGTACACCTTGGCGCCGAGCTCCGTGAGCTTGTCGTGCGGCAGAATGTTGCGGCCGTCGAAGAAGAAGGCCGGCTTGGTCATCGACTCGTAGATGCGGCCGTAGTCGTACGTCTTGAACTCGTCCCACTCGGTCATGGCGGCAATCGCGTGCGCGTCCTTGGCAGCCTCGTATGGGTCCTTGTACAGCGTCAGCAGCTGCTGCAGCTGAGGGTGCGACTTGGTGCTCACGCCCTGGTACTCGAGCTCGTGTAGCAGGTCCTCCTCCTTGACCTTGGGGTCGTAGATGGCGACACGCGCTCGCTCCTCCAGCAGGTACTTGACGATCGTGGCCGCAGGCGTTTCGCGCACGTCACCCGTGTCCTTCTTGAAGGCGAAGCCAAAGATGCAAATCTTCTTGTTGGTGACCGTGTTGAACATGCGACGGATCATGGTCGTGGCGAAGCGCGTCTTCTGGTACTCGTTCATGGTCACGACGCCGCGCCAGTACTCGGCGACCTCGGGGAGGTGGAAGCTCTCGGCAAGGTAGACAAGGTTGAGGATGTCCTTCTGGAAGCAGGATCCGCCAAATCCGACCGAGCAGTTGAGGAACTTGGCGCCGATGCGGTCGTCGGCGCCGACGGCGCGCGCGACCTCGTGCACGTTGGCACCCGTGGCCTCGCATACGGCCGAGATGGAGTTGATGCTCGAGATGCGCTGCGCGAGGAAGGCGTTGGCAACGAGCTTGGAGAGCTCCGAGGACCAGACGTTAGTGGTGATAATGCGCTCGCGCGGCACCCAGTGCTCGTACACGCTGACGAGCTTCTCGACGGCAGCGTGGCCAGCAGGAGTCTCTGCTCCGCCGATGAGGATGCGGCTGGGTTTCTGCAGGTCGTCGATGGCGGTGCCCTCGGCGAGGAACTCTGGGTTGGAGAGCACCTCGAACTGCAGGCCCTTGGAGTTGGCGCGCAGCACGGCCTTGATGGACTCGGAGGTGCGCACCGGCACGGTGGACTTTTCCACGACGATCTTGTTGGCGGTGGCGACCTCTGCGATCTTGCGCGCGCAGGCCTCGCAGTTCTTGGTGTCCGCGGCGCTGCCCGCGCCGATGCCGCTCTGCTTGGTGGGCGTGTTGACGCAGACGAAGATGATGTCGGCCTCGTTGATGTACTTGTCGAGGTCGGTCGAGAAAAAGAGGTTCTTTCCTCGGCGCGCGTCCACGAGCTCCTTGAGCCCCGGCTCGTAGATGGGGATCTCGTCCGGGTCGTTCCACTTGGCGATCTGCGCCTCGGAAATGTCGACCACCACCACCTTGATGTCGTGGCAGAAGTTGGCGATCACGGCCATCGTGGGCCCGCCCACGTAGCCCGCGCCCATGCAGCACACCGTCATCTTGAACTCGCTCATTTTGGACTCAACAGGAGCGCTGGGAAGCCTCGAAAAAGCTGGAGAAAGGCCTGGAGCTGGAGCTGGAGCTGGGCTTGGACGTGGCTGCCGCGCGGCTTTTTGAATAGTGAGCCGCCGACTGAAGCTTCGGCGAGGGTCGCTGACGTGCTGCTATCATTAGTCGCTGTACACTTGTGGTTTGTATGTGGGGGAAGGGGGGGGAAAGTGACGTGCGGATAGTAAGAGGGTGACGGAGTGATGGTACTTGCGTCGCCGCAACGTTGATCCGATCCGTGCCGATCCCTGCGGGTCTGCGCAACGTTGATATTTAGTCGAGATGATTAGATTACTTTAATGAGTACTTGGGTTTTGTATATATAGAGACGTGATAATACATATATTGCGTGAAATTGGTTATGCGAGGGGAATCTGGACTCGGGATACCTTCGCGCAACCGCACAAGTTGAAGCTGACTGGCGGACCGACCTGTGGGTCGGCGGATCTGCTGTGATGCTCCCAGCTGACGCTTCTCACATGCTGCGTGCTTGTCTACGGCGCTAACGTTCAACTGAATCGTGAGAAGGTGACGCCATGCATGTGGCGGACCGGTCAGAAACCGAGCGAGTTGACAAACCCACCCGTAGGCGATCTAGCCCAACGGCACGGACGGTTTTGGATATTCAATCTCCTCCGCTGAAGCGACTACACTTTTAGCTGACGAATCACTCGATCATAAAAGTTGCGAGTCTCGCGTCGCGCCATGAACTCGCAAAGAAACACATGGAACGGTGACGATTTGTCATTGACGCAATGTGCGTCAAGACTGCCCAGCCCGTTCTCAATCTCAACGCAAGCATCGTGTCGCCTCAACGGTTGAGTCAATCGTCCTGTCCAGCGTTCGACGCCCGTCCAACGCCCCCTCCTCGACGCCTTTAGCGCGAGAAGACGACGGCGTGCATCCCTTCCTCTCGACCGTGGCATCTCATTCCTCGTACATCATACCTCTCCCAATTGATCCCCCGCTGTATCCGATCGCTCAATATGACACGCAACTATCAACTCTCACAGGCGGCCACGCACAACCGCAGGATCAGAACGCCAAAGATCCAACAGCTACGCGCGCCGAAGCCCGCTCGTCCTCGCCCCCACAGGCCTCGTACCGTACTTTCAGCGCAATGAGCAAGCCCTCGGCGACGGCGGCCATGCCGCTGCGTCCCCAGGGCGCCGGCTACGCGTCCATCTCCATGTCGGTGGCCCCGAGCCCGAGCTCGAGGCGCAATCCGTTCGTCTACGATTCGCCCGTGACGACCTACGAGCGCTGCAAGATCGTGCTGCTGTGTCTGCTGGGCGTCCCGCTGCTGCGCCTCGTGCTGCTGCTCGTCATCGTGCTGTTCGCTGTCATTCTGTGCAACGTGGCGCTGCTCGGGTATTCCCCGGCGCCGGGCAAGCTGCTGCCAAAGTGGCGCAAATGCGTCGCGGGGGCGCTGCTCCGACTGCTCGCCAGAACGGCGCTGTTCGTGCTCGGATACTACTGGATCTCGGTCAAGTACCATGATAAAGCCGCGTCCAAGCGCCTCCAGCGCATCGTCGTGAGCAACCACATCTCGTTCGTCGACGGCATCTACCTTTACTACCTCCTCGAACCAAGCATCGCCATGAAGGCAGAGCTCGCGCACATTCCGCTCGTCGGCCGCGTGATTCAAATGACAGATCCGATCCTTATCGATCGCAACACGTCAGAGGGCCGCCAGCGCGCCAAAGCAGGAGATCAGCGACCGCGTAGGCGACACTGGAGCGCCTCCGCTGCTCATTTTCCCGGAGGGAACAACCTCCAACCAAAAGTTCCTCACCAAGTTCAAGGTTGGGTCCTTTGCGTCTGGCGCACCGTGCCAGCCCATTGTCCTGCGGTACCCGTATCGCCACTTTGACGTGAGCTGGACGCCGACCGTCACTGCTGTGCACCTCATCTTGCGTATGCTGTGCCAAGTCTACAACAATATGCAGGTGGAGATTTTACCGCCCTACTTTCCTTCTGCGGTAGAAGAGAGCAACGCCGAGGAGTACGCCGAGAACGTCCGTCGTGCGATGGCTGCAGCTCTGGGCGACGTGCAGTGTACGAACCACGCGTTTGAAGATGTCGCCATGCTCATGCAAGTCGGCGACTACGTGACGCGCCACGTCGTGCCGGTGACCGACGTGGGTGAAATTGCCACCCTTGACAGCGCTGCGCGGCGCAGACGCGAACAAGCTCGTTAAATACTTCAGCAAGCACGACTTGGACCAAGACGGACAGCTGTCGCTTGAAGAGCTCCAAAAACTATTCCCAGCAGACGATCCGGGCCTCGTGCAGCAGCTCTTTTACCTCGTCGATGTCGATGGCAGCGGCCAGATCGACTTTCGAGAGCTCTGTCTTGCCCTCAAAGGACTCAATCCGAGCGTGGGCGAGGCCGATTTGGAGCAATTTGCCTTTCGGCTCTACGATCAGGACGGCAACGGAATTATCGATGCACAGGAGCTCGAGAAAATGCTGACGTTTGCGGAGAGTTTCTACGGTATTGCGCCACCTGAGGCGTTCGAGCAAGAGCTGGCTGCTATCACGCAAGCGGGTAATGGACATGTTGAGGTATCATTTGAGCAGTTCCAACAACTTTTGCAACAAGCTCCAGAGTTGCTCGGCCATGTGCGCTCTCGCCTAGAGCTACTGCGTGGCTCACTGCGCGAGGACTAGTCACGTAGTGGTGCGAATCACAAGTGGTTTATCACTATTGTGTTATGAGGCAAGAATACACTGCTCTTCGTCAGCCGTGCAAATACAAAAAAGTTGCAGACTAACGCGCACAACTGTTGTGGTCACGTTGCCTTGCTCGCTTTGTGTCCGTGTGTAGCTCCTGTTCCACCACTACGGGGAAGCAAGAACATGCTGAGGATATCACGGTTGGCACCGAGAAACTCAAGAGCCTGACTCTCGATTACTCGTCGAGTGGAAGGAACAAGACTAGCTCCTCCACGCCCGACACGCGATTCGGCAAGAGCCACAGCACCACGCAAATCCCCAGTGTCCTTGTAGAAGTTCACTACGTCGTCCACCAGCTGGCGAACGCCGTCGTCTTTACCAAGAAAGCCACCGAGCGCGACGCAGAACTCTTGGAAGCGGTCATGATATAGCGCACTGGCCCACCGACCTCGGAAAAACTCCACCCAATCCGGTACACGCCCGCTCGAGAAACTTGCTACTGCGCTGTTGAGGTATGACTCGTGCATACCCACAACGCATTGGAGGTTCCCAATCTCGACTCGATCTGCTCCAAGATATTCCAACCGGCTGACCACGCCTAGATCATCCACATGCAAGCAAGTGTATCGTTCCGATTTGGCTGTAGGGTCTGACTTGGACGACACATTGGTGGGTAATGCTTGCAGTGACAGGGTGTTCGTGAGAGATGGTATACTAATCTGGACATACGACTTGCCGCCAAGCACGGTAGATGTCCGGACTACAGGCATGAGCATTTCTGGTGGAGGAGAGACAGTCGTTTGGGCGTGTTTTGGAGAGTGTGGAGCCACATCAAGGCCGCTGGAAAGACTCTTTCGCTTCACTAGCGAGCTCTGGGATCCAGATGGAGTGCGCTGGAGTGCTCCGACAGCTTGGTTCGCTTGAGCCAGTGAAGTACTGAATGGGTCAACCAGACGAAGAAGGGAGCTTGCTAAGAGTGCACCACATTCACGGCTGTTGTAGTGCTCGTGTAGCTTCACATTCATAAATCGACGAGAGAAGCGGCAGAGGCTGCCAGCCCCAAGAATGTTTGGGTCCGTAGTCCTCATCTCACCACTAACTACAAGTCTGCCGTCGAAAACCAGACCGCTTTCGTTGATGGCACGAAAAATGTCATAGTCTGGATCGTTGTGTTGACAACAGAGTAGCCAGCTGCAATGAAGAACTCCGTCGGAATGTGACGTGTCGTGATGTGGAGAGCTTGTTGGAGAATGGTGGCTACTTTTCGCTCCAGTGTGATGGTGGTCATGACCATGAGTCTCATGGTGGTGCTGTTGGAGGTTGGTTGGATGATGAGCTCTACCGGAGGCAGCCACGTGATAGCCTGGCCCATGGTGTTTACATCGTCACTGCTTGATGCAGCTGCTCCAGGAATTGCAGACACGACTCGAACACCTTCCAAGGCGTTTTCCTTGCTGGTGACGAGACCAACGATTTTGAAATGGTTGTAGGTCTTTATACCGCGGTCGATAAACTCGCGCTCAATTTGTGCGCGAATTACAGTGTCTTCAAACAGACCCTCTCGTGGAGCTGGACTCACATGCACAACGCGCGAGCCTGGAATTCCACGCGCAAGAAGACCTTCAATAACTTGGAGTGCAAACAGTGAGCTTCCGTATACAATGATAGGGGTGCCCGTCGCTAGGTTCGTGCTGAATTTGTTCTTGAAGAAATTGAGCTGCTTCGACATCTCCCATAGGGATCATTTTGCGTGGAATCGGCGCTGGAGTGTAAATATCTTCACCGGAAAAGCTTGAGTGCTTACCGAGTGCTGTGCTAGTACCATCATGGAGGCCAGTTGTCAATGCCAAATAGTCGTAGGGTACGCATGACCCATCGATGAGAAGCACTGCTCTCGCCGTTCGATCAATGCGAACAACTCGACTCGATATAACTCGAATTTGCGTTTCGAGACTAAACTGATCGATTTCAGCAGCGGAGTAGGTGCTCTTTCTCGCAAAGTCACTCATCGCTGGCACGCTGGATGGTTGATCTGTATCCCGTGCGGCCATCTGAAGGCCAGTGGGAGAGATCAGCGAGATATTTGTAAATCGTAGGTACGGAATAGTCAGTAAGCGCTGACAACACGAGATAGCGGCGTCAGATGCACCCACGAAGACGATGCGTTGGTTTAGGCGCAGCTTGGGCTCGGACAGCAACTTCTTTGTCAGCACAAACAATGCGAAGGCGTCATAGCTAGCGGTGTGTGCAATTCGCTCAACGTCATCAGGATAATCAGCAAGTTGATCACTACTGATCTCGATGCTTCTTCTTGGAGGGGCTAATACAAACTCCTGTAAGACGGGACTAACATTTGCAGCACCTGATCCCGTCGGTATTTGTAGGAATACGCACGACTTGTGAATTGACGGAGAATCTCGTGAGAATGAAGCGAGCACACTGCCATTAGAATTGGGTTAAGTAAAAACACCCCAAGAATTGCTTGCTCTTTTGACCGATGAAACTGCATCTTGACAAAGCGATCAAGATCAAAATGGTTCTTGAGCGCGCTAGAAAAGTCATGATCTCGCTTGAGTGATACAAATCCGACGATAGATTTGTTTGCCATGACCGAAAAGGCAACATGCCGGGGATTCTCCTCCATGGCAATATCACCCTCTTCACTCGCAAGTGCAACATCATTTTGAACAGCAATTCGAGTATTTGGATCAACACTTTGTAAGAGCTCATTCAGAGCGTCGACCTCAGACGGGGATATTAAACGTTGCACGGCCAGGTTAACCGGATCCAGTACTCGAGTGCCGCTGCTTGACACCGGATTGAAGAAGGAAATTGCATCACGATGAAGAGCGTAAAGAGCATGCGTGAAAGTGCTTTCAGCTTTTGGAGGAACACAGCTAAAGAGTTCAAGGAAAGCCGGCTCTGGCGAAGTCGTGGGGAGAGTCATGAGGCAAAATTCACGGCCGGGGAAACTTGCAAATGCATGAACGAGTAAATCTATGGCCCATGCGTCTAGGTGGCTGTCAAGACAAAAGAGCTGTCACGACAAAGCAATTTTCGCTGGCTTCTTGCTTCTCGACCTGCGCAAGTGTCCCTCCTGGACATCGCTCGAGTAGTGCATTCTCAGTATCCACCATGCGCTGATATACTGGTGCGCTGAAAGCGTGTGTGGTATGCAATTTCGGCTGCAACCCGTCGCAACGCACAATCTCAACGCGCTTGCCACCAAAACTCGCGAATGCTTCGATAACGGTGTCACAGTTTTCATGATACTTTTCAAGACGATTGCGAATAGTATCCTCGTTATCGTCAGAGCGCTGTACGACCTCAATTCCTGGTGGAGGTGGATTGAACTCAACATGATAGGTTTTCCCTGTCGACAAATCGACGCGTCGGCCAGAAATGCGCTTGATAACCTCTTGATCTGGCACGTCTAGCACGAGGACACTGTCGGGAATCACGCCTCGAGCTAGCATAGTTTCTGCTTGCACCTTGGTGCGAGGAAATCCGTCAAGAAGCCATCCTCGCTCCATGCAATCTTGGTGTTGAAGACGTTCTAGAATAACGTCAATAATAAGCTCATCTGGGACTAACTCGCCTGCATCCATAAATCTTTTGGCTTCAAGACCGAGCGCTGCTCCAGCTTGAATGCTCGAGCGAAGCATATCGCCAGTTGAAAGATGGACCACGTCAAAACGCTCGACCAGCACCTCGCACTGCGTCCCTTTCCCGCCTGCTGGTGGCCCAGTAATGATAAGCTTTGGGGGCGACATACGCCCTGAACGCACAAGGTACCTAAACTTCTGCGTATTCTTCACATCGTGGGTCTCGTCACACAACACCTGTGCGATCGCGAGCTTGTTTTGCATGCCATTAACGCGTACTATTTTGCAATGAACAGAACTGAAAGCCCCAACAACAGCGTCACAGTTATCGTGAAAAGCTACTAGACGATGACGAATAGTGGCCTCCGTATCATCCTCACGCTGGATGAGCCGAGCTAGGATTGCTTCGTCTTGAGGTGGTGGATTGAACTCGAGGTGGTACGTCTTACCGGTTTCCGGATCAATTCGTCTGCCAGATATGCGTTTGACGACCTCTTCATCTGGAACGTCGAGTACCACCACAGTGTCTGGTAGGATCCCGAGCTTCGTCATGGCTTGAGCTTGATTAGCCGTTCGAGGAAACCCATCCAACAGCCAACCACGGTCTGCACAGTCTTCTTCCTGCAAGCGGTCGAGAATAACGTTCACAATGAGCTCATCCGGTACGAGCGCTCCAGCGTTCATATACGACTGTGCCTGTCGTCCAAGGGGAGTGTCTGCTCGAATAGCAGCGCGAAGCATGTCGCCTGTTGAAAGATGAATGACTCCAAACTCTTGACAAGCAACTCGCACTGCGTGCCTTTCCCTCCTGCAGGAGGACCGAAGATCACGATCCGCGGAGGGGTCAGTGTTCCCGCCTTGAGTGTTTTGAGGTTGCGCTTTGCCAGATCATACAATGGCCCGAGCTCGAAATTTTCCTGAAGCCTGGCCACGTCGAGCTCATCGGAGACAGCGAGCAGCCCAGATGCCCGATCCGTTGCAGGGTTATGTGCCACTAAGCACACGTTGTGATCATCCTGCGCCTGAATGAGCTCAGCAAGAAAGTAGGCTCCAAAAGTGGCGGCTAGTGCCTCCGATTGCGCGCTGAGGATCGGCGACAGATCATCATGGTCCTCAACACGTGCGCGACGGATGTGGGCAGCGGGCAGGAAATCTGATGAGGTGCACGCGTAGAGTGCGTACTGGTCCACTGTCTCCATTAGCTTTGGTGGGAACTGGTGCATGACTTCTTCATTTGTGTCTTCAAGGCCGCTCCGCCGAAGCTTAACCTTATCGAAAAACTTGCCTAGAATGGGCTCATTGTCCATTTCAAACTCGATTGGCAGCGCGATAACAACATGTCGACGCGTCGACATGGTTGAAAAGAAAGCGTGAAGTAGAGACTTGAGAATTGGCGCTCGACTTGTTCCTCCTGCAGATGCTTGGCGCTGGGCAAAGTAAACCATGTACAACCAATTTGCCGCCTTCAGGGGAAAAAGTGAGTGCTAGCTTTTCCGAGAGTGAGAGGCTAGTAAGGAGGCAATACGTACATGTGGAAGATCATACTTGTACTGCAAGTAATCGTGCACTTCCGAAGCTCCTGCTTCAGCTAGTTCCCCAGGTGGTGCAGAGTCAAACGCAGCAAACCCCAGAGTGCGGTCCGGACGATCGGGATCTGCAGCTGTAAGCGATAAGAAAGCCGTCTCGACGACGGCTCCTACTAGAACCCGGCCAAAAAATCGCTTGCGGTCATCCGCACTCGGATAGTCCAGGTCGGCGACTTCCTGTTGGTCGCTCTCCAAGCTTCGACGCACAGAGTACGATGCCTCCATAGCGACTCCGCCCTTATGGATGGATAGGCCACAACTCGAAAGCACAACGCAACTGCACAGGAAGCGGCCCCTGTGAACAGTCACGAGTTCCAAGCAGTAACTGTCCGTCGAGCATGCGTTGCTTTGCAACACCAACATCGACAAGTCGCCATTTGAGTTGTGAAAGGCTTGATTATTCATAAAGATGGCTCTACGAGTCTTACATGATGACTAATGGCTGTTCCTAGAAGGTGGTGCGTCTTGTACAGAAGATCGCTTGGACATCGATGTCATGGATGCTCTGTCACTCTTTCTCTTCTTGTGCTTCTTCCCACCGAGACCGACAAGTTGCAAACATTTTATACTCCAACAGTGCAGCGCGCGGGAGATTCCATTGAAGCCGAGTCCTTTGACAACAACGGGAGCAGCTTTTCTCGTTTCATGGTCTCCTGGGAAGCTCAAGAGTGCTTGGCTAGTGAAGGGCACCTCATCACGATGCAGAGCGTACAGGACATATGTCGAGGCTGATGTGCTGCCACCTGGTTGTTGCTGGACGCTCGGCAAAATTCGAGCCGTTGTGGACAAGGAAGGATCGCCTCTGATTGTGCGGAAACCTGCAGTGATTGCTAGACTAGCGCAGCGCTCAGGGAGACACAACAAGAGACAGTCCTTATCGCGGAAATGCTGAAAAACTGTAAACGAAGCGCGTTAGCTCGCACAAGTAAGTGCCTTAAAAAAATGTAAGTACCAACCTTTCGGCAAGAAGAGCTGTGTCCTCGCCTCTATTTCGCTTGCCATGCTGAACATGGATATAGCCATGCAGTTGTTTCGCAATATGCAGCGTTCAACAGCGCCCAGAAATGTTTCTGCAATCTCCTCGATCGGGCGAGTCCCGTCCGCTTCGACAACTTCGCAGGCGCTACCAAGTGCGGCAGTCACCTCATTGCAATTGTCGTGATAGTTTTGCAATCTTACTCGCACTGTGTCAGCATTATCATCGCTTCGGGTAGTGCAGCGACTCGCAATCTCCTTGGTTGGAGGGGGATTGTATGTCAAGTGGTAGGAGGCGCCAGTTTCAGGGTCGAGCACTCGCCCAGAGATGCGCTCGACTACAATCTCGTCTGGAACGTCAAGCACTAGCATAGCATCTGGAACGATTCCTTTCTCCATCATCGCCTCTGCTTGAGCCCTTGTGCGTGGAAATCCATCGAGTAGCCATCCGCGGAGCTCACAATCTGGCTGACCTGAGTCGCTCGAGGATCATTTCAATAATTAGGTCGTCCGGCACAAGCTCTCCAGCGTCCATGTATGCTTTTGCTTCGAGCCCCAACGGCGCACTCGCTTGGATACTTGAGCGCAACATGTCTCCTGTGGATAAGTGCACGACATTGAATGCGCGCACAAGCCACTCGCACTGCGTACCTTTCCCACCCGCAGGTGGGCCAGAAATGACGAGTTTTGGAGGGTATCGCAGCGAAAGTGGACGTCGGATACCGCGCACGCGATAGATTTCGTGGGTGATTTTGCGCTCAACTGCAGCAACCTGTGCGAGCACCATCAGCATGAAAGATTGTTGATACTTTCATGAAGGTTTGCAGTACAGATTCTTGGTGCTCTCGGTAAACAGCGAGTCGCCGTCTCACAAGGGTCTCATCATCACGCGGCAATGAGATGAGGCGGTAGGTGATTTCTTCGGGTGGTGGATCGAGCTCCAGGTGGAACGTGCGACCTGTCTCTGGATCAACGCGACGCTCAGTCAGTCGCTTTACCACCGTTTCATCTTCGAGGTCGATGGCCACAACAATGTCAGGAAGTAGGCTGTTTGCTACCAACACTCGAGCTTGCATCTCTGTTCGCGGAAACCCATCTAAGAGCCAGCCTCGAGTTTCACAGTCTTCATTGCGAAGCCTGGATACGACCAGCTCTGTCACAAGCTCGTCGGGAACTAGGTCACCTGCGTCAACATAAGGCTGGGCTCGTTGTCCTGCTGCAGTGGCCTCGCGAATTTGTGCTTCCAAGATTTCGCCTGCTGACACGTGAATCACGCCAAACTCACGAGCCAGAAGCGCGCATTGAGTTCCTTTTCCTGCGCCAGTTGGACCCAACACAAGCACTTTCAGTGGCTTCTTTTTGCTACTCGAGGTGCCTACGGAGCCACGAAGCCGGTACATATCACCAAAAAGTTTGCCGTACTGCTCAACATGCGTTGACGGGATGGCGTCTGTGCAACCCAAGACGCCACACAGTGCTCTAGGTTCGGATCCTTCCGTCACCGTTTCAGCCACAAGGCAAACAGAGTGCTCGTTCTGGCTTGCTATTGCTGTTGGAAGTTCGTGTGGGTCGAACCAAGCTACATGAGCAGCTCCATCCTGCAATCGCGTCTGCATTGCCGAGGTTTCGACAACTGAAGCTAGCATTTCAGCGTCATCTGTCGTCGTCGCGAGCGCCTGACGAACAAAAACTGCAGGACTGTAATCAGAGCGAACAGCTCGAAAGAATCGGTAAAGTGCGCCGCTCGACACAGCAATCGTGTCTCGCAGCGAGAAAACGTGGTCGAAGAGTCCAAGTTCCTCGATAGGAACACCAACAGGCACGGCAATTGCAACCCCGCCAAGTCCTGGCTTGGCTGCAAACAGCGCATGAAGTATTGGCGTCAGTACGCGCGAGGTATCGACGACGGGGCTCTGGCTGAAAGCTGTAAGCAGTACGCAGCCATTGGGCCGACCGAAATGGAGTCGCTTCTGCAAATACTCGACAACTTCCGGCCATTGCGCTAAGCTCGCCGGGAGCTTGTCGTCGAAAGAAGCAAATCCAAGCATTGCTGAAGATACTTCCGAGTGGTCGTTTTCATCGTCTTCTCCCCCTTCGTCTCGCAACGACTCCCGGACAAGGGCCACTGTGTCGGGATTCGAAGTCTCGGCGCACAACGTGTAAAATGACGTAGCGATCAGCGCACCCGCATGTGTCAGTCCGAACAGCTTGCGCTTGGTCACCGCATCTGGAACAGGGAGGTCTCGCTCGACACGCTCGTCGTCAGCCTCGACACATTGGCGTACCGACACATCCATCCTTGCCCTGCGCGGAGTTGCCACTTTCTCGTGATGAGGTGAACGCTCCTCAGATCGGTCGCCAAATTTGGCGCAATCACATCCTCAGCCAGCTAACTTTAGTGCTTCTCCAAAATAATCATCTTCTCTCCCACCAAGCCTTCCTTCCTTGCATGGAGATGGAGTGGCATCATCTCTTTTTCTCAATGAGAACAATCGCGAGACAGTGTGTGGTTGAAAATATCAGCAAACTGCTAGTGTTGTGGTGACCGATTTGGCATTTGGCCATGACGAATGGTGCGGGTGTCTCTCCAGACGGTACCGAGCCGCTTTGCGTCTACACTCTGGTGCCAATATGCCCGCAGCCATCATTCGATGCGTCGAAGACATTCCGTCGCAGGATTCTTCCAGAATCAGTCGATCGCAAGTTTCGCGCTTTCTCTCGGCGGTATTATCTGCTTATCTCCGCAGGCTACTTCATCGGACTTCTCTTTCGCATGTTCGGCATGCTCTACCCTCTCAATGACGTGTCATACTGGCTCATTGTCGCCTCGCCATTCCTTCAATCTCTCGGGTTGCTTAGTGTATCCCTCTCTATGTGCTATGATGTTGTATGCTTGCTGTTTAGGCTGTTCGACGTGTGGATGATACTGGTAAGCATGATTCTGTGGACGGTGTTTCTCGGTATCTCGTACGGAGACATTCGCATTCTGTTGTTGCCGTACTTGTTGCTTGATCTTCAAAACGCCGTCATGTCAGATGCCTACATCCAGCCAAATGAACTCTTCCGCGTATCTGCAGTCTTTGCGCTTGTCTTCGTCGTCGTGTTATACTGTGAGTTTGTACTGCATTCGCAAAGTTTCAACGAAGTTGTCATTTTCCGTCTGAACGAGCGATTTGCAGTGTCCTCGCTTGACATGGTACAGAATACGACTCTTACAGTTGGTATGCTGATCTCTCGAGTCGCCTTTGCGAAGTTACTGAGCAAAAGAAGGCGTCACAAAAACGCTGTCCAGACAATTGTATATCGGTGCATGATAAAGTTCGAGCTAGTTGGCCCTTCGGATTTGGCAAAGACTGCAACCAACCGCCTTGCAACGGCAATTGCATCTGCAGAGCAGCAAGGGAGAAAAACGATCCACCATTTGAGGTATATTCCGCCGGACGAGTCATTTGACGCCCGCAAGACACTGCTTCTTTCTGCAGGAAGGAGCCTTGACCCCATAACAACATTTCGGCGCATACTATTGCGTTTAGTCGGTGGACAGGTTTCTTCCTGACCGTTTGCCCAGCTGTAGTGGTCGTTGACTATGAAGGAGTTGCAGCAGTTTTCGGATTGACGATGACTCTGGTCTTCATCTTGAAGTGCGCGGCTTTTTACCAGCGCCGCCTGTTGCGCAGGATCTGGCGGTCCTTTGACTTTATGTTTATTCTGTTTCAAGTAGTCACGGCATTTACAAGTATCGGGTATCTGTTCTCATGGCGATGGGAGCTCTGCTTAGGGCTTACTAACAACGGTCTATGGATCCTCTGGGTTCTGCAACTCGATGCGTTGCTCCCAGTTACTAGACAACGGCTAGGATTGCGACCATGGTTCCCAATCCCCATCCTGGTGTGGAACATTGTCATATCCGTGATGAAGGCAATAGATCTCGCTCTCGGGTCCGGTTTGTCAATCAACGACCGGATTATCTTCGAGGCCTCTGTATTTGGCCATCACTTGTGCATGTACACCGGTAGCTTCCTGCTCAACCGACTGCTGCTCCTCATCGTGTGGAACTGCCGCCTACTTTACCGCGTATGTACTCGGAGGCATGGTGATGAGTGCATTCTCCTGAGTGGCGCCGTCGAGTACAATAGCGCACTCCGCGGCTGGTCATTGGCCCCAAAGTTCTCCACCGTCGGGCCAAGTTGAAGAGGAGTGTAGCTATAGACTTGTCTGTGCGTTGAGCAACAAGCCGCGTTGCATGGGTGCAGACCATTTACACTTCCGAGTACTCACCCGAACCAGCGATTGATCAATTCTACAGTCCATCTTTGCCAGCATGCCGTTGCTTATCGTCCCGTGCTCGTTGTCTGTTGTGTTCGACCAGAGCAAAGTCCTTCGGAACTTCACTACGCAAGGCATGAACGTTGAACCTATGTGGACACAGCGGCAGATGTTTCCGAATGCCACTAGGCTTCGCCTCCATCGCTGCTTGGAAATACAGCACTCGTGAGGAAGCTGGCCTAGCTGGTTGTTGTGACGCTACTACTACGCCGGACGTATGCTGTTAGCACGCGTATTCACCGCACACGCCACTTGTTCTACACTGTGTTACTGATGAAGCTTCCAACGACACTTCACCACTACTCATTCTGCTAATCCAGACCTACCACCGTCACGGTTCCGCCAAGCTCGATCTCATGGTTCCCAGCAAAAGAAGCCACATGCAGGGGTTGATAGCAGTCCACGAATTAGTGCTATGGGAAATTTTGTAGTACTATAAATATCTCACAGTACTAAAATTTGGAGGCCACGATCGCATCCAGAGATATAGTACCTGAGTACTATCACTCCAGCATCATAGTACTACAAGAAATCGAGGTAGTGCTATTTTCCTGAGGCACCTTGAAGTCCTTGAGATCACCATTCCATTTCGAACATTACACCCAGTCGTGCCAGCTGCATCCCTGCTCCACCTGCATGCTCTCGCAGATAAGCTCTCATTTCCAGATTTGACGAGCAGAGCACAATGACCTGTAGCTACCTTGCCTGTACAATCGACGGCAATGCTGAGATGCAACCATGCGATGTCTGCGAGAAGGGTGTGCATCTTGACTGCAGCTCTAAGCTATACAACGACAGCAATATCGAGGCGGTGTAAGTGTTTTCTTTTCGTTGTCAAGTCTCTCATCCAGAGCCTAATCGGCAGACTGTTTGCAGATTCTGCAGCTCTGAATGCGTGTACAGCTTTTTTAACGACCCTGTCACCCAGCCTACTCAAGAGGTTGACACCGTCGCTCCTGAGTCAATCTTCATCGATGGAGACACGGAAAGTGACACCGTTGCCTTGCATGTCATCACTCCTCAATCCAATGAGCCACCGCTTGTTGATGAGTACGGTATACCTCTTTCTGTAAAGCATCAGCGACGTTCGAACACACACCACACTATTTGGGACTTCATGCATGACCTATTAACTCCATTTGTATCAACGAGATTGTCAACCAAAGAGAGTTTCCGCAATGTGTGTCTGGTCTGCGCTAAACATTTTTCCAGCACGAGAAGATCACAGTACGCCTGGGAAAGAGCTCTGTTCAACAGCTCGACAACCAGTAACGCGAAGATTCACTTCAAAAATAAGCATCCTGAGCATCCAGTTATTGCAGAAGACGTGGAAAGGAGTAATCTGCGAGCAGATGCTACGGTAGCCGATCTAGAAGAAGCAAAGGCAGCGGTTGGGCGGAAGCGTGGTAGCAGCGATGGCAATCAATCTGCGAACTCTAGGGCCTCAAAAGCTGCGAAGAACCGGCCAGTTGCTGCCGGAACGATATCGGATCTCATGAGGCCGAGCTTGAAGACTATCAACAGCGCAATTTCGGAGTGGATCACAGTTGACGGTGAGTAAATCAACTGGCTGAACTGGTATGACGCATTGATCTCACTGTATTGTGCATGCAGGTCTACCGTTTAACATTGTTCGCTCACCTGCATTTGAAAGAGTGATTCGACTAGCCACTGCAAACCCCGACGCAACAATCCTTGCGGCTACTACCCACAATACTGAGGTTGACGCTCGGTACCGGCGATTTCAACAGTTGGTGTCTCAGTTGCTGGAGGAAGAGAGCAAACATTTGCACGGGATCAAGTTCTTGAGCTTGCAGCATGACGCGTGGACAAGCCGAACGAATACTGGTGTAATTGGTGCGTCAGCTGTCTTCATAGACCATCGATGGCGCTTTCGCCACATCGCTCTACTAGCGGGTGCCAAGAATGACGGACACCAAGCTGAGGACGTGGCTAGAGAGATCATCGACCGCTGCGCTGAGCTATTTCACATCGATATACCCGCTATCACTCAGTATATGGTGTCGGACACGACCTCATCAGCAAGGAAGGTGGCTGAGTCAGTCGAAGAGAGTCAGCAGACAGATTGTGCTATGCATCGACTCAACTTGTGCATTCAGTATGGGCTTGGAATGAAAGAGAACAAGAGGACGACAAGAGAGCTGAACGCTTCGGGTGAGCACGTCAAAGTCGCGAGAATTATAACCAAGGGTGGTGCGTTTCCGGAAGGCAAAGACGTGATCAAGAAAATGAGAAACCTGAACAACTTTTTCTCTACTGCGCAGCGAATTCATCGTCTAAAAAGTCTGCAAATCGCGCATGGACTACCAGTTCTTTCTGCGATGACCGATGTCGATGTTCGTGTTGGCTCGACGTGCAAGGTAATGAAGCGCACTATTGTCAACTTCCCTGCGTTCCGAGCATTCTTCCAAAATGTAGAGCGACCAAACCCGTTTAGTGTGATCACAAGCGCAGAATGGAAGCTAATCGTTGAGCTTGAAGCTGCTACAGACTACTTGGCGGGATTAGCTCTAGTAGAAGTCCAACGGGAGTCAGTTGTCGCGTCTTATCTACCTGTTTTCCGCCGTGTCGCTTTGAATCACGTGAACTCCATCCACTTGAATTGCTACCAGATCGAGTGTAACAGAGATGACTGCACGAATGATGATAACCTTGTGCGTTGCAAACGCCTTGTTAGTGGGTTTTCGGATCTCGGGAAGCGCTGCGTATCACGACTTCGAGAGCAAATTCTAGAGCGATTTCCTGTTCTCGACGTGGACATTATTGTCCCTCTCTTCTGCGATCCGCGGACAAAGGATGTTGTTGGCAGTATTATCTACGATTTGGATGAAGATGGGAGGCCGACACCAAACTCTGTTGAGCTAGTTGAGGAGGCCCGGCGAAAGTTTGCTCGCGAGCATTATAGATTGTACGACTTGCGATGTCAGGCAAGAGCACCAGCTGAAACCGATGACGCTATTTCCCCGACTGGATCACCACTGCTTGATGATCTCCCGCTACATGACCCTGTGGATATCCTTGGACCGCCAATTCCAACAACAGCAACGGAAGCAATCAGGCAGACATCTATTAGACAAGAAGCTGAGGTGTTGATCCAGGAGTGGTTTGGGCACCGGCAAGATTGGAGTATCTACGTGCGTGAAAAGTCGCCAAAAATGACGCAGAAGGAGATTATGAATGCGCTTTGTCGTCGTCGACGTACGGACGGGCAATCTTGCTGGGATATTGTTGGGCTGTACACCCACATCGATATCTGTGAGTGGTTCAGGGAGAAAGGCGAGTCAGCATTCCCTTCCGTTGCGCTCCTTGCTCGCCTATGGCTTGGGCGCAGCATCTCGACTGCATTCCAGGAGCGAGTATTCTCCAGTGCAGGGGCAGTCATGTGCAGCGGCCGAACTTCTATAGACCCTGTGCGTGCCGAGAAACTTGTGATCCTAAAGCACAATGCAAAGGAGATCTCCCGCATGGTGAGTGAGGTCAGGAAATAGTACTACCAATAGTACTATAGTGCTAATTTTATAGTGTGTCTATCTTGTTCGCTAGTACTAGGGTGATACTATCGACCCTGCCCACTTCTATCAATATCACTTAGTACTAGCCCTCCACTCCGACTCTGCTATTAAGCCCTGGCCACATGCCAAGCAGCTTGCCATTGATCACCAAGATGGTCATCGCATCCGCCCAGAATCTCTGAATGACGTGCCATTACTATTGATAATGGAAGCTCCATACAAACACCTCGTCAAAAAACAGTTCACTACCGGTATAATACCGATATACCGAAACCTGCGGCACTTCCGCCCACTCGACGTGGACGCCGAAGCATGGCCAAGGTGACCGGGAAGGAGGCGGCTCCGCGGGCTGCCGCGGCGGCCCCGGGGCTCTGGAAGCGCTACCTGGCGTCCTACTACGTGTGCAACACTATTGCCCTGCTGGTGTACCTGCCGATCCGCGCGCGCTACTCGAGCGAGGAGCTGCAGAGCCGCGACAACTACCTCGGCATCCCGCTCGAGCACGAGATCTTCCTGCTCGCGGCGCTCTCGTTCGTCGTCAACTACCGCAAGAAGGCCACGAGCGACGGCGTCGTCGCGCTCTTCTTCTCTACGGCAAGATCGGCGTGCTGGCCGCGCTCTTCTACCTGGACGCCACGCTCTTCGGCTGGTACCTCGCCTACTGCGTCGGTGGGTCCATGCGGAGCGATTCGATCGCTGCGTTCCTCCTCTCTTGTCACCGTTGGCATGAACTGACGATACTTACGAGCTTCATGCGTGCAGTGCTGTTTACTGGAGTGGGGCAGCCGGCGTACTCGGGCCCGTCCAAGGTCAAGGAGCTGACGCCGGCGCTCGTGGAGCAGCTCATCAAGAAGGGCAAGCAGCCCACGGCCAAGCACTGGCTTGTGTTTTTCTACACGCCGTGGAGCGACTACTGCCTCGAGCATGACGCCATGATTGCCGAGCTGTCACTGACGTACTCGAGCGCCGAGCTGGCCTTCGGCAGGGTCGACCTCAACCAGTGGACGGACCTCGCGGTTGAATATAACATCGACACGTCCGCCACGAGCTGGCAGCTGCCCACGCTCATCCTGTTCCGGGACGGCAAGGAGGCCGTTCGGCTCCCGCAGTTCGACGACAAGGGCAACATCCGCAAGACCGTTCTCCACAGAGTGCGTTGGCTCTTGAAGCTGCTGCTGCTGCTGCTGCTGCTGCTGCTGCTGCTGCTGCTGCTGCTGCTGCTGCTGGATGATATGGAAGTAGTGCTGAGCTTGTTTGTTGTCGTTGCAGGTTGGTTTGGTCGCCGTGTTCAAGCTGCAGGAGCTCAAAGACGGCAAGAAAGTCGAGTTCAAGGCCAAGTCCTCGTAGAAGCAGCCACGTTTGCGGGCATGCGCGCATGTTAACACGATGGCGTTTGGCGCGCACAGCCGACTTGAGGTGGTGCTTGTCCGCATCAAAAATGCGCGGCAGAGGCTCACGCGATGGCCTGGTACTCAAACTGCCTGCGCAAGCGCGCGCGGTGGAGGTCGGCGCTGTACTGGTAGCGCAGCGCTTCCATGGCAAACAGCACGAGGAGCAGGTAGCCCGGGTAGTACTTGTTGTGCTCGAACTGCTTCAGCTGCGCGTCACTAGCGCATCGCACAGGTCGACATCAGATTCCAACTGCTGAGCTGCTCCAATCTCTAAAAACACGGCGCACCTCATCTCGAGCTCGTACTGGTGCAGGCGCAGGAAGTTGTTGATGGCGTCGCCCTGCGTGAAGATGGCGACGGCCAGCCCCAGCTCGGCGAGCGCCAGTGCCTGAAACACCTCGGCGGCCGCGTTCATGCAGGACGAGTACCCCCTCGCCACGAGTCCGCAGGCGCTCATGGCCGCTGCCACCACCAGCACGACGCCAATGCCCAGCAGCGGCGCTGCCCTCCGCCAAGCAAATCTCAATCAGCATTCAAAATTGGATGGATGGATGGAGCAGCACGCCCACGCACCGTAGAGCCACAGCGGAGCGAAGTGATGCAGCCCTGGAAATGTGTCAATCAGCCGCTAGGAAGCTCGGAATCGCGCGGGAATCGCGCGAGGGGGGAGAGCGAGAGCGGCGCACCGAGGAAGAGGCCGTAGGAGGCGAGCGCCAGGCCGCCGACGAGGTCCACGGCGTTGAACACGAAGAGCGCGAAGCCCGCGAACGTCTCGACGCACGGCAGCATGTCCGCTTCTTGCTGGTCAGTGGAATCGCGCTCTCATTTGGAAGGAATCTCACACTATATACTCCTATTTTGCCTCCTCTCGACCAGCTCTTCCACCAATCACCGCTCGATAATTACCAACCAGCCAATCACAAAGCGAGGAACAACCCACTTGTATACTCACATTCCGCACCCTTTTTTTTACCGGTTCTCTTTCTGAAGGTCGCATCTTGCAGTAAGTTGAGCGCGATCATGGGCGACTCGTGCGCCGAGCTGTGCTCCGGCAGCGCGCTGTTCGTGTTTAACGGCGTCGACATTGTGTGCGGCGTGGCGCTGACGGTCTACTCTCTCTACATTGGCGTCAACCACTTCGCGCCCGAGTGGCTCTTCGGTTCGCTTTCTCTCTGGCGGTCGAGATCGCGCTCCATTGTCATGAGATTGACGTGTTGTGGTGGCCGCCAGGCCCGATCCTGGCCGTCGGCGTGGTGCTCGTGCTCACGGGGCTCATGAGCTGGTGCGGCGCTGCCAACCGGAGCTGCTCCGTGTGTCTCTCGCTGTCCTCGTACCTGCTCATCGTGCTGGCGCTCGCCGAGCTGGCGCTGGGCATCGCCATCTTCACGCAGGGCGACGCCATCGACCGATTCCTGCGCGAGCACCAGCAGGAGCTGCACCTCACGTACTTGCCGATGGGAAATTTTTTTGGTGAAGGTGCTGGAGCTTGGGCTGACGAGGATTCTGCTGGGGAATTGGGGGGAATTGCAGGGACGACCAGCTGCGCAAGTTCGAGCACAACAAGTTCCTGCCGGCGTACGCGCTCATCGGGCTGTTCTGCATGGAGGTGCTGCGCTTCTGCTTCAGCAGCGGGCTCTCTCGCGCGCGACAGCACAGCAAGTACCGCTACCGCTCGCTCAACACGCTGCGGGACCTCGACGACGAGCTGCTCGGCGTCCGCAAGGAGCAGGTGCGCGTTGCGGAAGGCGGGATCTTGGACGAACATGGAGGTGTCAAGCTGATGTTTTCAATGATTCTGCTACCGCAGGAGATCTCCACCAAGTACGCGGCGCTCAAGGACAAGTACAAGAACAAGTACAAGGCCCCAGAGGCCAAGCCTGTCGCGGCCACCGCTACAGGAACCACCATGTACGTCTAAGCAGCTCGCCCCTCATGTATGGTACTCTTGTTCAATCCTACACGCGCACATTGAGTTGCTGCGCGATCGATTGGATCCCACAATGTGCGTCTTCGTTCCTTCGGGTACACTTTACGGAGATCGCAGCGATCTGACTGGTCAAGCCCTCGACCCGCTCTTGGGTGTCCGCACATGTCGTCCTAACCTCATTCGCCAGCGACTTGATTTCTCGCGAGCAAATATGCATGCCTTCGTCCACCGCTTCTCGGATCCGTGCGTGGTTTTTCAGCACGGCATCAATGGCCACTTTTGCTTGCTGCTCGTGAGAGGAGAAATGCTCCCAAAGCGCATCAAAGCGCTGTGTCAGCTGTGTTTTATCCATTTTCGCCTGGCGATCCACCACATCTCGAAGATCATCGAGTTTCCCCTTCCAGTGTGTATGCTGCTTTGTTACCAGTGCTCTAATGGTCGACTGCCCCTTGGACAGCGCCTGCACATCTGCTGCGATGGTCACCGTCGATCCGGTTGTTTCTTCTTTGAGTGCTGCCAGTTCCACTTGCAATATGGCTGTCTCCTGCCGTAGACGCTTGAGCGACTCGGTCGCTTCGTCCTGAGAGCTCTGGAGTGTCTGAATCAATTGTGCAGATTCTCGCTCCCGTGCCAAGAGATCGTCTGTACTTAATCGTACTCGAGCGAGGTCCGACTGAGATTCGTACATGGTGACGGCAAGCTTGGAGAACCCATCCCGAGTCTCGGAAAATCGTCGCTCCGCCGAATCTTGCAATTTTCGATGTTTGCCGTCAAGGTGTGCCTGCTGCGTTTGAAGTACCTCCATGACGCTCTCGATCTTGACCACGCGAGCGCGCAGCTCATCGGCAGTCTGCGTCATTCGCTTGTGCACCTCCTCTGGTTGAGGAGACGTCGTGAGCGGAGACGAGAAAACCTACGCGAATGCAAACTGCGCACCTATTTCGCACGTGAACGCGTCTGAAAGCGAGACGAACGCTTGATGGAGTACGCCAACCTGGCAATTCCTCACGTCAGCTTTTACAGAGTCGCAGTCCGATAGTCACATGACAACGCACTCTTGCATCCAGATCATGCAGCAGCTCATCTTTCTGTGCTGCCTCTCGTCCCTGATCCTGCATTGCCACTTTACTACCAAAGCTCAAAGTCTTTCACCAACTAGCGTACATCGAAGTTCTTCTTGAGCTGCTCGAGGTCCTGCGCCAAGCCATTCTTTTCGAAGGCAGCAGGTGTCAAACGCGCAAATCGCATCATCGGCCGACGTCCCCTACCGTCTTCTTGGTGAGCGTGACGGCCGACAGCGATTTGTCGGTCGTCGCCGCCAGCGCCTTGGACGCCACCGTCGCTCTTCGCATGTTGCCAGCCAGCCAGTTATGGTCCACTTGTGGAGATGATCCGTTTCAAGTTGAAGTGGGAAGGACTTGCTCTTCGTGGTGTGGGCCACCTCAATAAATCACTGACTTCTTCTTTCGTGTCGCGCTCGTGTGTCACTTGTGCCCCACCGAGGCCGTCGATCGACGATCGCTCCTGCTGGTGTCGTACTGTACGCTCGCGCTCGGTCTCCGCTCCGAGTTCACCACCTCCTCGCGCTCATCGACTCGACGCTACGCTACGTCGGACGCGAGGGTTTTTGTCTGAGAGGGACCTGGGGTGGTCCTCCGACACATTCTGACGTCGCCACCGTTTCGTTCGCGTCCCCCTCTCCTCCTCCACGGAACCAGGTCATTGACAGCCTACGGTACGTCGGCCGATGGTCCGAGGCGTGCTGCTGCTCCCTCTGGTAGCAGCGCTCGCGCTTCCTTCGGCCGCGCAGAGCTCGTCGTCTTCCTCTTCGTCGTCTGCGGCGTCTGTATCGACGGCAGAGGAGCTTGCGCAGGACTGGTTCACGTCCAACTTTGACGACAATGACACGCAACTGGCCGTGGGCATCTACTCGGAGCTCGCGGATGTGCCGACGAAAGACGCTATCTGTGCTCCAGCGCCCCCTCGCTGCAGCGCCGAACGGTTGAGACGGCCCCAAATGGCGGATGCCCCGACATCTTCACGGCCGTCAACGCGTCCTGCTCCTGTCTCTCAGACTACGCGAGCGATGATGGCGCCACATGGGAGTTCCGCGTTTCGAAGCGCTCCGAAGATGACAACGACAGCTACGCGACGACCATGAGCGCAGCAGACTCGCTCCCTATCGACTACATCCGCTCCTTGTTGGTACCCTCCACGCTTACGACATTGTAAGAATCCCCATGTAGAGTTTGGAAAACCGGGGCTCCAACACGCTGACAATGATCTGGCTGACTGTCTAGGCGAATCATTGGTGTCGGCGACACCCCGCAGAGCATCAGCTTCCTTCCCGAGGATCAGGACATCCCGGGCTCGACATTACCGATCGCTCTCAATGCCGAGGATACAAATGAAGGCACAGCTATCACCACAGTGTAAGGATGACTTGGTTGGCAGTGTGGGTTGATTTCTTCCGTTCTGACGTTGGTATTGTATGACAGGGAGATTGTCAACATCAACATGTCGAGCATTACGCAGACCGCGTCTACCTTCATGCCTTCGAACGCCATCAATATGTACGTCGAGTCTTCATTGTCACTTCTTTGTCAGAATCCTAACGGCCTTCGATGCCTTGTAGAACGCTGCGTAATTGCGGGCTCGTCAAGTTCGGATACAACTTCATGAAGGGACTCGACAACGTTCAATATTTGTACGTGGCATTTACCCCGCTCAATTGAAGCGCACAACAAACCACTAACGTCGGCATTGTCTTCACAGCGACATGTCTTCAAACTATCTTACAGCCGCATATGCCGGTTCGTCCATCCAGAACACGTGCTCAAACCAGCTCTGTGCAGTCGAAATTCTGTAAGTTTTCGCACTCACTTAATCATCGCCGACGTCAGCCCGCTAAATTGCTGCGATGCTTCGCTTCAGAACCTCACTAGCAACCACATATCGACGTTTCCTGAGGTTGTGTTCAACTTGGAGAACTTACGTGAATTGTAAGCTGTGAAACTGATGAGTTTTGGGAGAAGCTAGACTTGAGAAGCTGACTTTCGGGTGTGGTGTACAGATACCTCGCAGACAACCTGATCACCGACTTCAACATAAGTGAGTCCGTGTACGAGTCGATCCTTGCTCTGGAGGCGTTCACCTCGGATGCGACGAACGAAACGACCACCTGCACGAGTGGCGAGTGGAAAAGCGCCCACAACTCGACTTTCTGTGTTGTGACGAGTTCAGGGAGCACCACAACAGGTTCGTTGTCATCCTGGGCTACAGACCTATTGATCTCCAACTGACTTGTACTTGATAAACCACTTAGTGACGAGCTCAAGTGGCACCAAGACATGGGTATATGTCGTCATTGGCGTTTGCGCCGCCATCTTGATCGTGGCCGGGATCGTCATTCACCAGCGGTATATCCGCTACCGGAAGCAGAGCAACTTCTCCAAGAGCTTCGACTCGGAGATGGGAGACACGTTCAACTTTGACGACACCTTGGAGCATGTCGACTCGATCTTCCTGAACGACCCCGTGATCATTACGAACCGCATCGAATACAAGCACCTCAAGGTCGGCAAGTGCATCAGTCAGGGTGGCTTCGGGCTGGTGTTTGCCGGCGAGTATCACGGCCGGCGCGTCGCCATCAAGAAGATCCGCCCAGACCGCAGCAACGAAGTCCGTGAGATTGAGCAGTTCCTGAAGGAGATCATCCTTATGGCACAGCTGTACCACCCGCGGATCGTCGAATTCATCGGTGTGGCGTGGGACGTGCTGCGGCACTTGACGGCTGTGAATGAGTTCATGGACAATGGTGACCTGCGTAACGTGCTGCACGGCTTCAAGCAGCAGGGCACACGGCTGACGTGGGTTGGGCACATAAGGCTCGACTGTCGCTGCACGTGGCCGAGGCGCTCGAGTATCTGCACTCTCTACAGCCCAAGGTGATCCACCGCGACCTCAAGTCCAAGAACGTGCTGGTGAACATGCACATGGACGCCAAGCTGAGCGACTTCGGCATCTCCCGTCAGCGTTTCCGCGTGGAGACGCACATGACGGTGGGCATCGGCACTTCTTTCTGGATCGCACCGGAGGTGCTGCTGGGTCGCGACTACGACGAGCGCGCCGACATTTTCTCCTTCGGCGTGGTGCTGTCGGAGATCGACACGGACGACTACCCGTACTGGAACGACGCGAACGCCGGGTCTGGCGACGCTCGGGGGCAGCTGCAAGAAGCCGAGATCCTGAGCCTCGTGGCCGCCGGGAAGAAGCGTCCGGGCTTCTCCGACGACTGCCCCGCCGGGATCCTCGACCTGGCCGACCGCTGTCTGCAGAAAGAGCCCGAGGACCGGCCTAGCGCCGCCGAGATCGTCGTGGTGCTGCGGCAGCTGACAGACGAGGGCCTGGGGCTCGGCAGGGCGTCCTCCAGCTCCTCGAACTCGTCCACCGCGCTGCTGGGTGCGTAAATCGACTAGAAGTGTAATGTATGAGCCCTGGCAGCGCCTCACCACGAGTCTCATGGCGTCGCAACCTCAGCACCGGCGCCACCGTCCGGGCCTTTCTGAAAGCAGTGGCCCTTCCGCCCGCCACATGGCGTCAATCGACACCCTATACAATACAATCACGAGTCTACATCAATATCTACAAATATGAATTATGTATATGATTTTACCTGCCAAAATATATATTAATGCTCTCTTGCACGGTCAACTTGGCGCGCGTATTCGGCAGCTGCACGGGGCCTCGCGCACCTGATGACCGTTCCGGGACGGACTGGGCAAGCTTCGGGCGTCTCCCCCTAGAAGACGGCGGCGGCGCGCGCCTGGCGCGGGCCACTCGACGTCTGATACGCTGCGCGCCATGTCCTCGTCGTCCTCCGCGTCGCTGGCGGGCGACGCGAACGTCACGACGGCGCAGGAGCTCGCGCTCGAGTGGTTCGAAGCCAACGTGGCGCTGGGCCACGTGCAGCTGGCGGTGGGCGTCAACACGGCGCTGGGCAACTTGACGACGGCCGAGCGCGTCTGTGGAGGCTTCCAGCCGTCGCTGCAGGCCCGCAGCGCGTCCGGGCCGAACGGAGGCTGTCCAGACTACTTTGCGGAGCTCAACGCGTCCTGCGCCTGTCTCGACGGCTTCACGCAGACCGACGACGCGTGGGAGTTCAGGATCGCCAAGCCAAGCAGCAGCAACGCGAGCGAAGGACTGCAGGCGGTGGTTGACGGAGCCGCAGTCCTCCAGGTCGACTCCATCCGCACGCTGCTCGTGCCGCCGAGTGTTACCACGCTGTACGTCGCTGTGCTGGAGAATCCAGGGTCGTGAGCAATGGACGAGGGCTCATGATAGGACTTGGTGGTTACAGGAAGCTTGTTGGGATCGGAAGCGACCTGCCCAAGTTCGACTTTGTGCCCCAGGACATTGACATCCCAGGCACGACGCTGCCGCTCGCGATCAACAGCGAGGACACGAGCGCGGACACATCCATTACCACCGTGTACGTGTTGTTGGCTGCGTGTACTGAGGCTTCGTCTGAAGATTCGCTGATTCCAAACGACAGATATATCGAGAACATCGACCTCAGCTCGATTGTGCTCTCGGCCTATGATTTCTTTCCAAGCACGGTGCTCAACTTGTGCGTCTCAAATCCTAGCCTTGTTCTTAACTTCTTTTTGATGCCTAACGTGTGTGCTGCTGAGGGACAGAACAATGCGGAACTGCAACCTCACCAAGTACGGCTACGGATTCATGCAGGGCATCGCCATTACGTATCTGTACGTGCAGGAGCGTCGATCTTCGATGGAAGTAGGCTGGGTTTTGACGATTGTTGTGATTATAGTGACGTGTCATCCAACCGGATGGAGGGGGCCTACGCAGGCTTCGTGCACGCAACGTCGTGCTCAGACCAGCTCTGTGCCATTCAAAGCTTGTGAGTGCCTTGCCGAGCAAAACTTCCTTAGCAAAAGGATTCTGACAGATTCTCTGCGCGCATAGGAATCTCACCAACAACCTGCTGCCCGCTTTTCCCACCTCGGTGTTCGGCGTCGACGATCTGCAAGAGCTGTATCTTCGCGGCAACCCGATTACAGACTTCAACATGAGCGAGTCGATATTCAACTCCGTGCGTGAGCTGCGCGTATTCGAAGCGGACCCAGTCGAAGGCGCTTCATGCCCTGACGGAACGTGGCAAGTGGCACACAACTTCACATTTTGCGTCACCAACGCCACTGCCTCAGCAACAGGTACGCTCACGCAATGAATCGTACTGTAAAATGCATGGATACTAATTTTTGGCGAGTGTTATGCAGCCCTCACTGAATCATCAAGCACGTCCAAATATCTCATCTACGGAGTTATCGTCGGCGCCGCGGTCATCCTTATTCTCGTAGGGATTGTTATCCAGCAGCGGGTCTTTGGCAAGCGTCGCAAGCGTCGTGGAATCAACGGAGAAGAAAGCTGCTCGTCGAATGACGAGTATGACACGCTCAACTTCGACGACACTTACGTTCAAGTCGACGCAGCGCTGCTGGATGATCCCGTTCTGGTAACCAACCGCATCGACTACAAGGAGTTGAAGTTCGGGAGCTGCCTGAGCAAGGGTGGATTTGGGCTCGTGTTCGCTGGCAAATTTCGGGGTCGGCACGTGGCCATCAAGAAGATCCGCCCAGACCATAGCAGCGAGGTGCGAGAGATTGAGCAATTCCTGAGAGAGATCATCCTCATGGCGCAGTTGTACCACCCGCGGATCGTCGAGTTCATCGGTGTGTCTTGGGATGTGCTGCGCCATCTCTCTGCCGTGACAGAGTTTATGGACGCGGGTGACCTGCGAAATGTTTTGCACGGGTACAAACTCCAAGGCAAACCGCTGACTTGGCTCGACCACAAAACAAACATTACGCTCCATATTGCTCGAGGCTTTGAGCTACCTGCACTCGCTGCAACCGAAGGTCATTCATCGCGACCTGAAATCCAAGAACGTGCTGCTTAACTTGCACCTCGAGGCGAAACTGAGTGACTTTGGCATCTCACGCCAGCGTTACCGTGTCGTCACACATGATATGACGGCGGGAATCGGCACGTCTTTCTGGATCGCGCCGGAGGTGCTACTCGGACGCGATTACGACGAGCGCGCCGACATTTATTCATTTGGCGTCGTGTTGTCAGAAATTGACACGGATGACTACCCATATTGGAACGACGCGAACCCGCAGGCGAACTCGTGGCAAGATCCGAGAGGCAGAGATTTTGAGTCTTGTTGCTGCTGGAGACATGCGTCCAGCGTTCTCAGAGTCGTGTCCACGTGCCATTCTCCAGCTGGCCGACGCCTGCCTCAGCAAGAATCCAAAGGACCGTCCCAATGCCGCCGAGATTGTTCTCGCTTTGCAACACCTGGAGTCGTCGCTCCGAGGTTCGGCCGTGTCACCCCCAGTCTCTCCCTCTTCATCAGGAGACCCGTGGTCGGTGCGAAGCTCGAGTGCGTAATATTTAATCGGAGGAATTGAAGGGGCCTTTTTCCCTCAGAACATGAAATTCGGCTTGTGATGTGGAATCTTGTGCACAGCAACCGTTTCTCGTGCAAAAATTGGCGAGGCAGACAGCCGTTGAGGGTTGAGCACCGACTGAGTTATGAACATGCGAGATCTTTCGGAAGGCAAGATAATTTGGGTGTCAAGAGTATTGGGTGGCTGGCCAAAGTGACGAGTGGCAAGGCTCTCCGTCGGTTTCCGGTGCTCGCTGCTCTTTCTCAAAAAGCCAAAAGCGCACCATCACCAGCCATCTTTGGTTCTGCGAGCCGACGGGCTGCCCCACCTCAGCCTTTTAGTACTTTGTGCGCGTCTTCGTGTCGACGTTTGCCGCTGGAACGCGTTGAAGCTGCAGGTATGCGACCAGTTGACCATAGCATGAGCCGTATCTATCCTCGTCGTGCCCCCGACTCATCCAACTAATTAGTTCTTTGGCCCCCCGGTGGGGCTTGTAACGTCATGATCGCAAGCGACCGATGGAGCTTCTCAACTGGGAATAGACGCCGAAACTACGGGCCTCTCGCTGCGTTTCGACCTCAAGCCAAAGCTGGCACTCATTCTACTCTGCTCGATCGCGTGCTGCTCGCTGCTCTCAGCATCGCCTTCATTTCCAACTTTGGCGGCTGAGACACTCGCATCGCGTCGACCTCGAAGCGCTTACTGCGGCTGCACTCAACTCACCTAGCACGGCCTTGAAACAGAATCGACAGTTTGTCTCTAACTTGTCCGCTTTCGACTCCAATGTACTACCCAATCGACAACCAACTCGACTCGACTCTCCAGAAGCAGCTCTCGAGTACTCTGGGGCAGCCGTACCATCCCGAGCGATCTGCTTCCTCCACGGCTATGACTCCGATCAAGCCAGCTAAATCACCAGCCGAGAAGGGGAGATCCATTCTTGAGTACTACACTCAAACGATGCCGCTGTCAGCCGCCTGCCAAAGCGTACAGAAGCGATGCACGGTCGTAGGTTGCACAAAGATTTCGGTTAGCCGAGGGCTTTGTCGAGGTCATGGTGGTGGTCGGCGATGCCATTTCAAGGATGGCTGTACCAAAAGTGCTCAGAGTCGAAGCATGTTTTGCTGGGCTCACGGTGGCGGCCAAAGATGTGAGGTCCGCAGTGCATGCGCTCGCGAAAGTCCAAGCGGTTTTGTGTTGCCCATGTGAACTTAGAAAACGAGCAGGCAGTGGCTATTGCCACAGCAGCCAAAGAACCACCTCGTCAGCGAAGAGCAGTCAAGAACGTTGAGGAAAGGCGTCCTCTTCGAGCTGTTCTGGATGGGAGTGTCCAGCCTTCATTGATGGATTCACAGGACAAACCGAGACGGCGACTCCCAAGCATTGGTCAGGCCTTGCAAGAAGCCTCACGCACTCGACCCAATTTGCCAGGAAGGGCTCTACTTGGATTTTGCGCGTAGATATTCAATCAATCATACATCATGTAATATTTTGATGGCTTCTCAACTGGTTCTACTTGCGGGTTCTCGAGCAAGTTGGTGGTTGTGTTACGCTGCTTTGCAGCTGCGTTCAGGGAAAACCTTGGTCGAAATCTTGCGGCCAAGTCGATTCTAGCACACCTACACATACGATCTACTGCTGCAGCGCCCCTGCCTGCACGGCCATAGACGTACTGCTGCCACTCATAACATGAAACTGCTTGCATGGATTTTTACCAGCGCCGCCCATGTGGGGGGAATGCAGATGAGGAGTCGTCTTCGGCGGTCTCGAAGTAAGTCGACGACGTGAAACTTGCATACACTGACGAAGAAGAAGCGGGTGGGAACCGCGGGATCGGTATGAGGTGGACTCGGGACGGCACGAAGGAGAGCCTCACTTAGACTTGGAAGAGCCGTCGACCTCGCACCAAGCATGGGAGAAATATCACTGCCATGAGCTGCAAAGGCCTGCAAATCTCCGGTAAAGCCCGTCATTGCGGGGGAGAATGCGCTAGTCCTTTCACCGGCGTCTTGATAGCGCGGTTGTTGTGAGTGGTATGACTTCAAACGCGCAGAGCTTTCGTGGTCGATGGCATTCCCTCGGCGTGTGTTTTCCTTGTTGCCAGCCCCAAAGCTGCTGGTGTACACGGATGACACGTCACTGTCGGTGGTGATAGTGGATCGCCCACCAATACTATCGTCCGAGTCCATGCCGGCTGTCACGTGCGCGCTAAAATCATTTGACATTTGACGCTTCAACGGAGGGAATGCGACAAGCGGCGCCGAAGCAACTGAGGCGATCGAAGCAATTGACGCAGACGGGGAACTCGACGGAGAGGGGCGGGGCGGGGTCGATGGAGCTGATGACGGTCGAGGTGGCACGGTCTTCTCCATCTCCACGTGGTCGACGCAGAAGCGCTTGGTCTTGCGACTCCGGCGGCAGTTTGGCGCCTCACAGCGCTTACCGCCTCCATGAGCCCAGCAGTAGGGGCTTCGACTCTGCGCGCACTTGTTGCATCCTGGCGACTGGCAGCGGCGTCCTCCGCCATGACCGCGACATAAGCCCTTACTAACGGCGATCTTGCCGCACTCGTCAACGGAGCAGCGCTTGGCGCCGTATCCCGTAAGCAGCGCGCGGGCAAGTGACGGCGCAATGGGGGTCTTGGTCTTAGGGAAGATCATGGTCTCCGGGTCCGACTCGCTCGCGCTCGCGACGCGTGGACTCTCCTCTCGTGCGCTTCTTGCTGCTGGCCTTGCCCTTGGCCGTGCCATCAGACAGCGTCGCGGGCGAGCGCGGCTGGGGAGCCGCCGCGCCATCAACCTGGACGCTCTGTCCTCCAGGCGCGGGCGCTGCCCACTGCTGCATCGCCGGTCGCGCGCTCCTTGCAGCGCCTTCATCATCCGAGTGGGTGGAAATGGACATGGCCTGGAAGGCCATGTGCTGGTCGTCCTCCTGCACGCGGTTGATGGTCACTGGCAGCGCGCCGTGCATCTGGGCGTGCGTCTGCGCTCCCTGCGCCGCCGGGTCCAAGTACTTGCCGACGGCGCGCAGCAGCTGCTCGCGCCTCTCATGCTGTAGCAGTGCGGGCCCCGCCGCTCCGTTCGCGTGCGCAGCCTGCCTCTGCCCCGCCTGCAGCAGCGGGAACGACCTCGCCACGTCCTCCAGCGTCGTCCTGTCCTCCTGGGCCTGCCCAATCGCCCCCGACGCCCGCAAACCGTCGCCATTCGCCGCCTCGGCGCCGCTCTCGACGCTGTGGCGCACGTTCCACGCCATGGCGCGCGGGAACAGCCGGTGGCGCAGCATGAGCGCGGCCGCAGACGCCACGGCGTCCTCCAGCGCGGCGTCTCGCGCGTCCATCGCCAGTCGAGCAGCCGGCGGAAGCCCAAGTGACGGCCTGTCTTGGGCTTTGGTTGAGTGTGTTGTCATGGTTGCACGCGGCAGAACGAAAAATGGCGGCTGGGAAAGGGTGGGGTTTTTGAGCGCTGATTGGTTGGAGGGAAGTGGTTCTGACCAATCAGAAGGGGTTTCATGTGGTGAAATGGCGATTTTGGGCAATTTTGGGGGCATTTTTGCCCGGCTCACTTTTTCGAGTTCGTCGACATTGCATACGCGACAGCGACATTTTCGGTAATCAGTTATGACGGAAAAGAAGGAAAATCAATTGGAAAATCCACGCTTTTTTAGTAAATGATATGGGAGTTTGTATGCAGGAGCAAAATGCGGCAAGAAAAATGCTGAGCCAGTCGGCATGACATGCGTCACTCGCTGCAAGCTATGGAAACCTGCTGGCGGTGCGACTGATGTTCGACGACAAGCTGTGGTGGTGGTGCCCACGCCTCGCGCCTCTAGTCGAAAATCACACCACAAGTTACTCGAGCTCGACTCATCGAGCTCTACACTCATAGAGAGCGGGGAGCTCGACCGCTCCGAGAGGTTGCACAAATGTCGACCGGACCGCCGCGCATCTCGCGGATTGCAAAGCTGGATCTTCTAGGCGCCACTCAACCTCGACTGCAAGTTGAGTACGCGTGGCAGTGGGCTCGTAGACCGGGCGGCCGAAGCTGTCGCAGAGCGATGGGCTGTTGACTCCCCTCCTGGTATAACACGGTTTGCTCGCAATTCCAGCGGTCGGACGTACTCTCGATCAAGAGGGGTCGTTGAAATCCCGTGCGGACCTGTGCCAGCTCGGTCGTCTACTGCGTACAGATGGGAGGAGCAGCCAATGCAAGTTAAACCTGATGCGGGCAAGTACTGCAACGGCGAGAGGTCTGACCACCACGGCGAACGATGTCAGCGCAATGTGTCACAACCCACGCCTGTTAGAGAGATGCGGAGCCTTCGCGAAAGGTGGTAGAGCGCCTCTTTTCGCGCACAGCTGACGTACGTTGGTGAACATGTCCCGCAGCCGCGCTCTGCTCTCGTGAGCAATGCTTTCACGTCCCTCCTTGTCCTCGCGCCGCGTCGTCGAAGGCCAAGCCCGAGACAACCTCAGAAGTCTCGGGCTTGGAGTTTACTACAAGTATCGCACGTCGGACCAATGAACGCAGCAGCAAAACGTCCTAATCCGAGCGCCCGTTAGTCTGTACAGTACCCCAGACTGTGAATCGGGCGAACCAACAGAAGAGGATGCCACTTGGAAAGAAGGGCTGGCTGGCTGCCTGCCTGCCTGCTCTTCTGCCTTGCATGCCTTTGCTCGAGATGAAGGAAAGGATGCAGCCGATCGGCTCTGGAGACACGCTGGCGTCGTACGGCGCTGTCCATCACTATCCAGGCGAGTATAGGCCGTCGTACGGCAATGCACAATATCCGGACGGCGGTCCTTTGTCATGAAGAGATGTCTCTCAACGAGCCGTCCCCACTTGACGCCTCAAAGGCTAGCTACACTACCGCGACACGCGGCAAACCTGAATGTGGATTTACTTGTTGCGACGTTTGCTTGCTTTCGTGCTCGAGTTCAGCTGCAGCAGCCATTGTGTTGCCATTGATTTGAACTCATGCTTGAAAAGCGATTCGAGAGCAGGGAAGGATAACTCTTCGCTTCTCGGCTAGCTCACGCTCCAATCAAACCTCCGATCCTCGCCACTGTCATGGCCCAGTGATACGCACCACGTAAGTGATCACATCAATCTGCACTAATGCTGAGGAGGTCAAGTCTCCCATCGTGTGGCGGGGCTTTAGTTTCGCGTAGGCATTAATGCAGGAGATGGGCGAGCTGAAGCAATGCTTCAAGGTCCAAGCTTCGCAGCCTAAGCGAGACCTTCCCTCCATGGCGTAAAGCTGCGTAGAGGCGAATGCATTCTGTTCGGTGATCTTAGTCATCTGTCCTGAGCCGGTCCTTTGTCAAACGCGAACAGACTGCGGCTCTCTGCTGCGCTTCAGCTGTCCACTGGCAAAATCACTGGATCGAACAAGCATGTTCCTGTCCCTGAACTACAGCGTCGCCAGCCCAGCTGCACTGCAGTCGCTCAGGGCGCATGCGCGTCTGGCCAGTCGTCTGCAGACACGAAAGCAAAGGTGTTCCGCCGTAATCACAAGGTGGCCTCCAATTTCACTGCGAGTCTCTCCCCCCAAAGAAATTTGCTCGATGAATAGTCGCGAGATGCTCAACAGAGAGAGAGAGAAAAGAGAGAGAAGCTCATCGTCATAAGTGGAAAGTGTGAGTTGTTGACTTTGGATCGCCTAATGAACGGCAGTACGACGCGGTAGAGATCGCTCCGGCGAGGGATCCGTCGCGTGTTCGGTGGTGCCGCGACATGAAGCTCCATGCTCCCGCAAGTGGGATGATTTTCTCCACTCTAACTCATTACAACCTGCCATTTTTTTCCGAAACATACTTATTGAAGGATGCGATGAATCCGCGGTTAGGGTCGAATGGATACCCCTGTCAAGACTCGAGAGATGATTGGCCAGTTAGATGACTCGTCCCACCATCCGATTGGCCGACGTTCAACGAACCGCTACCCCACGTTGCACTCAGTTGACGGGCGGATACACTGCTGGTACGGTACGAATGGCTAATGCGCACAAGTCCAGCGTGGCGCGACGCTTGTCCATGGATTCTCGGCGTCTCGCCAGAGAGCGGACCGCTCATTTGCGCTCGTGCCGGGACTCGACGAGCTCGAGATGAAGGCCACGGCGGAGATTGACAAGCGGCAGCTCAGCGGCAGCGACAGCGACTCAGACAATGCGCTCGCGCTCGCTCCAGCCCCCGAGACCAGAGACAACACCAACCGAGCGTGCACGGGGCCGCACCACCCGTTCGTGCGTCGGTCGTCCACGCTGCTGCCGCTAGCGGCGATACCGGGGGCTCGACAGCAGGACGGCTCTCGATCGACGCTGAGCTACCGATCCGACAGTCCCATGGCCAACGCCGAGGTCGTCGCCGTCTACGCGCAGCCGCCTGAATCGCCGACAGAGACGCCATACGCGAGAGCGGATGCTGCCTACGCCTTGAGACGCAACGAGATTGCGGATGCGGCGCTGTCGAGTGGCATCACGAGACAACTCGCCGCACTCTATATCCACGTCGACCTTACGACTGTCGAGCGCGTGCGCTGGCTCGCGTTCTTCACAATCTTGTTGTACCTTCTGACAAGTTGGTTTTGCCACTACTACATCGTCGCGGGGCTCGGTGTCTTCACGGGTTTGCTGGGAATCGCAGCGTGCAGTCGACCACACTGCTCGCGCTTGCTGCCGTGGATCAAGACCTTCATCGTGCTCAACTACATCGTGATGGCACTGCTAGTGTGGGTTTTCATCCGCACACTCGCGATTGACTTGCCGTACTCATCGTCGAGGTCGTTGAAGGATCACAACAACGACCAAGCGAACGAGATCCTCGTCATCCTCGTTGTTCCGATTGCCTGGCTGCTGCATTGGCGCACTCAGCGCCTCGCACGAATGTATAGACGCGAGTTCGACATGATCGAGGCAATCGCATACCACGATCGAAGCGCCGGGCTTCCACGGTTCAGACGTCCACCGAGCTCCACGAGCTCCATGTCGTCACTGTCGCCTTCGTCGTCGTCGAGTTCGTCCAGGTTGTATTAGAGTGTAAGATAGAGAATCCTACCATGTAAGTTAGGTACCGCAGCAAAGTGAACAAAGTGCGATGGCGAGTTTTGGTGATGCAACGGTGTATTGTCGAGATGCAAATGCAAATGTGGAGCTCACACATTGCAGCTAGGGCTTGCTAGGAAAGAGAGAGAGGACTACGAGTTCTCTGATCTATCGATATCGAGACGACTAGAGGATGATGTCGATGTGGACGCGGACTCAGACGACTTACAACTGGCGCAGGCTGCGACCTGGCGCGACCGAGGTCGTGGCAGGAGTCTCGGATGGTGCAGGAGTTGTGGCAGCCGGAGTAGAAGTCGTTACAGCCGGTGTCTGAGTTGGAGTCGCCGTTGTCGGGGCGGGAGTCTGAGCAGGAGCCGCCGTCGTTGATGCTGGCACTGGAGTTGGTGCTGGTGTCGTCGACGCAGGAGCCTGGGTAGGCGCGCCGGTAGTCGCGGTAGGGGTAGCTGCAGTTGAGGCGGGTGTCTGAGTAGGAGTAGTTGTTGTTGCCGTTGGCGCCGAGGTCGCACTAGCGGAAGGCGTGGTCGTCGGGAGGTTCGTGGGCGATACGGTCGCACTAGGGGTCTGAGTGGGAGTCGGGGTTGTGTCTGCACCAGGAGCTCCATGCACGAAACCTGCGCCGTTATCCTTGTGATGGTGGTGGTGGAAGTCGTCTGATGAGTCATCGTCTTCCTGGCAAGTGGGGCAAGGGGCCCTAGTCGGGCATGGAGCCTGCGTGCATCCTGGGCACGGCGTCGGAGTCGGCGTTGGAGTCGACGTCGGTGTCGGCGTAGGCGTTTGGGTGCACGGCGCATGCGTCGTCGTAGCCGGAGTGGGCGTGGAGGTTGGCGTGGGCGTGTGAGTGCACGGTGCGTGACTGGTGGCAGCGGGGGTCGGGGTCGGCGCCTGTGTTGGTGTCAGTGTGTGTGTGGGCGTCGGAGTTTGGGTCGGTGCTGGCGTTGGCGTAGGGGTGTGAGTGGGTGGTGGAGTAGGCGCTGAAGTCGAGGGCGGTGTAGTAGTTGGCACTGAAGTAGGTGGATTTGTGGTCACCGGCGTAGCTGTGGTGGAGGTTGGAGTAGCAGTGGTAGTGGATGGGGCGGCTGTGGTGGTCGATGGAGCGGCTGTAGTCGTAACAGGAGTCGCCGTAGTTGAAGCTGGTGCAGCTGTAGTCGTAACAGGAGTCGCCGTAGTTGAAGCTGGTGCAGCTGTGGTTGTTGCTGGTGCAGCTGTGGTTGTGGCTGGAGTAGCAGTGGTTGTAGCAGGAGGCGAAGTCGTGGTGGATGGAGTTGCCGTAGTTGTTGCTGGAGCAGCAGTAGTGGTCGCTGGAGCAGCAGTTGTGGTTGCTGGAGCACCCGTCGTGGCGTCTGGGGTAGCAGTCGTCGTTGCCGGGGTGGCAGTCGTACTCGCAGGTGCAGCCGTGGCCGTGGCTGGAGCAGTAGTTGCAGGTGTTTCAGTGATTGGTGTCGTAGACGTTGGTGTGGCCGTCGTACTGCTAGGTGTAGCCGTTGTGGTTGAAGGCACCTCAGTGGTTGTCACTGGACTAGAAGTTGTTGGGGATGGAGTACCGTCGAACGGTGTGCTTTCATCGGAACCTCCAGCTGGTGAAGGCGTAGTGGCCGCTGGTGTAGACGTCGTGGTCGCAGGCGCTTCGGTGGTAGCCGCTGGACTAGGAGTGGTCGGAGCAGGAGTGTTGAGCATCGCGGTCTCATCAGAACCTCCAGTGTTCTTGGTGCCTCCAGTCGTTGTAGATGATGGCGTGGGCGTGGGAGTAGGCGTGGATGTGGCCGGCGCTTGCGTACCGCAGCTAGGAGCTTCGGTAGAAGCCGTCGCACCCGTCTTGCTGCACGCTGTGTTAGGGAAGCAGCCGAAGATGCCGCCAGAGTCTGGAATAGATTCGCAGGACGCTCCATAGTTGAGTCCCGGCTGGGGTTCCGGGCAGGTTCCGTTCTCGATGCCAGCGCAGATGATTGGGCCCTTTGTCCAGAATGACGTTTGATTCTGATAGCTAGGCAGACCATGTACCTCAACTGCAGCCCAGCCCGTCAGGTCGGTTGGGACGGCCACGTGTGGGCACCTTGGGTCCTCGAAAGCTCGGACCGACGTCGCAATGGCGATCGCAGCGAGCACGAGAGCGACGTGAACCTTGGTCATGTTGGCTGGTGATGGCTGGGGAGGGTAAGGACTGGCTAGTGCAGTGGCTTGTGCTGTGGCAAGCAAGTTGTGGAATGAGCTGCAAGATCGGGCAGATCTTGCGAATCCGTTGCCAGACGGAGGCTAAGCGTGTACTGGTTGCAGTGCGAGTGACTAGAAACGCCCGAGCCGGTGGTCGTTTGACGCAGTCATGGTGTCAGTCTCCGCGAAACCCATAGGGATGTCTGGATTCTTGCTGCCGTTGCCAGACGCGCGCCGTAGCCACACGACCAGCTCAACAGAGGCCCAGTAAGTGTTCCGTTTCTTCATGGGTACCAGGGCGAGAACATTCCGCCCGCCTTCGTGCAAGCGCAGTTGCCAAACCTCGTGCTCGATGTCAGTGCATCAGCTAACATGAAACACTCGTGCGACGTGACATCCGCCAGCAGTTGCCGGTCTATTTCGGCCAAGCTCGACCTGCGATCGTGTGGCGAATCGAAACCCCCGCAAGTCTCTACTCTTCGAGTCGAAGGCTTGAGTCACGCCGCTTCCTCTATGCGATCGTTCCGTGCAGCCATGAGCCAGGCAACGCCACCACCTGCACCTCATCGCATCCTCCACCACCAACGAAACCAATATCAACCTCCACTTTTCTGCAGAGTCCAGTGCTCCGCCTCGAAGCAGCCGAAGCAGCAGTGGAAACAGCTCAATCAGCACGATCAGCATGGATCAACAGACCCTCAGCATGTCCAAAACCTCGGTCTCCAATGCTCGCCAAGTTGAAGCTGCCGCTGTCCGCCGCAACATCTAAACCCCAGTATGCCCCCATACTATCCAATCAAATCCCTCCATTTCCTCCTTTTCGTCCAATCCGCCTCCGTCGCTCGCTCCCCACACATTCCCCATACACTAGCGAGAAGAGCCATCATGCTGCTCGAGGTGCTGGACGGCAAGACGGACGTGCTGGGGCTCATCGTGGGCTGGCTGTCGTTCGCGGACTGGAAGGCGCTCAGTGCCACCAACAGGTATGCGGCGCGCTCGCAGCTGCGCCGGCTCGTCTTCTCGCAGTGCTCGCTGCGGCTGCCTCCTCCGCCGCCGCTTTCCTCGCCTTCCAAGCCCTCGAGCGCCGCCGGATCGCCGCTGCGGGTGCCATGGAGCGCGTACGTGGCCGGCTGCTTTTTGCGTGGGGCCGACAGGAACATGCTGGCGTGCGTCACGTCGGTGCGCATCCCGTACTCGTGCCTCAACCTGCTCGAGATGCTGCGCTTCCTGCCGAGTCTCAAGGTCGTGCGCTTCTGGGCGTACCCGTACGAGGAGCCAGAGGTGCCAGAGCACAAGCCGCTCAAGCACGGCAAGAAGCTGAGAGCTGGAGGCAGCAGCGCGGCTGGAAGAGAGCTCGCCAACGAGGAGCCTGCGATCAATGTCGCGGCGCTGGTCAGCCTCGCCCCGACCCTGAGGGAGCTCCACGCCGTGGACATGGACGTCGCGCTGGCCGAGCTGCCCGAGCTCGCAGACGGGCCTGCGCGTCTTGAAGTGCTGGATTTGTCGATTAGCGACCTGGATGAGCTCCCGCCGCCGCTTGGCATGCTCTCCAACTTGAAGTGGCTCAACCTGCGCCGCTCGAACGTCATTGACCTCAGTTTCCTCGAGAACTTGCCGGAGCTCATCTTTCTCGACGTGTCTGAGACGAGAGCGACGGACTTCTTGCCCGTGCGCGGGCTCCACAAGCTCGAGTCGCTGAATGTTAGCCGCAATTGGATGGCGAGTGCGTCGTTCCTTGCCGAGCTGACAAATCTGAAGACCCTCAAGATGAGCAATGTTGGCGCGATGGATGCACTACACCTCCCGCTCGCCGAGTCGAGCAAACTCGAAGCGTTGCAGCTTCAAGGCACGCGATTGACCGATCTCGAGTTTGTGCGCAGCACCCCGGAGCTCAAGTACTTAGATATTCGATGGACGGAAACGGCTGACCGACGGCCACTTGCATCGTTGCGACAGCTCGAGCGCCTGCTATTTGACGTCATCTCTACCGCAGGAGGTCTTGGAATGGGCCGAGAAGTGGTTGCTGTGGGTGGCGGCGCCAACAATGACGATGGTGTTGGAGTTGGTCCTATTGGCGGTGGATTCGAACTCGCGAGCGACTGGCTCCGCAGCCTCCACAAATTGAAAAAACTGCGCGTGTATCGCCGCGACGACTTCGAAGATGACCCGCTGCCTTTCGAGGAGCAAAATGAAGAACAACGCCATCAAGAGGAAGTACAAGAACAGCAGTGGCAGGAGCAGGAGCGACCGATCCACCAGTTGCAACAGTCAGTGGCACCGACAGCTCTTGAAGTTCGACGTGTGGACGGCACTTTCCTCCTTGACCTGGCAAGCGAGGAGTTAAAGTCGGTTGACCTCCCGGCTCTTGTTGACTATACACCCCTAGCCTCGCTCTCATCGACTTTGCGGCATTTGCGGTTGCAGCAGTGGACACATGACGATTTGCAGCGAATTGCCAACCTTACGACCAGTGGTGAACTGTACGCTCTCCGACGCCTTTCTTTGGAGCTTCCTCCAACGCAAATCCACGAGCTAGTCGACTTGCAACCACTTGAGTGCTTCACACAGATCACCCAGCTGGAGTTGATTGACGCTCTTTTTGAGGATTTGTCGCCCATTGGCGCGCTTACGTCGCTCGAGACGTTGGACTTGTCACTACTTCACCGCGGAAAGCGTTTAGTTGCTCGTCGCCATGTTCAGCACCACACAACTTTCGAATTCCTTTCTCAGCTGGAGAATTTGCAGGATCTCAAGCTTACGGGCCGAGTTGATTTCAAAGACGCCAGTGTTCTCACTGGGCTTGTCAAGCTTCAGAGACTGTCGTTAGGCGCTACCAAGGTGGAAGATGTTAGTCCACTGGCGACTCTAACGTCGCTGGAGCTCCTTGACCTTATGTCAACGCCATTGACGAACGCTGATGCACTTGAGACGCTCGAAAAGCTGGAGGAATTGTGGCTCCCGGACATGGTTGACTGCGAGGTGTTCCGTCGTGGTCTCGAAGGACACGAGGCTGGCGGCCCCGTCAAGTTCCGTCGCCTGCGTGCGATCTGGCATCCGAATGACTACAACTGCCTCTGGACTGATCATAAATTTTAGCTGTTTGTGGCAGGAGCAAGACCTTCCCGGTAAACACGGAACGATCTTTACCCAATGCGTAGACTTTACTCTTCCAACGACCTTGGCTACTGAATGGAGATCTCGACACTTATTCTCACATTCTAAATCAATTCCAGAGTCGACAACAGCAAACCAGAAACCATTTGTTCAGCTTCAAAACACGTTCGTCTATGTTATCGGTAAATATGAGTCGCAGAAACTCGAATCGAGATGTGCTCGATACCATTATAGATGTTCAACGATGTACTCGAAGGCATTCCTTTGGCCCTTTCAGTCGGTCTCATTCTTGGTAGTCTACATCTCCAACTTGTCCACCTGGCGCCACGTCATGCCCAGCTTCATGGCGACTACACAAGCATGAGAAGCAGCAACGAGTGCAAATTCGATACTTATCTGTTCATCCTGTAGCATCAACCCCACGAGCGAAGCAAATGCGAAGACGAACCACAGCAGCGTGAAAGTGTCCACTGACTCTGATAGGAACGACAGGAGACGCAAAACTGCCGACTGGATAAGAAAGACCACCCACTTGATCTTGGTAGCGATGTTGATAGCCATCAAAACTTGATCCTCAAGCCAATGATAGCCCACCAGCTGCCCGATAATTGTCTTCCACTCGTGATCATACTTCGCGGCTTTCGTAGGAATTTCGATTTGGTCGGCGTATGGCACAGCTTGCTCACGTACAATCCAATTTAGCCCGTCCTCGTAGCCCAGGTCGAACACCCACCGCAAGTTTTGCTCTGAAGGCGGGTACATTGACCACCAAGCGGGAACGTAGCGGGATGGCTGAATATCCGCTCCTGCGAAGATGTTGGGACTCACCGTGACGGTCTTGAGCTCACGTCGCTTCGGCTTTTGAGCATCCGAGTCATCTTCGTCACTGCCACTATCTTCATCTTCGAACTCAGGGAATACTGGTTGGTTTTCTGTGAAGCCTCCGTCGATGACCCATTCGTCATCGTGCTTGAACGGTAGACCAACAATTGGCGTGGCACAGCAAGAAGCGAGCAACGTGTTCAGCAAATGGTCAAAGTCCCTGAATTGTGACTTCTTGCGAGCCTTCCACGCCGTCAGCGACGTGTAGACAACCGTGCAGCACTCGCTGATCTTGTCAAGCTTCGAGGCGTCCGTGTGGCGGGTGATTGCGCCGATCAGGTACTCGCGAACTTGGAACGGACCCTTGAGCGACCAGTGAGCCCTGGGGAGATACTTCTTGATGGTGGTCTCAACCATGGCGTCAAAGTCGTTATCAGCAGCAATTCCGACAATTGCGAGACTGCCAGCTGATGTGCCAATAAACCGCGCGTCGTGATGCAGACCGTGCTCACGGAGCGCTTTGGCTACACCGTACATGTAGACCATGAGCCAACCACCTCCGGAGAAGGAGAATCCGAGCTGCGGCTTGGACGTGTCCTGTTCCTCGCCAAACTGCGAGTCGACTGTCGATGGTGCCGTGTAAAGCAACGAGCCAGCCAATCGACGTGACGATCTTCGGCTCAGGCGCTGGTGGTGGCGATGGTGCTTCGTGTTGCTAGAGGTTTCCTGTTCGGTGTGTCCATGCGTCTTTTGTTCCTTCCGAAGCAGCTTCAGCTCCTTTCGCAGCTCCTTTTGCTCTCGCCGGAGAGCCCTGTGCTCGCGATGCCTGTGCACGAGTCTGTCGACGACTGGTACGCGGAAATGCACCATGGCTTTGGTGAACTACTACAGATGAGTGGCTGTTGGCGTTGGCGATGCTGCTCTGCTCGGTGCGAGGAAAATCGGCAAGTGAGAAGGTCGAAAAAGAGAATTCCTGTTGAGCTCAAATGGAGGAAAGCAAGGGCGAGAGCAGTCGATAGCTCTGGATATTTGTGAGGGGTTTCAACGGGATCAGCTTGCACTGAAGTGAACTATGCAGACGTACAATACTCGTAGTGAACAACGCGAATCACTGGTGATCCTATCAGCACCTGTGATATTGTCAAAAAACCTGTATCAATAAATAGTTACAATAATAAAATATTCAGTTGTGTAAATAATTATGTTAAAATGACTGTATAAAAGGATTATCAAGTATCTAGAGATATAAATAAGAAGTCCTTATTCGGGTGGTTTATTGACTGCCTCATATATTTGAGCTGATACACGTGTGGGCGATCATCACTGATGGTCCCCACTTCTCACTTCGGCGAAGTCATATATTTTGACCATGCAGGCCAGCCATTTCCCGAAGCTTCGAGCTGTCAAGCTGAGAGTCTCAACTGATGTATCCCCAGAGACCGCACAGCAAATGGATTCACCCGCCGATCAACCCCAGTGATGGTGCCCTCCTCACACTCTCTTCAGCCGCGCAGCTGCTTCAAATGCGGTTAATTACAGTAACACCATCCATTGGAGCTCTCAGTACGCTTTGTGACTCGCCAACATCATAGTTTTCAACCAAAGCTTCATGATGATGTAATTTGTCGGCTTAATCGGATTGAGTCGCGGTGGCTCCATCAAACTGCAAGAAGAAGGTAAGCTATCCTTTGACTGCAACGGAGTCCGCAAAGGCAAAAAGTATTTGCTGAGGGTTTCAACTGCGATCTGGATGAGAATTCCGACCTCTGGATGAGTTAATTGGCTAACTCCAACCGACAAGGTTTTGCTTGGATCAGAATTACGATGGCGAGCTGATCGCACAGCCCCGTTGCCTCTGCAATTAGAAGAAAAAAAAAGAGATAGTAATTAGATGGGTCCTCAGCAAACTGGAACTTACCACATCGAAGCTGATCTGGACGTGACATGATCCGCCTCGCGCCATGACCATGATATCCGAGACGGTCCACTGCATTAGATACCGAGCCGATGATATCCGATACTTCAACTTGGACACTTGACGACCATCAACAATATTCGCGCCGTCCCGACAGAGCTCAATTCGGTTCATACCATAGCCTGACTGCATTATAGTAGACAGCATCGCCACAAAGCCTCGGGTCAACCATGAAGACAAAATTTTCCTTGGGTCGCTGCATTCAGATCCCATGGATAGCCAAGCAAAGCTTGACGGAAAAATCTGGATATGGTCATCGTCGACGGTTAGTGAGCACGCCTGCTTTCTCGAGTCAGTACCTACTCGTACTGTTCGCTTCTGGTTTCATGCCCTGCCAACACTGGGGTAGAGAGCAAAGTGATTTGGAAGTGGTTTTCCACCATCGCTGTAGAGCAAATCTTATCTCATTCTACTGGTATACCTCGACTGGTCAACAGCGCATGTTTCGTCAATGTTGTTGATTCGTGCTGCCTTGGCCATAGTCAGTTGGTTTGCAGTATGGAGGGGACCAACCCCATTGCTATCAGCGATGGTCAACCATTCGAACCACCTGCATGCCTAGATGGTCATGTAGCCCCCTTCTCGTCTAGCGCGAGCTCCACAGTGCATCGATGCTCACAACATGGCCGTAAACAGACATCTCGAGCATAGGGGTTATGCGTCCTTGTATGATTTGCACAGCTAGGCAAGAAAATGAATCTATCATGTAGCTGATCGTCGAAACGGAAGGTCCTCAGTGCTGTCGCTCGCGAAATATGTGCCACTGTTGTTGACTGACCTTGTCGCGGCGCGACCGAGTCGCAGAGACGAGTCTGGCGGCTCGAGTTGAAGCGTGACGCGCTGCCTGGTGGCTCTGAGTGGTGAGCTGATTGTGAGCAACTCGATTTGGACCTCGCGATCTTGCGGTTTCCAGGACGCAGCTGGGTTTTGACCTGTCGAGAGGCCTACGGTTTTCTCGCGTCACTCGCCCGCGAAGTCGCACGTTTTGAAAACGTAAGTGCTTCCCTCTCGTGTCCACGAGGCAACGCAATGAGGGTCAGCCAATGCTGATCAACTCGAAATTTGTTGACCTAGTTAGGCAATGGAGAGCTGTGTCAAACCCAAGCAAGATCACAGAATCACAGAGTCCGAATCCTGGTCCTACGATGGTGGATTTTTGAAAGGTTGGGCTCCTCTTCAAGTCGCCCTCGCACAGTGGACGCCGAGGTCTCCCTTGTGGATCTGTGTTGTACATCACCCGCTTGCAGTCAAGGCTCTCAACTCAAGATAGATCAAGTGGACGCTTCAGATCCGAGGGAGCTATCCTGAAGCTATGTCTCGCGTCAGCTGCAAACCGTATGCCAAGCGCACACGCCAGCTTTGGTTAGGCGCGCGTAAGCTGAGAACGCCACCAAATGCATCGAATGGCGTATGGCTGGGAGGCGATAACAAGGAATCTCGCTCGCTCGTTGCAAGCCTTGGTCATTAGGAAAAAGCTAGCCTGCTTCCACCTCTACGCGTTCGGCGATGCCTTGCTGCCTCTACGTTGCAGCACATTCGGTCATCAAGTGGCCATGTCGCGGATTCACTAGCAGCCGCTTGCACCATCGTCATCAGCGGCATCTGCACCGCCCCCAGACGATCCAGGACAGCAACCCGCCGAGTACTATCTGTTCTCGTGGCTGTTGCACTTGCTGCCCGATTGGGCGGGATGGCCGTGCATCAGAGCTCCGGAAGACGAGGAGCTACGTACAGTACTTGGTGCCTCCGCACCAGCCGATTTTGCGGCCCGGCTCTTCCCGCGTGACGTACCCATCTCCCTTGTCGATCGTCAGAAGTGCCGTTTTCACCTTTGATAATTAATACAGGTGGCAGCACCTTCAACGTATTTCACCTTGGAAGCATTGACTAAGAACCTTTTATAACAAATACCCGAGCCCCCTCGCGTGTCAAACGTGTCGCCCGAACGGGGTCACGACATATTCAGAGTGGGTCCGATACAAAATCCAAGATGTTTGCTGGCTCTCTGGCGAGCAGCTACGCACTCGAGATGCATCTCTTTCTGCGCGAGCCGACGGCGCCAGCGGCATGGAGGGCCCGCATACAACCGCCCAGAGCAATCCGGCACTGCCAAATGGCCATGGACACGACGGACCACTGTCTGTAGGAGCGCGGCGGACCGCGATTCAAGGCGAGCGCGCGCGTCACTCGTCGTTTCTCTCTCGTGCGAGCGGACCGGTTGAGGCGGCTCTTTCATTGCTATAGACGTCCTGCCACCTCAAGCGCTCCGCTCTAGGCGCTTACATCCCGACTCTCTCTCTCTCTCACACACACATAGAGAGACCATGGTGCACTTCCACATGCCCCTCGTCGACAAGCTCGTGGAGCGACACCGCGAGCGCAGGGCACTGCGCAAAGAGCAGAAGGCGATGCGCCAGTCCACAGGAGAGCGGCGATCGCTTTTCGACCGACTGCACCTCACGCACGAGCACCGCCATCGACACCGACACACGGAGCACGAGCCCGAGCGCGACCAGCGACGACGACAGCAGCGCCGCAGCCGGAGAGACAGCTCGCACCGCGTGCGGAGGTCCTCGGTGCGCTCGCACGCGGCTCCGACGCAGACCACCAAGCCGACCCCCAAGCACAGCGACAAGCAGGGAGAGTACCACTACGCACGGCGGACACCCGACCAGAAGCTCGGGTTCTCCTTCTCCGGCGGCGGATGGCTCATGGTGTACATGTACGGCGTCGCCAAGGCGCTGCGGGAACACGGTCTGCACAAGGACGCCAGGTTTATCGGCACGTCGGCCGGATGCTTGTCCATCATCGCCATGGTCGGCGAGTCCGACTTTGACGCTATCCTCGAGACAATCGTGACCAGCTACGTGCCCCGAGCGCACGGTTCGCTACAGGGTCCGTTCCAGATGCGCGAGTACCTCGTGGACGCCATCACGCGCCACACAAACCTCGACAACCTTCACAAGCTCAACGACAAGTGCACGGTCGTGTACACTTCGTTGTCGTCGTGGGAGGCCCGCAAGGTGTCCCAGTTCCGCGACTTCGATCACCTGCTGTGGACCATGGTGGCGTCGTGCTGCGCCACGCCGCTCGTTGGACTGCCGTTCTGGCATGAGGGCGAGCTGGTCGTTGACGGCGGCATCATGGAGAACCAGCCAGAGTTCCCGGACGTGCTCGCCGCAGACGAGGAGAACGACAAGGAGGAGGACTCGGACAGTGACGACGAAGGCGTGAAGCGCCCCGCCAAGCCTGCAGCCAAGCCGCTCAAGACCGTCACGGTCAGCCCCAACATCTACTCTGGCGCCGACATCCGCCCGTCGCGGTATGTCCCGGCGTGGTGGTCCATGTACCCGCCGTCCGAGCGCGACATGCGGTGGCTCTACGAGCTCGGCTACGAAGACACTCTCCAGTGGATTGTGCGTGAGGAGGTCGTCCCGGATGCCGACCAGATCGAGGTCCCGACGCGTGGTGCGTCCTACGACGGCGAGTGGAAGACAGTGATCGGCCAGGTCGTGGGCTACCGGTGGGTCGAGGACCAGGCTCTCGCTGCTGTGGCGCTGCTGGATCTGTCTACCAAGACCACAGCCTCGACCTTCCTACGAGTCGAGATGATCATCTGGAAGTTCCTGGCCGTGCTTGCAGCCTCTGTGGACCGCGTGGCTATCATCTGGACGGCATTGGCCTCAATCACGCTGTTTGCACTCATCCTGCTGGACCAGCACCACACGCTCGAGTTCGCACTCGTTGCTGCGTCGCACCTTGGCGTGGCCATCATGAAGGTCGGCTCGGCGTACCACCAGGTGGACAACTCGGAGCAGTGGCGTACGCTGCAGGCATCTGTTATGGCCTTGGCCAAGCCGTCGACCACGGACCGCGAGTCGGTCTACGACGCCACCAAGGCCTCCTACGGCCGACCATCGTCCGCCTCGACCGTGCTTACCCCCGAGCAGCACGAGGCGCTCGTTGAGTCGTCGTACATTTACCGCATGAGCAGCTCCTTCGTCTAAGTCGAGCTGCAGTACCTACGCGGTCCAAGCCTGAGCGGTGAGTCATTGGAAGCTCTCTGTCTCGTTTCTTTCCTACAGAATCCCCATTCCCCCTGTCAAGCGCGGGCGAGTCGTCATGTGTAGTTGCATGTGTGCTTTGGTATTTTATTCAACATGCGGCCCGCCCAACGATTGGGACAGAAGACTGGCATTTGACGCAAGCTGCAACGAGTTGAAGGGCTTGGGGAGTGCGGGAAGAAGGAAGCGAGGCAGAGATCAAGAGTCAGGGGGAGGGGAAGGCAAGAGACGAGAAAGAGAGATCAAGGTGACTGCGGGAAATGTCGAGGTGTCGACTTCCCGTTTCTGTATCAGAGCAAAACTTCATCAATGTAAAGCGTATGCTACAATGCATGTTACTCACGGATCGCGGGCATCAACTGCTCTGTCTTCTCTTGGTCCCTCCTGTCGGTCTCTGCAACGGACCACTGCTCCAGTGCTTGACCTGACCTCCTGGCTCCATGTAGACCGGATTTTCATGGCGACGATACTCCCATGCGATACCGCGACGAGCACAAACTCAAGGGTGACGTGGTGGTCCTGCAGGTAAAGGCCGACGAGCGAGCTCGTGGCAAGAATGGTCCAGAGCAGCGCGAAGGGCTCTGCGACCATCAACGGCAGAGACAAGATGGGACGATTACCGTCCAAAGAAATCTGTACATCCGCTTGAGACTCTCGGCCACTGCCATCGCGGCCGAAACTTGACTGTCGATCCAGTGGTATCCCACGGTTTGCCCAAACGCGGTCTTCCAGCCCGCATCGAATGCCGATGCCTTCGTCGGAATTTCGATCTGGGCAACGCATGGGACAGCTTTTTCGCGCACAATCCAGTTCAGGCCGTCCTCGTAGCCCAAATCGTATGCCCACCGCATGTTCTCTTGAGAAGGAGGATACATGGACCACCACGCGGGGACGTAGCGAGACGGCTGAATGTCGGCTCCCGAGTAAATGTTGGGGCTGACAGTGACTACCTTGAACTCGCGGGGCTTCTCGGAACAGTTGTCGCCGCGGGTGCGTTTCTGGTCCATCTTCAAATCGGGAAAACGGGCTGGTTCTCCATGATTCCACCGTCCATAACCAGCTCGCCCTCGTGCCAGAACGGAAGGCCAACCAGAGGTGTGGCACAGCAAGATGCAACTAATGTCGTGAGTAGGTGCTCAAAGTCCCGAAACTGCGATTTCTTGCGAGCTACCCACGATGACAACGAAGTGTAGACGATCGTGCAACAAGCGTTGATGCTGTCGACTCGACTCGCGTCGGTGTGGCGCGTCACCGCATCGATCAGGTACTCGCGCATTCGGAATGGACCCCAGAGTGACCAATGAACTCGGGGTACGTATTTCGTGACAATAGTCTCAACCATGGCGTCGAAGTCGTTATCAGCAGCAATCCCAACAATTGCGAGGCTGCCAGCTGAGGTCCCGATAAACCGAGCATCGTGGTGCAAGCCGTACTCTCGCAGAGCCTTTGCGACGCCGTACATGTACACCATGAGCCAACCACCTCCGGAGAAAGAGAATCCGAACTGAGGCTTGGGCGTTTCCTGTGCTTGAGTGTCCTTTGCGAAAGATGAGAAAAGCAGCGATCCAGGCCAAGCGGCGAGACGATCGGCGGCTACGTCGCTGCTGTCGGTGGTGATGGCGCTCGCGGGCAATAGCAGGGCTCGGTGGGTCGAGGATCTTTCTGCTGTCGGCGAAGTGCCCTACGCTCGCGATGGCGATGAACCATCCTGTCTACGATCGGCAGGCGAAAGTGAACCATGCTTGCGATGGGAGGTACAGCGTCTCGAAGGCCTGCTGTGGTCGACGAGGCTTCTTGCTGAGATATGGGCCACGGGGAAAAAAGCCGAGTGACCAGCGAGACGACTCAGACCAGCAGCGAGTCTGTGCTAGCGAGACTGGAACCAACGAAGACAAGGAGTTCATGCGAGGCTTTCCTTTCGGGGAGCGAGTGCCTGACCTTGGTGGAATCCAGAACAACGAAGCACTCCAACATCCAAAATGTTGGGAAAAGTATGGCCTTGCGATCTTGGAAACCATTGGCAAATCATTGACATATCATGATACATCAGGGAGACGCCCACTGCGCGAGCGCGACGATTTCAATGTTCATGAGATGCGACCAAGAGTCAGGCACGACTGTAACAGGCTCACATAGCTGTGGATGCGTCCACATTACCATTGCCGCCACAGAACTCAGTCAGGAGTCCAAGTACTGTGATGGATTGGCAGATATCATAATCGTTCACGACTGCAACGCAACTGACTGAAGAGTTATCCCAACACTCACAGCGAATGTTGGCACAAAAATCAAGGAGGGTGAAGACTTTCCTGACGACACAGTGATATGAAAACGACGGACGATATTGATTTTGGTTCGATTAGCGGTATCGTACGACTGGGTCCTTACGATCCGAGTGATCCGGGTCGACTGGTGTTTATGGGAGACCTCAATCGATAATCTTGCAGCCTGTTGTGGGCTCGGAGGCCAACGATTACAGCAATCAACCGCATCTGAACAAGCAAATCGTCCAGGACGTCAGACCAGGCGCTACGACGTGTTCATTCGCGGGATATTTGCAGACGAAACCCTCGAGTCGACGCCCTCAGATGCATGTTTGAGTCGACGAAGTTGACGCGCGACTTGCTGAACAGGTTTTCGAAATCGATGCAGGGTGTTGAAAATGGATGTGGAAGCATGAAAAGTACAAACGAGACTAAGTGTTGCGCCAACAGGGGACAGTGCAAGTGCAGGATACGAACACCACAGAGTAGCATGTCTCTTGCTGTGCGACGGGACCAGGATCCAACTCGGCGATCCTCTCATCACGGAGCCCCAAGCTTTCCGATCCCGAAAGAAAGGAGGTGCCGAATGCCCCAATATCTCAAGTCCACCAATATTCCAAGCCGGTCAACAGCTCTTCCAGTCGCATCAACCACCTGGCTGAAGTTCCCCATTCAGTCCGGATCCTTTTTTCACAACAACGTTGAACCTCTGGATCTGTGCCTGTAGCCTCTCTCTGCCTCCATAAGCCTCGCTCTCCCGTCGGTGGCGCAATTCACACCTCAAACGGTGGCGCCTTCTCCGACTCTTAGCGCATCGTATACACTATACGCCCATACAAATTCCCATACAACCGCATCGGTTACGCTTCTTCTCCCCCGCGGAGCGTAACCCCCCGTCCGCGTACGACGACCGACCGGCAACATGGCGCTCCGCCAGCTGCGCCACTCCCGAGCGCGCTCCATGGTGCTCCCGACGTGGCGCGGCGTGCGTCGCCTGGCGCTGGGCGAGCGCGAGGCGCCGACGGCGCTGGTGGACGCCAAGCTGCTGCGCGAGAGCGGCGTACCCCCCTCTGGCCTCCCGCCCAAGCCCAGCGTACCCTCGGCGCCTGTCTCGGCGTGGCTGCCGGAAGACGCGGATGTGGGCATCACGGGCGTCGTGGCGGGCGCGGGCGGCGCGCTGTGGCTCTTTGAGGTGGCGGTGCGTCTCCCAGGCGAGCGGCGTTCCTGGCGCGCGCTGCGGGACTTGGCGGCGTTTCGAGCGGCTCGACGCGGCGCTGCGGGCGAGCTTTGGCGACGCCATGCGCGCGCGGCAGGTGGCGGCGCTGCCCAGGCCCGCGCGGCTCTCGTGGGAGGCCGCGCGGAGGATCAAGGGCCCTGCGAGCGTGCAGGCCGCGGTGCCTGGGCGCCTGGAGCGCCTCCGGCCGCAGCTGAACGCCTACCTGCACAAGCTGCTCGAGATTGATGCCTGTGCTGGCGTCCGCGGCCTTCCGAGAGTTCCTGGCGCCGAACGCGGCCGCCATGGACGTGGAGATGAGTGGAGACGCGTTCCCGGACCAGCTGCTCGCGCCGCGGAGCAAGTGCCTCTCCCAGCCAGCTTTGCTGCGATCCATTTCGACTGGACCGCCGCTCGAAGCAGCCGCCAACTCGGTGCTCACGCCAAAGGCGCGCAAGCGCTCGCTGCCCCGCAGCTCCAGCGCGCGCAGACGCAGCAGCACCAGCACGAGCGCGGGAGGGGCCAGGCTATCGCTGGTGGCGAGGCTATCGGACGCCGTCAGGAACGCAGACTACGAGCCAGATAGCACGGGATTTGCCCCGCACACAGCCTCCCAGTGCTCCCACCTGCTGCATTATGGCGGCAAGCTCGAGCTTGCGGCGCTCGGCGGCCTCGGTGTCGGTCTCACCAAGCGAAGCGCCATCTCCGGGTCTTACAAGGCTGCTGCCATGGCAGCGGCAGGCGTTGCTGGTGTCGCGCTCACCGGCCCGCTGTCGGCAATGCTGGCGCTTGGAGCTCTAGGGAGCGGCGTGGGCAAGTACCATCTCAACAAGGCTCACTACCTGACCCTAGACAACCCGTCGCAGCGGCCAGCCCCTCCTCCGAACCAGCGCCAGAACTCGGGTGGGAAAGCCTCCAAGAAGGACACCGCCGACGTATCGTCACATCGACATTCCTTTCTGATCGAGACAGCCGAGCAATTCTCAGGCCCCCATCGACCCGTACGATTCGGGGACTCAGTTCACTTGTACTGCCAGCAGATCCGCAAGATGGTGCGCATCGCTGCTCCGGCCGACTCGAAGCGCGGGCATCTCATGGTCACTGGCACCAAGTCACACAAGTCCACCACGTTGCGACTCGTTTCGCCGTACGAACAAACGGGGCCGATCCGCTGCGGCAGCCACGTGATGTTGCAGGTTGTTGATGGAGAATTTGAAGGCGAGCTTGTCGGTCTTCACGGTGACATGCTGGCGACTGGTGCTTCTCCTGTTGTGTTTCACCTCCGAGATCCTTCGACCTGGCAACGAGCATGCCAACACGTGCCCCGAGATCCACACCCATCGCCGTCGTGGCGGAAATGGCCACCTTCCTCGTCATCACCAGTCTTCGTCTTCAAGCGTCTCAACGTCGTCTTCGTTGTCATCACTATCTTCATTGTCATCGATGCTAATGCAGTCTCCCCGGGTATCGCAGTCATCCGGGATTGTCACCACCACTGCCACCACCCCAACCACCACTCTGGGCAAGGTACTCGATACGACACCGTTCTCTCTGCGGGTCATGACGTACAATGTGTGGTTTTTGCCCAGCATTGTGGCGTCGTTCAGCGACAAGCTGTCTCCGTCAGCTCTTCAGCGCGCTCAAGCGATCCCCCGATGTTTGGCGCTGCTGGAGCTCGATGTAGTTGTATTCTGCGAGGCGTTTGACGGCGCAGCGCGAGAGCTACTCATTGCAGGCATGAAAGCTCAGGGCTTTCTATACGAGACGCGCGCGATTGGCGCCAACGCGTCGTTCCTGTCGAGCAAGAAGGCCATCGATAGTGGATGCTTTGCCATGAGTAGATACCCCATCTACGCGTTCCAGGAGCGTGCATTCGGCAGCATAGCTGCTGGCGACGACCGCATGGCCGACAAGGGCATGCTGTACTTCCAGGTGCGTATCCCGATCGGCGATAAGGACCAGCCGGAGAGCTTCCAGTACGTGCACGTCGTGGGCACGCACCTGCAGGCGTGGGAGACGCCGACGGCCGTGGCGACTCGCGCGAGTCAGTTGCAGCTCATGCGCGACTTTATGGACTCGCTTGAGATCCCAGAGGACGAGCCCGTCGTCATCGCGGGCGACATGAACGTCAACAATGTCGAGGGCAGCGACATGCGCGAGTACGAGGCCATGCTCGAAGCGCTGGACGCCGTGGACCCGCCGCTCGACCCCGAGTCGTCCGAGTTTAGCTTTGACCCGCTGACGAACTCGCTGGCCGTGGACGGACCAAGCTCAGGTGGCATCACGGAGCGCCTGGACTACGTCATGCTCCGGCGGTCGCACCGACAGCCGGTCGAGGCCTGCGCATGCGTCGTGCCGCTCAAGGCGACGCCGGACTGGCACCCATCGGTGCTCGCAGGCGACGGCGAGCTGCTCGTGGATCTGTCGGACCACTACCCCGTAGTCGCCGAGCTGCGCTTCTGAACCAACTAAAGCAAAAGCAAAACATCATTTCGATACAGAGATGCACCCATGTTGAACGAGTCCCTGTGGTGTGCTGTTCGCACGTCACCTGCTTGAGCTATGGCCAGTGCAAAGTGGATGGAGCAAGGGGGATTTGCAATCGGGAAGCACCAAAGCACCCGCCGGCCGGTCTCTGTGTTGTTCCACGGTACGACGGCGACATTCGGACCCTGAGGTCGTCGACAGCCTGGCGGCTCCTATCCCTCCCGGTGCTTCGCGAGCCGTGACGCCGCCCCGAGTGGCCCATGACGAGCGCACTTGGCAGCTCTGCAGGCCCCCCGCGCGCCTCGTGGAGACGCGGCGAGGCTCCCGGACGTGAACATGGGCGACTTGATCGAGGACGATGAATACATCGACGCGCTCGTGACGTTCGCGGTCGACTTCATGGCGGCGCCAAAGGCCAAGTCGGCGGTCGAGGGCTCGCAAGCCCCCGTGTCTCCACCGAGATCTCCTCGCAACAGCGACGCCGAGGCCACCGACCACAGCGGCGGGTCGTCCGTGGCCTCGAGTCCGGCCAACGCCGAGCAGAAGCGAGAGAAGACGCGCCAAAAGTATCGACGAGTGTATCATAAGCGGCAAGGCGAGACGCCAGACGCTGCGAGAAGAAGTCGAAGCGCTCGAGCACGAGCTGGAGCACATCGTCTCCAGGAAGCGCCGCTCTGCTGTCCCTGGTGGACTCGGACATGCTGCAAGAGAAGCTTTGGTCGCTACCGAACTGTCTGCTCTCACTCGCTCCTGACCGGGAGCGGAAGCTGCGAGACCTGTCGATGTTGCGCATGGAGCTCAAGCAAGAAAACGGAGAGATGCGGAGACGACTGCGCGAGTACGAGGCTAGCGCAGAGCACATGTGGGACGTGCTGTTGGCGGAGCACAAGCTCTGGGTGTCGGTGGCCGACTCGTTCATAATGCTCAAGCAGCTAACAATTCCCGAGAGTCTCGAACTGCGCTCGGGGGCGGTCCGCACCGATCGATGGCATCATGTTGTCGACCATCGGCCTCAAATCGGCAGGCGTTGTGTGCGGCTGGAACGAGAGGCGCTGTGTGGAGCGAGGGATGCTGCGCTTCATTTTCCAAAAGACCTTCTTTCGTAGCCGTGCCGCTGATGTGGCAAACCGCATGTTCTCCATTGTGACGGACCCCTCGGCGAATTGCCAAGCTGTACAGCCCGAGCATGAACACGACGTTCCACTTTGTGCAGCAAGTCAGCGAGGACTGCGTTGTGCTGCTGATGGAGATGAACCTTCCAGGCTTGGATGCGCCAATCCGAACCCTACCACTCATCTCTCGTCGAAGATTGCCGAACGGATTTCAGATCACGATCCAGCCGCTCATCGCGAACGGGTTTCCGATGTGTGAGGACGCAGAGCCGGGGTCGATCATTATCGGAAGCGCCGACAAGCAACAGGGTGGACTGAACGACCACTGCTTTGGCATGGTACTTGAAGAAGCAGGTGGCGGTAACGACTGCAACGTGACATTTGTGGGCGTCGCTCAGGTTCTTGCCGCGCACACTTACTACTGGCTCACCGAGGAGTTGCTGCACTGTATTCGATGTGAGGAGCTGCTGTTTGGCCCTCGCTTCTCGCTCCCGAAGACGTAGTTGACGGTTGGTAGACTACACGTGCATTGATCTCTAACTTGCTTCAAATCAACGTTCCTGTTGATTCTTTTCAATGGTATCTGATAGTAGCGGGGGCGGTACCAAGTGGCTTGATATCGATCTCTAGGACCTCACATGTTGGTTGTGTCGGTGGCGGTACCTGAATCGACCCCCAGGCAATTCCAGCACGCGTTTGTTGGGAGGTTCGTTTGTTGAGAAGGCCATTTTTAGCCAGCTGAGTGGTGGCATTTCTTGTGACCCAGCACTTGCTGTACGATGTCAGGTGCGGGACCAACAATCGATCGGTCATCACACCCTCGTGCTTTCGGAAGAACCTCCAACGTTTGGCAATACTTGGACGATTTTCAGGACCGCTTGACACCCCCGACGACACTAAATGGAGGGATCGGGTCGCGGCTTGGGGAGCGAAGACACCAAGATCGACGAGAACCAGTATTAAATCCGCTTGGCGATGGTGTGAGTGAAAATGAGGACGACACCGACGACGAAAGGGCTGAGCAAGCACCGATTCAAGGACAATCCGAGATTAAGAGAGAGGATAGTATTGGACAGATCAAGCGAATGACTTCTGGCCCTGACCGGCTACACAAATCCTCGGTGGCGTCATCAATTTCTAACGCAAGGCATTCAGTCAACTTCGCGGATGAGTTCCGAGACCACACTCGCCATGGTAGTGGTATGAAAAACGTCGTTAGTCTTCCAGAGTTACTTGCACCTGGTCGAAAATCAAGCAGCAAGGCATCTGCTCAAACTTCTCTAAGTGGTAACCTCTCCAATGGTGAGCAAAGCGGAAGCACAACTAGAACTCCCATTTGGCGGAGAGAGCGAAAAACAATCGACAAACCGTCGGTGGATGCAGCACAGGTAATGAGAACATTGCATGCTTTGGGGGTATCTGCATCAGCTCCAGTATTACCACCTCCCACGTCACTTTCTCCTCTACCTGCCGGACTTCCACAGCAGCAACTACCGGCATCTGATCCATTTAGCGGAGTGCCAAGCCCAACCAATGTTCCGTCAACCTCAAACGCTGCTACTTCATCTGCAGTCGTAACTGATGCTGAAAAATTGCGGAACGATTTCAATTCTCAGCGAACACGACTGTCTTATGGGTGCAGCGTAGCACTTGAGCTGTTTAATGGCCACATTATGATGGTTGGTAGCCCTGACGGTCAAGTGCGAGTTCAGTCACTTGAGAAATTTCAAGCTCTACCGCAGGTTAAAGGATACAAGGACCGAGCAGTATTCACACTTATCGATCTGGGAGATCCTCGTAGTGCCAGCTCGATCCGGTATGGTGACGAAGTTTGGTTACAACTGAGTGTAGGAACAGGTGAAACGACATGGGAGCAAGGAGGGGTTCTTGGCGCCAAGGTGCGAGAAGCCCCGCAGTTGAAGGCGTTGGCCCTAAGCGAAGACGCCAACTTTTTCCGCGGAGAAGCGCCTGCACCGGTAGTTGTTGGCCACCCAGTTCCCGTCCGAGCCTACTTACCTAAGGTTAGCGTTTCACACTACCGTACGCGCTTTTTTCCTAGCGGCTAACAAAACTGCTTTGCTGTTTGCCAGAGCCGCGACGACGGTGATATGCAAATGGATGAAATCCAATCCCGAGTTCGCAACAAGTCTTCCAAAATGCTCGGGAAATGGGTGGTGAGGTCGGCTGTGCATTCAACCCGCAAGCAAGCCGATGTAAGGAGCTCCAAACTCTTTACGGCTCTGGTTATGTATCTAACACGCTTTGATGGTGGGGACAGAACTTTGTTTACAACAATGACGAGATTTATCTGGAGCAAGACTGGTTCTACCTTGGGGCTGACTCGGACGCAGGTAAAGCTGTACTACGGCAACTACCCTCTGCGTCATCCTGTACGACACCAGATTTAAAAGAGGGAGAATACGTTGTCGAGCGCCGCGGAGCATGGCGAGTACGCCTATTAGACTCAAGTAACGGAGGAGCAGGACTTTCACTCGCCCAGCAGCAAATGGAGCGATTACTGCTGCGTGCAAAGACGCAATTAAAACAGTCGCGCAAGATGCGAGCAGGTCAAACTCGAACCTACTGGACCGGACTTCACGGAGGAGCAAGTTTCACGAAACAGCTCCGCGCACACGTGTTAGCTTCGACGGATCAGTGTGACAAGATGTATATCGCACGACAGCAAATGAGGCTAGCAACTCTCGGTGGGCATTTGAGGAATAAGGCTAGAGAGATGAACGTCGATATACTATCAAGCCCACCGCCAGTGCTGATACAGCCTGTTTTAGAGACAGAGGAATTCAAAGATGATACTTCGACACATCAACCATCAAGTATTTCGCCGCCATCAAAATCAGTAGATCAATGTCACGGTTCGTGTCGCGAAGGTTGCGCACTATGCATCTCGTCAACAATGAGCCTGAATCTGTGCTCTGAACTGCCTCAAGTGTTGCGAAGGCTTCGCGATGAGATTGAGGAGCAGCAGCGAGCTAGAGATGCAAGCTTTGAAAATGACGAAGAGGAAGAATATGACTGCGAGGGGGTGGTTAGTAATAGACGCGATAGCAGCGATAACAGCGTAGAAGTATCTGCTCGGCATCACGCGCAATCAAATGAGAGACCAGCCTCCACTCTATCATCAGTGGGCACTGGCCGAGCGCTAGTGTCCAGAGGGGGTGTTTCAACTCCTTTGTCTACGCCAAATGACCCCCTCGTTATCGACGTCAATCAAGAGTATCGCTTACGCAGTCTGATGGCATCAGAGGATGCGGCTATGATGGAGATTATTCGTTTCGCACAGAAAGAAGAGCTCGACGCAGCCGCGGCTGAAGAACAGGCAAAGATTGGACTTTCGCCAGTGGCCGCTCATCTCCGCGACCGATTCAAGCACGTCGGCTTACTAGCCCAAGCTCACCACCTAGGAACCCACGAGCCGCAGCATGGTATTGGCGGCCACTTTCAGCGACTGCATGCTGAACTCACCGCCGAAGCCGCTGAAGCAAGAATCCGCAGCGAACAAGAAGTTGAAGGCGATACAGCTCAGGAACTCAGTGCAGGCATTGGGTCAGAAAAGAGCAAAAACGATGACAGCGAAGAGTTTGCGGACGATTTGGAGGACCAGCCGAAAGTCCGGCTCTTTCCCACCGAAGACGAGCTCGACCAATTGCCGCCAATTGATACCAAGAATATTCTTTCCTTGTACTCTCAAAACACGAACTCAGCGCTGGAAATGCTTGAAGGCTTTGTGGAGATTGTGGAGGTGCACGTTACTCCTAACCTGCAGGCTGCCATGGCCACATTAAGCCGGGGAGCCCTTGTTGAAGTTCTCGACTTTACAGCTCGCGCGGCGGAGTTTGTATGTGCTGTTCGCGTGCAGGTGCGTGTCGCTCAGTTGCTTCGAGCCATTTCAGCGAGCGAAGCTGGCGACTTCTCAGCCTTCATACCAGAGCTGGAGATGCTGCTTGAAGAGCTGGAGGGCACTGCTGCCTTTGTACGATTCTTTAGAGAGCGTGCGGCCCAAGCGAAGCGCAAAAGGCGTCAGTGATAGAGTATCTTCTCGTTATTCGATTATTTTTCCCGCTATCCACGCTACGAATACACTCGAAAGAATTGGTACTGAATGTGGGGAAAGATCATCTTGCTGAGTCGTCGAGCAACCCTCAAAGTGAGAATGCTTACGACGGGTGCGCACTATCATCATCTAACAATGAAAAAGCAAGAAGCAGGAATGTGTCTACCACACCAAATTTTTGGCTCCATCCATCCGCCAATCAAAATGCTGAGCTATTTTTATTGGATAAAAACGAACTGGTGTAAGCCAATCAGCGTGTGGGGGCTACCTGCCAGTCGTTTTGTAACTGCTGGGCACTTGCATCGGAGCTGCTCACCGCTCTCACTTCCGCTTCTCCAGTTTTTCCTCAAGCACCTTTGTCGTCAGCTCCTGGAGCCTCTGCGTGTGTGTTTGGTGCATGTGACGCTGCCGCTTTTGCCACTCAAGTCGCTCTCGCCTCCGTGCGTCGCTGGGTCTTCCAATTATTGATTGCGGCAAAGAGCACGCCCCTCGAGGAGATGTCGGGTCCATCAGCCTGGCGTTACATGTCTCCTTGGGACGGCCGGATCGCTGGGCACTTTGGCTGTCTGCAACCACGTTCTGTGGCCAACAGCGCTGGAGAATCAGCATTTCGCCATGCCTCTTTTCAACCATCAGCTATATATGTGTGCTTGCATGTTGTGCGTGTGTGTTTGTCCCGATTTCCTGTGCGCGATGAAGAGTTTCTTACACTTCAGTCTTACTGAATTCAAGCTGTGGACTAAACAAAGATCTCTCCTACTCATACTGAGCGCCATCACCACAACTCTAGATGCCTGCATGTCGAGCATGGAGCGTTCCCCAATGATACACACAGTTATTAGCTCTAACTGAAACTATCAATTCACCGTGTAGAGAACACACCTTGATGAGGGGCAACAATGCACTACTGTTCATGCATTTGAAGCGTATGCTTGTCTATATGTAGGCCGTTCGCATTTGGCGAGGGCTCTTGCTTTGTGAAGGACTGCAATAATTCTGCACAGCCAGCAATTGACAATGCACCTGATGCAACAAAAGAGGGCAGAGGCAAAACTGTTTGAAGCAGATGCAGATCCGTTTAGTGTTTTACGCAGGCGACTTACTCGCTCTTGCTTTCGTCAGCACCGCTGCTAGAGCCGTAAATACGCGTGTATCGCTGACGCAGCTCCTTGCGACGACGTTCCGCCTCTGTCATTGGGGCAGGCGGAATTGCGCGCTCTTCCGGTTGCGGTGGAGTGTCTTGGGCTGGTGCCTTCTCTTCCAGCGCCTCCGCATTCTCATCATTTGCTGTGGTGGAAGCCGCTGCTGCTGGTGCTGCTGGTGCTGCCGGTGCTGCCGGAGCTGAAAAAGTCGAAGCAGGGATTGGAGCAGCAGTTGTAGGAACTAAAACTGGAGGTGCTGCTGTAGCCGTAGACGAGATAGATGCAGCTGTGCTCGGCACTGTCGTTGGGAGTTGTCCAGTTGCAGCCTGCAAAACGGCGAGCTGCGCATTTAGCAGATCCAGCTGTCGCTGAATAGTCTGGGGATCCATGGCTGGCTGTTGGGCAGCTCCTGGTTGTCCAAGCGGGACTCCGTACGGCGGCATCATGCCGTACCCTCCAAAGCCAAATGGCGTCGCGAGTCCAGGCGGATACATCATCGGAGGCATGAAAGGGTTGTATCCCGGCGCTCCGAATGCGTGCACACCAGGATGCGCTGCGGGCACGTGGGCTCCTCCAGTTGCAGGGGGAGCAGCAGCACCAGGCACAGCACCGGCGGCAGCAGCTGGTGCACCAAGTACTTGTGTAGCAGGAGCAGCGGGCTGACCGACAGGTGCAGCTTGTGCGGGCTGGGCAAACGCAGCGCCAAATGGGAAGCGCTGCTGGTTCTGTGGCTGTGGAGGCTGAGCATTCGCAGCAGGTGGGGCGACAGCACCAGCTGCGCCTGCAGCAGCATTGACTGGAGCGTTCGCATCGACTGGAGGCACTCGAGGACCGGTCGGGATTGTTGACCGGCAAGTTGGGCACGTTTGCTGACGCTGGACCCACATCTTGAGGCAGTCGATGTGGAAAATGTGCGAGCACGGGAGCTTCTTGCACGATGCAGACTCCATCTCCTCTCGGCAAATGATACAGGTGCGGTCGGTCTGCTGCAGCTCCTCCTCTGTTGGGTTCGGGAATCGCTCATTGAGGTTGGCTGTGATCTTGCGATACCGAAAGTACGAGGCGATGCGGCGCTGTAGACTTTTGATCGACACCCACAGATCGCGCACAATATGCAGCGGCATGCCGTAGTACGTGAAGATTAGCATGAAGAAGACCTGTCGAAAGTATAGTGTCAGTTGTCAATTCAATAAGCAACATGCCCTGCGAAAGACTCACCAGGTACACGATGAGCTTGACAATCTCAGACACGAGCTCGAGGTAGAACAGGTACGTGAACTTGTTCGCCCACGCGTTCTCCATGCGCATGTCAATGACGTACAGCACATAACGCAGGAAGGTGGCCACGAGGGTTACGAGCAGGATGAGGAACTGTAGAACGCAAGGTGAGTGACGAATGAAAAAAAAAAACTGTAAATGAAAATCGACGCACCTCAAAGCCAAAGAGAATGTAGACCGACGGCCCGAGCTCGAGCACCTTGGAGCTGCAGAAGAATACGAACGACGTGTCCACAATCGACAGCAGCGCCATGAGCGACACGAGCCGCACATGGGTCATCCGCGAGATGACGTCCGTCTGCTCAATCTGCAATTGACCACGTCAGTGCTGCCCCTATCCACGTCCAAAACTCATCAGACAGCCAACGTACAAACTCGATGCGCGCCTGCGCGAGCCAGTGGAAGATCTTGAGGAACACGAGCGCCGTGAACAGCGCCATGACATGGAAGTTGATCTCGTCTCGGAAAATGGTGAGCGCCAGACACGTCTCCGTAATAGCGTAGCGCACGTTCTCGTGCAGCAACTGCAGCAATTGCCACCATCAGCATTTAGCCGCGACAGCCACCTCCCTCTCAAGCCACATATAGCTTCACGTACCTCGACCTCAGCATCACGCAGCTGGCCGAGGAAGAGCGACTTGACCAGTCGGCCAAAGAGCATAGTGAGCACGAGTCCGGCGTTGCCGAGCACCAACACGCTGATCTTGGAGGTCACGAGATAGATGACGGCCGGGTAGAACTGCTGGCGCGTGGCGTATGTGTACCATAGCAGCCCTGCGCAGGCCAACAGGCTCGCGCTCGAGTACAGCCAGAACTTGACCATTTCTCGCTCTCAGGAGGCCGCGAGACCCGCAAATCGCGCGTGGAGCCGAGCAGGAGCGAGCGCTGGGCCTCGTGGAGCAGCAGGAGCGGCCGCCGCGCTTGGGGAGAGCGCTGGAGCGGGCGGAAGGCGCGGCGGCGGCGGAAGTCGCGGCGTCGGAGCTTCCTACGTGGCAGTGCGCCAAGATAGCGACGGGTTTTAAAGGATTGCCTGTAAGAAATGGTATAGAAGTTTGATTGACATGAGTATTGTGAGTTCAACTCGAAATTTATGCAATCGACCAAACCTGTGTAAATCCATATTTTTGAGTCAAAGTCAAAAACCACAGCTGACCTCTTTAAGCGAGGTATATATTATAGCAGCTCAATTGCCACCAAACCGAGCACGTTGACACCGTAGAAAAGACACTCGTATAGACCTACAGCTCTGTAGCTGTGCTGACGCGTTGCTCGCACGCTTACTACAGGATGTAGATGAAAGCTTTTCTGCCCCTCTACTGCATTGCGCGCTCCTGTAGTTGTCACTGCTTCGAGCTATGAGCGGCACTTGTGAGGTTATTTCGTTGCCTTTCAACATTTGAAATCGAACTAACTCAATTTTTATTGGCTAAAACAATTGAATAGTTGAGTTTTAGCCAATGAAATCGACACGTCGATTGGGCCGACGATTCAGGCGTCTCAGCTGAACCAAGTCGGCAAATTTGACAATAACAGAGGCTGCAGTGCGGGTTGGAAGGCCGCAGAGGTGTCAAAATGGAGCTGAGGGTCTTTCCTTGCGGATGCAGCAGCCTGGGGGAGCGCTGGGGGCCGAGGGGACGAGCGCGGCGATCCGCGGCTTCTTCGCCTGCAGCTTGGCGATTGTTTGCTACTGTAGTGGGTTATTTTTTGTCGGCGATTGGCAGAAAAGAGTAATTGTTTTTGACGAATCAGATGAGTAATCCCGTATGAGCCAACGAGTTCGGAACATCGGAATCTCGGTCGAAGGCATTGCTGGAAAAGAGATGGCGCGCAAAGTGTGGTTCCAGCTCGTGGACGCTGCAACTCGCGCCGTGTACGCGGACACCGTGGCAGGCTTAGTGCGGCTGCCTGAAGAAGCTGAGTATATTGCTGATTTCAGCGAGGCGGTTTTCGCCAAGGTTTCGCGCGCTCTTCCTGTGAACGTGATTGCAGCCAACCTGCGAGTCTACGCGAATAGAGCAGCGTATGATGTCGAGAATGCCCAGCCTTTGCCGCCGCGGACCCCACTGATTGGTCTGGGTGACGACGAGCTCATAGTGGAAGTGCCGCAGCGAGAGCGTGGCGAGATAGATTCTTATCTTTGTAAAGATGGTATCAACCCTCTAGCACCTCATCTCAAGCGCGAGGAGCTTCTCAGTCGTGTCTACGCGATGAGAAACCACCGATTCATCCTCTTCTTATCGCCAGCAGCGTCGGGGAAGTCGTCGTTGTTGTCACTATTTGCTCGGAGATATCCTGACTTGAAGTGCATCTACGCCTCTTTTATTAATCCAGAGATATCGGCGGCTGACAATCTCCGCTCATGCGGGATCGACATCGACAATAAAACAACGACGAACCTCGATCCGAGTCGCAAGAACATTGTTATGCTGGATGATGCTCAAGCGAAGTATCACGAGACGGGGTTTTGGAGCACCTTGATCAAGGGTGCTCCGTATTGGTTACCAGGCAATATTACCTTCATCATATGCGCGACGCATGCTCTCGAAGGTGGAGTGGATAGTCCAGAGGAGTTCCAATCGCTTGTAACGTTCGGCCGAAACAATTTCTTGTTGAGTGACGAGGAGGCACACGAATTCTTGGCATTGCCTTTACCAATCGGATTGCCCAACGAGTTGAAGAAGCAACACTTCATGGAGCTGCTGATTCGCGAGTGCAATGGACTTATCGGTGCGTTGCGTATTTCAGTGGACGCAGTGGTGGCCTGTTTTGCCGAGAGCCGAGCTACATCAGAGACCGACTTGGTTTCGTACTACCTATCCCAAGATTTCCTGCATCAAATGGCACGATGCTTTGGTAGCAAACACATGAGACCGACAAGCTCGGAGCTCCGGCAGTTTTTGATCGAATGCCTTGCTGTTGCACCGAATGAGCTCTACTTGGAGTCGGAGCTCACAGAAGCAGAGAATCGTTACTTTGTGACTCTGAAGAAAGCTGGTATTCTGGTCGTAGATGTAATTCAGCAAGTGCAATTTTCATCTCCATTGGCAGAGAAGTACTACTTCAAGTGGCTTTTTCCGACTCGTGCATTTGCCAATCCATCATCACTACATGAACTGATCAAGAGAGTGCTTAGCAACATGTCGGCGCGTGTGCTACAGCAGTCTGTGGTTGACAGCACGAACTTCCCCAAGGAAGCTACATTCCAGCATCTATTCATGGAAGGTCTCGCTTTGAACACCACTCCGACGTGCTCGATTTGCCCAGAGTTGTCACGCGTATTCCCATCACATCAAACAACTGGTGGAGGCCAGCCACCGAAGGTCAAAGGAGAAATCGACTTTTATCTCAATGGGGATCTGCGTTGGGGACTTGAGCTGCTCGTGAATGGAGACAAGATCGGTGAGCACATGAGTCGATTCGCACCAGGTGGAAAGTATGTAGCACTTGCAATTCAGGACTATGCCGTTATTGACCTTCGAGGCAACGAGACTGGGGAACCCACTGGCGTCATTCTCATGGAAAAGCGGGTGTCGGTGTTTTTTCAACAAGGAAACTACTCAAGTTGCAAGTGCGTTTTTGGAATGGATGAGGACATCTACGAGATTCCGTTGAAAGGTTAGCTGAGGTTCAAACGACTGAACGAGACGGTGACTCCACCACGCTACCATCGATCCACCTGATCTCTTTTTGGTTTATGAATTGAATAGCATTCTCTGTACCAGTCGTTTGTCCGCATCATATCGCCGCCGGTGCTCGAGAATATGTATGCTCGTGTAGGTATCCTTGAACACGATCACGATAGCAGTTCCTTCTTCGTGGGGTCGTCCGTTTACTTCTTTGGAGTGGCAGCTACGCAATAAGAGAGCTGGAGCTTGGTGTCGCTGCTGTTAGCTGACGCGCTGCGTCCTACGAATCCGGCAAAGGGCGGCGCTGCATGGGAGGACCTCGACGATGACGACTTTGAGACGCTGTTGAACACGTCTGATGCGTCGGCCCCGAATGTGCGTCCGAAGGGCTTGACCACCATTTTTAACCGGTTGTCGCTTTACAGCCAAGAGTCTTGGGCCAAGACAAGACGACCAACTTTCGCAACAGGATCGCCATCGAGACTGGAATCGAGCAGTACAAGCAGCACCTGTGGCAGCCTATTGCGGTCAAGACCATCACTGGCGATGAACTCAATTTGATATCTCACTACACGACCACCGTGCGCATGGTGGAGGGCTACCCGGCCAGCGTACGGCTGCCCACAGCGAGTATGCTCATCGACTCCTCGATAGAGAGCATGACCGTTGGCAACACCGTTGTGGTTGAGCGCGTGAGCCTAGACTCGATTGTCACAAGTACGAGCTGACTGCAGCTAATCGCTGGCAGCAACTCGGAGATCTACTCGAGCGCCAGTCACCACTTCTTTCCTATGATGACGTGCTCAGTGCTTGGCCAGTATCTTCAGAACGAGAGCAAGATTGAGTATCTGTTCGATAGACACGACGCGCTGGAGCGGTTCCAGAAATAAGCAAAAGTCCTCCCGCGGCTCAATGCCCAACGTCAAAATATCATCGACTCAGTGGACCTGCTGACTACGTCTACGTCCAACATTACGTCAGTGGCAGCGAAGCCTGGCCACCAGTTGCGGATCGACACGCTGAAGCTGTTCAACAGCGTTGACACCACGTGTCTGAACAACGTGGACTTCATTGACGACTACAACCGAGACGACAACGTCTTTGAATGAAAACTCGAACAGCGAGATCAGTTTTAATACTACTGACATGCAGAGGAATGTGGGAGGGGATTCGATGTGTGTGAGGGGAAGAGGATCGAGTAATGGAGCACGGAAGAGCGGAAAGGCTGTGACGGCCATGGTGGAGCTTTACATGGCGATTTGTTTGACGTCGCGGAATTTTCTAGTCGGAAGTTGCACCGAAGTGATTGAAATTCATCCATCAAGTGCGAATGGATCTCGACGTCGCTCTGTGAGGGATGGAGCAAAACTCCAGTGAGTGAGTTTGATTCGCCTCGTTCGCTGCCTCCGTGTGCAAAGCCCCCAGTGTCCACGAGAGTGCGAGCTTTGCACTTCGTCTCCCTTGTCGGTTCTTGAAGCACGGACGATGGCAGCTCCTGGAACCAGATGCGTCTGCATCTCCACCTCATCGATATAACTCTCTCCTTCGTCTATCCCTGTCTGCTCCTCTTCCATCCACGTTCCTCTCCGTCGATCTACGAGATCGGATCAACAGTTCCTGTCCACCCGTGAACCGCCTTTCAACTCCAAAACCGATAGACTTCAAAGATGGTGAGACCAACAACTCGCTGCACGTCGTCTTCTTGCCGCGGTGCTGCTGTTGATGCGAACGTTGTCGTCTCTGACTTGGAGCTCTATGTCACCTCCAGGTGCGCCAATCACCCGCTTTTTCAGCTTTGCACAATCCGTCCCACTCCCGTGTCATCCCTCCCTCTCTTCCTACAGTCGCCATTCAAACCCGCGACGTCGCCCACCCTGGTCACCTGCTTCAAGCGCCGCAATCTTGCCTGCTACGTCGGACTCCGGGAAGAGCTCGCGCACTCTTCAACTCGCAGACTTTCAAGCACCCAAGACTCTCTCGCTCCTCGTCAAGATGCTGGGCTGGCTGTTCGGCTGGCTGTGGGAAAAATCCGTGCGCGGCGACGTGGTGCTGGTCACGGGCGGCGCCATGGGCATCGGCCGGCTGTTCGCGCTCAAGTTCGCGGCGCGGGGGGCCATCGTTGTCATTTGGGACCTGCACGAGGACCTCGGGACCAAGGTGGTGGCCGAGATCGAGGCCATGGACTCCCCCGGCGCCTCCAAGAAGGCCTACTTCTTCCAGGTCGACGTGACTGACAGGGAAAAAGTCTACGCGACGGGCAAGCTCGTCACGGAGCAGCTCGGCGGAGTCGACATCCTCATCAACAACGCTGGCATCGTCGGCGGAAAGCCCATCCTCGAGTCCTCAGACCGCATGATCGAGCGCACCATGAGTGTGAACGCCACCTCGCACTTCTGGACCATCAAAGCCTTCCTCCCGGGCATGCTGAGCCGCGACAAGGGCCACATCGTATCCCTCGCCAGCGCCGCCGGCGTCTTCGGATCGCCAGGGATGGTCGACTACGGCGCCAGCAAGTTTGCAGCCGTCGGCCTCATGTGGAGTCTGCGCCAGGAGCTGCAGGCCATGGGCAGGCGCAACATCCACACGACGCTGCTCTGCCCGTCCTTTATCGACACGGGCATGTTCGATGGCGTGGAGCCGCCCATGTTCACGCGGCTGCTCACTCCCGAGCGCGTTACCAACGAGTTCATGCGCGCCATTCTTCGCAACCAGTTCCGCGTGCTCACGCCCTCGTTCCTCTCGTTCCTCGAGTTTGCGGTCAAGGTCTTGCCCATGTGGCTCATCGACCTTTACGTTCGCATCACCAAGAGCAACCGCACCATGCACAACTTCCGCCAGAACCGCCCCCACGCGCTGAAGGAGGAGTAACTTTCTGGACTACAAGGTGTAGCACCTGCGTGCAGCAGAGTCTCCGCCATGTTGTGTGTGTGAGTGACGAAAATGCAATGCCCTCTTTGACCAATTTGACATGTTGTACGATCCAATCTCAAAGCGACGCCTGGATCCAAATTCGAGAGATCCTCCCTATGAATATCATGCAGGAGGCAGATCGAGCACTTCTGCTCCTTGGTAGCGCGTTTGGGCGGCGACTTGCAGCAGGAGAGGGTGAATGGAGCGGTGTCCCCGAAGTGGTCCGATCGGCGTTTTTGCTGCTAGCGCGGACGTTGCGCAGTGTTGACACCCGACTTTCACGGTTGGAGGGAGGGGTACTCGATCCTCTTGTTGCCGACCACAGACACAACTTTCTCAAGAAGTTGGAACACGTGAAGGAAACTGCAGCTGAAGCAATGAGCCATGAAGAAGAATTTGAGAGGAAGCTCCGAGAACTCACCATGACCTTGCAGCAATCAAAAGGTGCGTACGATGAGATCTTGGCGCCAGAGTTGGTGAGAATTCTCATATAAAACGATAGAAAAATGCAGGCGACGCTCAGAGAAGCTAAGCGAGCGCATCGCTCAAGTCGTCGCCATCCAAGAAACTATGGGAGAGCAACTAAAAAGAATGGAACACAAGATTAGTGGATACGATCTCGAATCTCTCCATGAAACAAATAGTTCGTGCCATAACCCCAGCAATCAAATAAACTCTGAAGAGATTGTGCAAGACAACCAAGAAGAAAAATACCAAGAAGAGATCCATAAAGGTCAACCTGTATTGGATCGACAACCAAGTAATTCAAGTCTGCTAAAAGAGCTACCACACCCTCACCATGCTTCGAAGAGCTTCCAGATGCCGAAGCTGTCGAGTGCGCACCAACGGCTGGTCTCGATGCGAGAGCGGTACGCTGAGGCAAAGCGCCGCCAACAACAGAGTGTTATCCACTTAGATGGTTCGAAGCATCCGATAACAGTAACCCAAGCATTTTCACAACTCAGTCGAGCTGGAGGAACAGTTGAGGGGGCTTCACACCACGACCACAATTTTGCTGATAAAACTCTTCATTAGCATGACGTACAACAGCAATTGCTTGTGAGAGGTCCATGCACTCAGCAAGCTCAAAGATACGAAGCCTGGCTGCCTGCCAAAGCAGATCTGCTGAAGTGAATCCAGCACGAGGATTTTGACGGCGCTTATCACACTGGTGAAATGCGTTTGCACCACATGTAACTGCTACAATCCACTGATTAAATATGGCCGCGGCACCTTCTTGGCAGGTAAACTTGTGGGCCATTGAGTCTCTAGCTTTTACTTTACCCGCAGCATCGTCTGTATTGATAATGAAGCTTTGAGTTGAAGAGCAAACCACAATAGATTCGATACTGGCTAAGGAAAGAACCCATTTTCGACTCTGATGGGATTTCTCCGTCACAGCTTCGAAAACTAGCATTTCCCCATTGTCTTGAATCTTCAATATTCCTTTCTTTATCTCGGCTGCTTCGCCTTCACTACATTCATATTGAGCTCGGATGCCACGTTTCGCAGCATGGAGTGCTTTGAAGTATGTTGTCTACCCGATCACCATGCCTGGCTTAGTACCTAGAAAGCACAGTTAAGATGGAAAAGATCGACGTACTTGCAATAGATTGACTCGCTGGGGCAGTGAAAGCGCTGACGTCTAGGATCGGCAGTGGTGCAGTGATGAGAATTGCTCAACCTGCTACAGCTGTTCACATACGATCGCTTACCTGAGGAGTTACTTCACTATCTAACTCCAAGAGAACCTGATCAAGGATTAGAAGTGGTCACTTATGACTTGCAGTACGCAGAGTGCTTTGACAAACCTGAAAGAGCTGTTGCACTGCACGAGGATGCAGCGAAAGACTCATCTTTCGCAATGAAGTTGTAAACGAAAATGTCACCGAAAACGGATACAGCTTGCTAATTTTAGATGGTAGTTTTTACAAGTTGGAGTAATGTAACGAATGCGAGGTAGCTCTGCTGTTCCAAACAAAAGTTAACGATCGCTTTGAGATTAGTTGCTGCGCAATTCTTTCTCGTGTCCAAACACCGATCGACGGCAGCCCTGATATGGAAACGATAGCTGCTCAAGAGAACAATACTATCTCTTGGTTTGATTCCGGTGCTTTGCACACTCTTGGAGCAGATATTCCAAGCAATCTTGAAATATGGAGGCTGCGATTGCGCTTCGGACTGCCAAAGCAGATTACTGCAGGGAAGCTGTTTCGTGTTGCTATCGACCTCGTGGATGAAATGGGGAAACCTCCAACGATAGAACTGGAGAAGCCAAAATTGCTGATTCAATTAAAACAGACTGACTGCGTCAATACTGAAACATCACAATCTCTTTTGCATCTAGTGGAGATCCCGAATGCATCAAGAGCTCGTTGGACGTTTGACATCGCAATCGAAGGAGATCCAATGAGCTATTATCTGATGATAAAGGTGGATTCAAATGGTGAGCAGAGTCAGATCAGCCGATTTCACAAAGCATTCCAGCGATTTTGTGTGCACAGCACCTGGGTCGACAACAACATTCTCGTTCTTCCTCTAGAATCTGACCGAATTCAGGTTGCTGATTCATCGGTTAAACAAGACAAGGAATCCGTCAAGTCAACAATCTGTCGCCGCATGTTCAGTGTTGCTGACCCCAATCTAAGCTCGCCTAAACTCAGCCAGCCTTACCACCTTCTTACTATTACTGAGAATTACGGCGATGCGATGGGTGCACATGTGTGGGATGCGTCCATTTTCTTGAGCTTTGCCCTTATCGAGGCACGTAAGTGCAGCGAGTTTCCTATAGCTATGATGGAGCTTGGCGCTGGTTGTGGTCTCTTTGGATCTATTTTCCGCATGCTCTATCGATCTCAAAGCCCAACCATGGTCCTCACAGAGCGCCCCGAAAGTATTCCCCTGCTACAGTCGAACTTGGTGGCCTTAGACGAGCATGAAGATGAACACACGGTTGCCATCACTCCGCTGATATGGGGGCACCTGCCACTCCCAGATATTGTGGAGAGGCACTTTCAGGATAAAGCGTGCAGAATAGTATTTGCGGCTGACGTACTATACTTCTGGGAGGCTCACGCTGCGCTTCTCGCCACGCTAGAAGCACTTGCTGCCTCCAATAGCGGCCTTCAGGCAATTATTGCACACAAGCACCGAGGTATTGCGACATCGAAAGCGCTTGAAGAGGTACTTTCAGCAAGTGACAAATCCAGTCCAGTCGAGTGCAAGAAAAGTTTATGGGATAGATGGAAAGTTGAGCGACTTGCTCAGTTGGGCCGAGTAGATCTGCTGCGATTTACTCGCCGTATTTGATAAATGCAATCAACGTTTTGAATACAGATCGAGCGTTTTACTTTTCGAGAAGGATTGTGATTGGGCATTCTTGATGCAAATCGCGTGCCAAGAATTGGCGTGACTAGCATCGTGGAAGTACGCCTTCGTGCCCGTCAGGCCCACGTAGAAGACAATACTCATCGTGGAGACCAACGCTACTGAAATGCAATCTACGTGGAAGTTCGCGGTTTGATTTCCATTACAGCGAGCACAGCCAGCAGAGATTTCTAGATCATGAAGCGAGGATTGTACATTTACTCACTATGCATCGAACTAGCTACTCCTTCAATAGTACAGCATAAGTACAAGTGAAAATCGACTTGATTCAGATCAAGATATCCCAGCGTCAGCGGTGGAATGGAAAGACGTGAACCGCGACCTGGCGTCTCACGAAGTAGACCCCCACGCAAATCATCGGTTCGCGGGAGGTACCATGGCAATTTGAAGTGCTCAGAAACATGTTGCACCTGTTCTCGCCTGGGGCGTGAACGAATTCAAATTCCAACGAGTAGTAGAGAGGTAGCTCGTGCTGCTCATGCCGTGCAGTAGGAGCTTGACGACCGCCATGAACGTGTTGAAGTCTCCACTGAATTAGTCGATTCCCACACAAGTGCCACGTCACTCTCCCATTTACAACCCATCGCCTCATGATTTTCCTGACGGTCTCATTTGCGCTTCTTCGCCTTCGTCACTATCAACAACAACCGCCGCCATGATGCGCGCCGAGCCCGCCGCGACGCTCCGCTCGACGTTCGTGGAGGTCCAAGTCCCCCCAGGGCCGCTCGGCATCTTATTGGACGACGCAGGGCCCGGCGGTGGTGCGTTCCTGGACGGCTTTGCGCCTGTGGGGACGAACGAGGACGAGGTCGGCGCTGTGCAGGCGAGCGGCCGCGTGCCCAAGGGCAGCACGCTGGTAGCCGTGAACGAGTACGAGCTGGAGGCGGAAGGCATGACGTTCGCCGAGATTGGGCAGGTGCTGCGTGACACGAGCCACCTGGCGCGCGTGCTGCGGTTCCGCGTCGAGGTGCCCGCGGGTCTGGACGTGGACGACGAGGACGAGGACGACAGTGACGAGGAGGAGCTCGACAGTGACGAGGTCGAGGAGGTGACGGACGATGACGAGGAGCAGGAGGAAGAAGAAGAAGCAGAGGACGAGGAGCTGCACAAGGTGGACGCGGCGATGGGCGTCACGGCCATCGACTCGGCCAGCTCGAGCGCGCCGAACGGCAGCACGCGCCAGAACAGCCCCTCGGCCGTCAGCAACAGTAGCCACGGCAGCTGGACGCCTGTGAGGGCGTCGACAGCCTCTAGTGCTAGCCAGAAGCCCGTCAAGGGTGGTGGGGGATCGCCCGCACTCGTGCCGACCACTGCCATCGACAGTGCTGCCGGCCGCCTTGCAGCCGAGACATCCTTGTCGCTATCCCCACCCTCGCTTGGAACTATCAGACCAGAAGACTCGTTTGCAACGTCCTCGTCGCCAACCAACGACCAGGACGAACCTACGAACGAGAAGGCGAGTGAAGGGGAGCTCGTTCGAGTGGAGGTGCCAGCAGGGCCACTGGGGCTCAACTTGGACGGCGGGTTGCTCGACCGCGCTGTAGTACTCGGCTTTGTCCCGATTCGCGACGGTGATAAGGGACCAGTCGAGCTTCACGGAGGCGTCATGCCAGGCTCCAGACTCGTGCATGTGGATGAGCGTGACGTGACGGGGCTGACGCTCGACGAAATCCGGGTGCTGCTTGGAGAGAGGAGTTCGCAGCCGCGGACGCTCGAGTTCCGCCTGCCAAGTATTTCCAGCCAGCAGGTGGTGAGACCCTCGGTGTCTGCTTCAGCAAGACTGCCTTCGTTCACGTCGTTGGTGGAAGATTTGTCCCGGCGACGCAAGCTCGAGGTCGCGCTCATCATGAAGTACGACACGGCGACCATCAAGCGTGGGCAGTGCTGGTTCATGATTTCGACTGCGTGGCTAGCTCGTTGGATCGAGTTTGCTGCCAAGGACGGGGAGCTGCCAGGTCCAATAACAAACGAAGTGCTGCTAGAGGACGAGTGGCATTCACGGCGACACAGCGACGAAGCCGGCCGTCCCGATGTGCCTCGAGAGGGTCTCGTGCTGTCCAAGGACTATCGTGGCGTATCACCAATGGTCTGGTGTTTGTTCGCCGAGCTTCATGGTCTCGGCGAAGCACCTCTGCTTCCACGATACCTTTTGGATATCTATGCAGCAGGTCTTAGTGAGAAGGAGCTGAGTTCCATTCTTCAAGAACCGAGGTTGAAGGCGGTTGTGCTCGCAAACGAATTGCGCGACACGTGCCTTGTACGCCAGTCCAAATGATGTCTTTCCTCTCATGCTGTACCTTTCAAGCTGTTGCTAGTTCGATGCATAGTGATGGATAACTGAGTCAATGCACAATGCTCGCTTCATGATCTAGAAAACTACATAGCATACAACCAGTGTTTAGTCGCGGAACTGGAGTATTTTGTGTGTTTCTCCATGCATCAACGCTATCTGGCAACCATTTGGGGCTAGAAACTTAGCCAAGAAATTACATGTAGTATCAACGGGATTGTCCCGGTTAAGCTCCACCGTAGCCTGCTGGATTTCGGAACTTGATCATGGTGATCTCAATGCAGAAAGATACAGCTTCAAACAGCGTTTTCACCGGTGTTACGAGCTCAACCTAGACACCGCCGAATCTAATGCTGGACCCTCAGCGGTTTGCAATGATAAATACAATCTGGATTGAAAACCTATCAGACCTAGCTCTCCTGCACTGCAAGCAACTCGACATCACACTTCTCGCGAAGCGCCGCAGCGAAAGCAAGTGCCTGTGGCCTTGCATCATGCAATGCACGATCCACATCGCTCTGGCTTAGTGGCTCCGAGTTGATATCGAGCGTGAACCTGTTGGCCACAGTGTTAGAAGTGGTATTCGAGTGCATCGCAAAAGATGAAGTGGACTAACCTGGCAATGGGTGGAGCTTCACCTTCGCCATGAAGTGCCGCCAGGATCGCCCAGACCATGGGTACGACGCAGCGATAATCCTTGGTGAGCTGAAGACCAGGGCGAACATCGTCGGGGCGTCCCATTGAAGCCCCAGCCTTGCGTGAGCGCCATCCTTCTGCGAGTAGCGTGTGGTTTGAGATTGGTCCTGGAGGAGCACCACCACGAGCGACAAACTCGATCCAGCGATTCATCCACGCCGCATCAACAACAAACCAGAATTCCTTGAACTTGAGCTGGTTTCGGTCGTGCTTCATGACAAGGGCAAGCTCCAACCGTCTGCGTTGAAGGAGATCTTCGACGGAATCCGGGGGAGTTGAGTAACTCAGCCGACGTCTCTTTTCGTTGGGGTCGTCCTCGGTAGGGCTTTCTTCATCGTTGATCGGAACTGCTGGAACGTGGAAGATGAGACGACGAGAAGATCGACTAGACGCTCCCAGCTTTTCACGGATGGCTGCGAGCGACAGTGTCGATACATCTTCACCATTGATACCAATCAGAACGGACCCTTGTGTGATTCCGCCATGCTGCTCGAGCTTTCCACGCGATCCATCGGGAAGTGGAGCAAACCCGAGCACAACTGCGTGATCCTCGATTCCTCCGTCCAGTGTCATTCCTATCGGCCCTGCAGGCACTAGCACACTGACACGGTGACCTGGTAGCCCCTGACCTGTCATCGATGACGCTGTGGGAGCAACTTCCATTCCCGTAACATTCACAAACGAGGTCTGAGAAGGAGATGACGGTGGTAACTGCACTGCATCTGCTGTAGTGAAAGTGGTCTGCGGCAATGAACTGGTCGGGGACAGCATCGACAGAGTTGAGACGATGCCACCCCATAACCACCCCTTACCATTTTCAGCGCTCGGACTCGAAACGCTCTCTGGGGTATCTGAACTTCCTTGTGACCCATTAAGCAGCACGCGTGTGTCGTGTTTGTAGGAGAACTCGCTCGACTTGTGCCCGTCATTTGATAGAGTCGGCACACGAAATCGCAGGCGGCGTGTGAGATGGCTTGTGTCTCGCAGCATTCGCCCAATGTCGTCAAGACTCATCCTCTTCTCAATGAAGTTTTGCAAATTGAGCCCAACCATCACTGAGCCGACTGGCACCACACCGCTAGCTTCGATAGCTCCTCGAGAGCCGGACGGCTCAATCCCAGCGAACTGTTCGATCACGGCTGCGTTGGCGCATGTGCCATCGAGAAGGATGCCAAGTGGGCCAGGAGGGACTTCCACTTCGACCTCTTTCCACTCCAGAATATTCAACCCATCAACGATGAAGAAACCTGGGCTCGTTGATGGCGATACCAGCGAGTTGCTGTCCGTCTTGGAAAACACTGTCGCATCCCCAACACTTGTGGGCGAATCCGGTGGTGTGTGGGTTGGGGCCGACGCCTTCCTCGGCGAGAACATCTTTAGCATGGTTGCTCGTTTCGACAATGCGTCGAGTTCGAACCAAACTGCCTTCTACCCGGTGATTTGCGTTGTGGCCTCACTCGGCAGAGCAATGGGAACGCACACATGGGTGGATCTCACTTCGAAGGATACTTTCTGATCGGCGAATCTGTCGTCCTCGACATCTGTTGCCCTTCATTCACAGAAGTAGAGTGCACAAATAGCTCTGCAGCAGGTTCATCATGTTCTGAGTTGGGTGCATGTGTTCACATAGATCAACAGCAACAAGCTCCATGGAAGTCGGGACATGGAAGGGATCTATCACTGGTTACTTGGAGCAGTCCGAAGCTAACACGATTGTTCTACAGGAGTAGGTGGAAGTCGAAAATGAAAGCGCGCGTAGAAGTAGATAATTCACTGGTTGCACCTTGGAGACTTGGTATCTTCTGGACACTCATTGGACGCCCATCGCAGAAGCTCATGTGCTCATTCCGAGACGGCACTGGGGGCCGGTGGCGCAGCCGTTGCGTGCGCCGACGACTCGGATGCTCCATCACTCTGCGACTCATCGTCGTCGTTGTCGCTTCCGTGCTTGCTGCCCAGCGTGAGCGACTTGGTGAGCGAGATCGTGGCCTTGACAGTGCTGACGGCCGCCTTGAACTTGCGGCGGGCGTTGAACTTGCGCAGCTCCTCGAGCGCCGTCGTGAGCTGCACGTTCGCGACGTCCTCGCCCGTGATCCACTTGTGCTGCAGAAGCTGCTCAGCGGTCCAACGCTCGGCAGGGTTCAGCACGAGCATCTTGGAGATCAGGTCCTTGGCCTCGGCGGACACGTCATCCCAGTACGGCGAGTCGAACTCGTACCGGCCAGCCTTGATGATCCGGAAGAGCATGCCCTGGTTGTCATGATGGAACGGAGGGTATCCGCAGAGCAGTATGTATGTGATGACACCGATGCTCCAGATGTCCACCTCCTTGCCGTACGGCCGCGCCTGCAGAATCTCGGGCGCGACGTATCCAGGCGTGCCGCAGGCCGTGACGAGTCCCTCGCTGACCGCGACCTTCTTGGCGAAGCCAAAGTCAGCGAGCTTGATGTCGGCGTCGTCCTCAAGGCTCGAGAGCAGCAGGTTCTCGGGCTTGAGGTCGCGGTGCACGACGTTGGCGTCGTGGATGAACTTGATGGACTCCAGCAGGACCTTGACGAGGTCGCGCGCCTCTCGCTCCGAGTAAAAGTTCTTCTTGACGATGCGCTCGAAGAGCTCCCCTCCGCGCATGAACTCGGTGACGAGGAAGTAGTACCTGTCCTCCTGGAACACATCGTACAGTTTGACGATGTGCGGGTGCTGCATCTCCTTGAGGATGGCGACCTCTGCCATGAGCGCCTCGAGGTCGTCCTTGCTGAGCTCGGCGCGCTTGATGCACTTGATGGCGAACTTCTCGCCCGTGGTGCGGTGCGTGGCCTCTCGGACGACCGAGAAGGTGCCCGATCCGAGCTCCTTGCCGAGCGTGTACTCGTCCGTAAAGCGGCGCGCGTGGGCCGGCGCGATGGGCAGGTCGGCCCCCTGCTGCTGCTCTCCCCTGGCCGCGGGCGGCACGAGGAAGCGCACGACGCGCTCCACGCCGCTCGTGTTGATGAGGATGTCGCGGATCTTGTCGAAGCTCAGCGGGTGCTGCGCGTCCGTGAAGTCGTGCTCGTTGACGCCGAGCAGCCGGCTGCCCGGCACGACCTTGCCGCTCTGCTGCAGCACGCCCTGCTCGCCCGTGGCCGCGATGGGCCGGAAGCCGTCGACCACCACGTGCGAGCGCTCGCCCCGGCGGTCCATCGTCTTGCTCACGACCAGGCCGAGCGCGCCGGGCGGCACGGTGATGTCCACGCGCGTCCACTGCGCGGCGCTCATGGCGGGCTGGTTGACTTGCTTTCGCTATACGGCGCCGCCCTTCAACCGGAAAGGACGGAAAATGCGGAATGGGGGGGAAAAGGGGGAAAATATCCGCCACTGGTACCTAGTCGAGCGGACGCGGCACTTTGGTGAGGGCGTGAGACAGCCCGGGAGTGGTAGCGAGGCGCCTTCCTGTGGATACTTTGCAGAGGCGCCAGCAACATTGTTTACAGGCAGCCGCGGAGCCGAAGAATCCCGACGGTCAACGTGTCGCGCTCGCCCAGATGCCCGAGCCGCGCGCGGCGGCGCTGGATTCTGGCGCCCGCAAGCAGCAGAAGCCCGCGCGAGCTGTGGCGGCGAGCGCGCCCGCTCTCGCTGCATCGTTGGAGCGCGGCGCGGCTTCCGGCAAGCGCGTGCGGGCCGAGATCGAGCGCGGCGAAGTTCGCGGCCAGGAAGCGGCCGACTGCGGCGGTAACGCGCCTTTGGCTGCTCGCTGTCGAGCGCAGGAGCTGATGCGGTTGATACAAACTGCAGCGGAGCCGCAGGCGCGGCGCGTCAAGCGCCTGCAGAGCGAGACGGCCGCGCTGGCCAGCGAGGTGACGCGCAGCGGGATGCCGCGCGGAGATGAGATCCTGCGGGCGCTGGGCCGTCGGGCCGCGCTGCTGGAGCGCCAGGCCGCTGCGCAGGAGCTGCAGGGCCGCGTGCTGCAGCAGCTGCTGGCGGTGCTGGCTCGGCAGGACGCCGCGGCGCCGCCGACACCTCAGCCCTCGCCTCCATCTTCGTCAGGTGGGAATGCGTGATTCTGTCGAAAAGCTGCGTCTAGAAGTGTGAAAACGTGTAAAATAGTGTGGGTATATGTGTAATGAAGTTGAACTGGATGGATAGATGTGCAAGTTGGAGGCCCGAGCGCGCTGGCTGGCCTCCACACTTTGGCGAGGAAGCCAAAGCTCGCCGCCGATCCCCACCGCCGCCGACCGCCGCCATGTTCAAGCGCTTCAGCGTCGAGGAGCACGTGAGCAGCAACAGCAAGGTCAAGTCCTCGCAGCAGCGCTCCATCCGCTCCAAGATCCTGGACGAGTACCCGCTGCTCGAGCCCTACATGGAGCTCGTGCTGCCCAAGAAGGCGCCCATGGTCGTCGCCAAGTGGTGCGTGGTGGTGCTGGCTCGGTGAGCTCATGTGGAGCTGCGGAGCTGACTGCTTGCTGGCTGTGCGATGTTGTCAAGCCACAACCACATCCAGCTGGTGCTGCACGAGGGCGAGCCGCTCTTCTTCAATCAGCGTGACGGGCCGTTCATGCCCACGCTCAAGCTGCTGCACCGGAGTGCGTCTGGAGTGCTGTGCTGCATGCGCGACGATGGGGTGGATGGACGCTTACCAGCAGTGATGCGTGACGCAGTCCCGCACATTATGAAGAAGGTGCGCGCGGACAAGGGCGCCATCCCGTTCGTGCTCTCGGGCGCCAACGTCATGTGCCCCGGCTTGACGTCGGCTGGAGGAGACATGCCTGAAGAGCTGGAGGCTGGCACGCCGGTGGTACGAGCATCTGTAGTCCTCTGGTGTTTGAGAAAGGTGGCCGTGGGATTAATGATGTGGTGTTATGATGTACCAGGCGATCATGGCGGAGGGCAAGGAGCTGGCGATGGCAATAGGCATCCTGACGCTGTCCACTGACGACATGTAGGTTTCATTGTCACTGATCTACGACTATCACTATCATAGACTCACGACGCATTCTCGCATTTTCAGCCGCAAGCAGAATAAGGGAGTCGCGATCGAGATGATGCACTTCCTGGGCGACGACCTGTGGATCTGCCCGCGCATCGACTGATTGGAAGATACAAGTGGGATCTGCAATCGTTGCTCCACACACCCGTTCCTGAGTCCGTCTCGATTAGGGTCTCCCCCAACCAAATACAGCTTGAACACCTGTGTCCCCCTCCTCGGATTTCTACAGTAACACTCGGTCTATTTGCTGCCGGTCCAGTCTAGAGCTCAGGTTCATCAGTGCCTCGACGAGACTCCTGACTGCTCTCGTTGCTAGTACTAGAATCCCCACCTTCGTTCAGGACTTTGAGCAGACCCCCTTTGGGGTTGCCCCCGCTCGTATCACGAGGTGGGCTCGGACGCAGCAATCGCCCTGCGGCTTCTCGAAACTTCCAGTCAAATTTGTGTGTGTTGACATCCGCAATCGTGGGCTGTGTCTCGATGCCGCCGCCAATAAGTGAGTTTTCGATGCGGAACGCAGGAGGCGCAGACGGGGGTGGGCCAAGATCCGCATCGCCGCCATCAGTTGAGTTCTGCAGCAATAGAGAGAGGTCTCGAGACGGGGGCGGAGGTCCGAGAGGTGGAGGTTCAACCGCTCCTTGCTCGGGTAGCTTTGGCTTTGCGGACTGGATCAAACTGTCGATTCCCCCACCCATGAGGGAGTTCTGTAGTGTGAATGGAGGCGGTGCAGAGGGAGGAAGCCCAAGTGCATCTTCGTCGGACCCATCGTCGAGCAATCGTTGGATACCCGAGTCTGAATTTGAAGATGCTGCGGTGAATTGTGACGAAGAAGCCACTGGCGATGAAGACGACGAGGACGCGGAACGCTGGAGTCTGTTCTTGGTCACGTTCGTGGTTGCGAGTGTCTGGGACAACTGCTGCGCGTGGTCGATCGCCGATTGCAGCGCGCTAAGCGGATTGAATTTGTAATCTCGGACTCCTTCGCCCGCTGGATTTGTCGTGGACGATGCCGATAAAGCTGGAACAGTGGTCTGGGAATCGATCGACCCTGACTGGATCGTGGCCGTCGAAAGCGCATCCAATGCTGACTGATACTGCTGTGATGACGACGCCAATTGGTGTAGCGCAGACGAGGTGGCGGCTAGCGAGGGCTTGGAAGTTCCTAACCCCAGTGAGGTTCCTGAGAGGATCCCGCTTGAGGTCCCTGAAAGCGGGAAGCTCGGTCCTGTTGCCGACGGGAAGTGCGGACGGAGCAGCTCGCTCAGCGCTCCAAGTCCATCGCTGTCTGTTCGTGAAAACAGCGGGTTGCTCGACGGCGGCGGCGGCAGCAGGTCAGCCACAGAGGTGCTCGGTGTTCCAGTGGAGCTGTCCAGCTGCAGTCCCGACAGCAGCGATCCGAACGTGCCTGTCGACGAGGACGTGGACGCCGACACCCCGGAGCCGCTCAGGTCCGTGGACACGCCAGAGACCGACGTCGACGAGGACGACGCCGAGTGGAGCGCGTCGCTGGCGTCCCTCGGCCGGCGCTTCTGCTGGTAGAAGATGGGGACGTGCTTGCGGTTGGGCCTCGGCTTTGGCGGCGAGTCTGGCGACGCCGGAGCTGGCGCCGCCTTCCTCCTGCTCGCGGCCTGCGCCGGCTTGAGCTCCGCCGCCGGCAGCGCCAGCCCGAGCGCCTGGCGGCTGGTCCTTTCTCAGGATCTTGACGCGCAGCGTGCCGCTCTCCGCCTTGGCCGTGAACGCGTTTTCCTTGAACTTGCGCTTGCCGCCGGCGCCCTCGGCGTCTTCAGGCGCGTCCGGAGGTCACAGAGAGCGGTTAGAGCGCGAGCAGCGGCGCACAGCGGCGGCGGCGGCGCACCTGGGGCGTCCATGGCGAGCGGAGCGCCAAGTCACTTGCGGTTTGTATGATTGCACCGGCGGGAACTTTGGCGAGGGAAGCCGCAGGAATGTTGGTGCAGCCATCTCCAGGGTGGAGCGCGCTACTGGGCGGTCTACATGGCGATGTGGGGACGCCGATCAGTCGCCACCGCCGTGTTTATGACGCTGCGCTCGCCACCAATCGTGAGGCGATCTTCATCCATCACGCCGTGAAATCGCGTCGACACGTTCGGATGCAAGTCGCTCGATGTGGAAGTCGCGTGGGACTCGTTGGTTGCGGGGACGTGCAGCACTTGGGCCTTTGGAAAACTGTCTCCATGAGACCAAGCAGCATGACGACCGCAAAGAACTGCTTGCTTTTCATGAACTCGTGTTTCGAGACAAAAGCTGCTGCTCGTGCTGATGAGGGCACCACGTTAGCTGAGATAGATCATGAAAACACCATGTGAAAAAGCCAGTGAAGACAGATAGGTTTTTGTGTCGGGCACCGCTTCGGGCGGAGCAACAATGGCTCCGCCGGCCTCAAAGTGTTTTGTTCATTAGATGGTTTTGTGTGTGTTTTTGTCGGTTGGTGTTCTGAGCTCTCCGTCTCCGCCACAGTAGAGGAACTACTGAGAGGGAGCTGCTTACGCAGCCTCCTCCTCCGGCTCGTAGGCCGTCGCGGGCTGCTCCACGTTGCGGAAGCCCACCTCCGGCAGGTACTCGCCCTTGGCAACAAACTTGCGGGGCAAGTCAAGCGTCGTCCACACGTCCTCGAGCGCCGTCATCAGGTTGTCCACCATCTCGTCCGTGTGCGTCGGGAGCGGCGTCAGACGCAGGCGCTCCTCGCCACGCGGGACCGTGGGGAAGTTGATGGGCTGCACGTAGATGCGGTACTTCTCCATGAGGATGGCCGACGCCTCCTTCACCTTGACAGCGTCGCCGACCATGACCGGGATAATGTGCGACACGCTGGGCAGCAGCGGGAAGCCCGCGTCGACCAGGCGCTTCTTCAGCTCAGCCGAGCGCGCGTGCATAATCTCACGCTCCGTCTGACTCTCCTTCAGGTGCATGACCGAGGCGCGCGCGCCAGCGGCCATCATCGGCGGCATCGACGACGTGAAGATGAATCCCGAGGCGGTCGAACGCATGGCGTCAACGAGCGGAGCCGAACCAGCGACGTAGCCGCCCATGATACCAAAGCCCTTGGCCAGCGTACCCGTCACCATCGTGATGCGGTCGAGGCAGTTGTCGCGCTCGGCGACACCAGCGCCACGGTTGCCGTACAGACCCACAGCGTGCACCTCGTCGTTGAACGTCATGGCGCCGTACTTGTCTGCCAGGTCGCAGATCTCGTGCAGTGGCGCGACCGTGCCCTCCATGGAGTTGACGCTCTCGAACAGGATAAGCTTGGGGGCATCCGGGTCCGTCTTGGTGACGGCCGCGAGCTTCGCCTCGAGGTCAGCCATGTCGTTGTGCTTGTAGATGTACTTGCGGGCGCCGCTGTGTCGGATGCCCTGGATCATGGATGCGTGGTTGAGCGAGTCGGAGAACATGATGAGGCCCGGGAAGATCTTGGGCAGCGAGCTGATGACCGAGTCGTTGGCGACGTAGCACGAGGTGAACAGCAGCGCCGACTCCTGCTGGTGCAGGTCTGCGAGCTCGCGCTCCAGCAGCACGTGGTTGTGGTTGGTGCCCGAGATGTTGCGAGTGCCGCCGGATCCGGCGCCCGATTTGTTGAGGAAGTCCTGCATGGCGGCGATGACCTTGGGGTGCTGTCCCATGCTGAGGTAGTCGTTGGAGCACCAGGCGATGACCTCCTTGGTGCGTCCCGATTCCTCGTGGTGCGTGGCGCGCGGGAACTGTCCGCGCTTGCGCTCGAGGTCTGCGAAGGTTCGGTAGCGTCCCTCTCGCTTGATGTTGTCGATGGTGGTCTCGAATCCGCGGCGGTACTGCTCGCCCGAGAGGCCTCCGACGCGGCGCTGCGGGGTGGCGACGGTGCGGAACTTGGCGACGGCCGACGAGTACGGGCGTGCCAGTCTGCTGCTGCTGGTTCTGACGCTTGAGCTCGGCGATGCGCGCGAGCGTGGCGGCCGTGGTGGCCGTCGACGTCGGGTGGGCCTGCGACGAGCCAGGCGCCGCCGTGGCCGCGCCCATGACGGTGCTCATGTGCGGGCAGAGCTTGGCGAGCTGCGCAATGTTGGGCAGCAGCGCGGCGCGCGCCGTGGGCAGCGCGTGCATGAAGGGGCAGCGAGACGCCGCCTGGACGCGGGAGGCGGCGACAGCTGCGCGGGTGAGCGCCATTTGGAGACGACGGGGGGCGGCGGGAGGCGTGGAGAGCTCGAGGCCGATTGCGGAATGAGGCGAGTGTGGATGGCGAGGGTGGATGGGGAGAGGGGGGGGGACGGACGGACGGACGGAGCTGTACGGTTGTTGGCGGGTCATCCCTCCCGCTTAAGGTCACGCGCTGGTGGGTGAGTATACAAACGTCAAGAGATGGACCGCTGGAATGGCGGGGGAGAGCGGGAGGGGAAAACCTTTTCTCGAGTGCTCAAGAAAAACGCGCTGACCGCCGGGAACAGCCGAAAAAGGTTACGATCGGGTGTTCACGACGGCGAGTTTGTATGCTCGACGCCGCGTACCCCCTGCGGTACACTGTAAGCTTTGCCGTTATCTTTCACGAGCGGCCAGCCGGGTTTCGTGAACCAGTAGAAGGCGGGCAGGTCCCACCATGCGGGTCAGGCGCTGACGTCATGCTGGGACTGCATGGACTCCATGATGCGAGGGTTTAACTGCTGCTATCGATGCATATACGTACATGAGCCAATGCGAGGCTGCAAGGTAGCGTGCGGGGGGATGCAAGAGCCACGCGGGGCTCGGTGTTCGCCGCGTTCGCGTCAGGACTGCAAGGAGACGCGCGAGGCGGTCGTGATGCCTCAAAACGGCTGTGCATCGATCCGGATCACGCTTTCGCGACGTAGCAGCTTGACGACGCGTACTGTGGGCCGACGTGAGCTCCACGACGTGGCGAGGACAGCCGTGGCACCGTCGCCCGGATCACCGCGATCATCACGGACGTAAAGGGCTGCCGATCGACTCGACGCTCTGTGCGTAGGCGGCATATGGCCCCCGAGCAGCTCCGCACCGCCGAAATGCTGTGAACACATCGCGAATCTCGAGTGGCACCTTGAAGCAGCTGGAGCCGCGGCACCGATGTCCACCGTCTGGTTACGCTCGACGCCGCCGGGGGTTACGCCACGAAAGCTTCGCGGCGACACCTCGGCTCATCCCGCGGCGCCGCCACCGGAACGACGGGAGCCCGCAGTGGCCGTGGGCTGCTCGAGGTGACGAGTGGGCGAGTGGCACGTGCCAAAGGTGCAGGCGCCGCGTGTCGTCCTGGAAAGCTCCGGCGATAAGTTTCCACGCTGTGGCCGCAAAAATGCTAAAATGTCCAGATGGATGCGTGGTGGTCCCGTCTTCCGACTCATTTGAGTTTTGATTAGGCATGGGATTGTGGCTGGCTGTGCCGGTAGCTCGCTCATCGAGGCTTTGAATGAGTTGGGAGGGGGTTGCCGTCGCCACTTGAGACGACTTGACCGACCACGCGCTTGTTGAGATACTAACGCTTGACGCACCGCTCGCCGACCGAATGTGAGCTCGTGTGAGGTTTCATCATCACCTCGTCGCCTCTTGGAGGTGGCGGTGGTCTTCGTTGTCTCAGTTGTCATGCCTGTGCTCGTGTGCATCGTGTCATAGCCTGGTGCCAAGTTTGAGATGTTGCCGGTGCTGGAGCACGCCAAGACTGTGTGGGGTCCAAGTTCGACGCTGTAGTGCACGATCTGCTCCTGGTACCCGCGAGCACACGCTCGCTGGAGCTATGAGCAGTGGCAACAGCACAAGCTTTGCATGGAGCCGATCGCTGGTCTCGAGTAGACCATGGTGCTTCTCGTCATAGGTGTACCCAATACCGATGTGTTCCTCTCAGTCCGCAGGAAGTTCCTGCGGACTGAGAGGCTAATATCTGACATTTTACCAAGCCCCCGCATTCGAGAAGATCCGTCGCCCTGCCATGGATGGCGAGTTCGTTCCTGCAGGTGCTCTTGCCGTGTTCCGCCTGGCGCCATTGGGTCCGCAGATCGGCGTGCTGCCGCATGTCGTTAGCTGCATCTCGGCGTTCATGGACTACACTGACAGTTGGTCGATGGAGGATGCGGTCGAGTGCGAGCACTGGGGTCTTCTGACCCGCCTGATCGAGAAGCTGAAGCAAAACTGCGTGATGAATAAACGTTACAAGCGCATGCTCCCGATTTCAGCCATGGAAGTGTGTGCGCAGAGGGGGAGGATGGACGTCATGCAAAGGTTGTACGAAGCTTTCAACACTCCTTTGACTCTATCATGTTGGTACAGGCGGCACGAGGTGGTCACCTTGCAGTCGCGCAGTGGATTTACAAAGTGTTGTTATCCCGCGGCGACCTCACAAACAGCACAGTCCCAACGGGGCATGCCATTGAAGTTGCCGCGCAAGAAGGGAGGCTAGCGTTTGTCGAAATAATGCTGGAGCACACGAATGATAGGAAGCGAACGGATTGGATGCCTCTAGTTATCGAAGCTACGTTGGAAAACAATCACATGCACATTCTCAAGTGGGTGGTCCGCCGATTTCCAGCAGACGTGGGTACCTATGCGCTCGACATGGCGGCCAGCAAGGGCCTTCTCGACCCCCTGCGGTTGCTGCATGAATTGGGTACATCCGCGTCCACAGAAGCTATGGATATCGCAGCAATGAATGGTGATCTTGGCACGGTAGTGTGGCTCCACGAAAACCGAAGCGAAGGATGCACGATCAAGGCAATGGACAAGGCCGCTGGGAATGGACACTTCGATATCGTCCGCTACCTTCATCAGAATCGCACAGAAGGTTGCTCGATGAAAGCACTAAGGAACGCTGTTCGGCACGGTCACTTAGATATCGTTCGCTATATTCTTGAGTCTGGAATCGAAGCGCAGCCGTACGAGCTCTCTGTGTCATTGTGGGGGTGGAGCTGGCAAGAAGAGTCTGCTCGAATGGGTACCACGGATGTTCTCGAGTGTGTTGAAGACTATAATGGGCTCATGGAGCTCGATTTCAAAGGCCTCGAGTACTGTATCATAAATCTCATCGACATTGCTGCTGCGAATGGGCACGTCGACATCATAAAGTATCTTCACTCACAAGGCGAAAAATGCACACGAACTGGGATGACTTTTGCTGTCATGCGGGGTCATCTTGCTGCTGCCAAATGGATCCATGAGAACTCGAGCGTAAGCTGCGATCCTCGAGCAGCAGACATTGCAGCAACGCGCGGACACCTCGAGATGGTCCGTTGGGTCCATGAAAACGATATCACAACTTTCTCGACGCGCGCTATGGACGGTGCCGCCGAGAATGGTTTTTTGGGCGTCATCAGTTTTTTGCATCTCAATCGAAGCGAAGGCTGCACAACCGCAGCAATGGACATGGCTGCTCGATACGGTCACTTCGAGGTCGTAAAGTGGCTTCATGCGAATCGCTCAGAAGGCTGTACGCTTGAGGCAATCAACGATGCGGATCAAGAACGACACACGGAATTGGTCGAATGGTTGAAGACCTTTTATCCCGCCCAGTACGAAGGTTGGTCCGCCCGCGGGCGGGTTTCTTTCTCCACTTTTCCTCTGTACCCTTCTTTTTATTGGGGAGACTAATGAACTTTACCCAAGCGCGTATCTCCATGGGCTCAACTTTGATATAACTGCGGCGTCATCGTGGGTCGCTCATTGGGGTGTGGAACAAGCTAATGCATCGATCTCACTCTCAGATTGGTAACTGCATAGCATGGAGAACAGAATCGGCACGAGGTGCTGGGTCAGGTGACGTATCTACAGCTCATTTTGTACTTGGTAGGTGGCTTGCTGCCAGTCGCTCGTGCTCCAACGCAGGAGTGTCCAACGATTGAAGCTGTCTTCAACATGAGAGTGTATGCGTGGACATATGGGTCTAGCGGGTGGTCGCTATACCCAATGCATCCCATTTGCTCGGCACGGACTCGGCTGTTGCATCGCGCAAAGCGTCCGTCGGAACAATGCTGCGATTGTTGACGACCCGCAAGCGTCCCATATTCAATGCTTTCTTCGCTGCAACGTTGGATTACGTCAAGGTGATACCTAGCTTCTTAACACCATCTTTCAGGCTGTCCGCGCGGACGTGGATCACAACGTGCAAGGACAGCCGATTTGATGACACAAATGCTGTGCAACCAGTTCATCGTTCGCGAAATCGATGATGCAAAAGCAGTTAATTTACGGATGCCGTTCCGTATTTAACTCAAACACGCCGATCTGTCTGGGATCATTGTAATCGATTACTCGGTGCTGAGAAACAGCAGCAATTCCATCAGGCTGTCCGAACGTTGAGTTCAATCGTCACCGACGGAGCTGGCATCGCAAAAAGGAACGCTCCACTCCAAATCCATCATTCGCGCTTTTGCTTCCTCCCCAGCAACCAAGCTCCCTCCATTTCTTTATCATTTCTTTCCCACGACAGCCATGAAGCTCTTCTCGCTCGCCGTCGCGATCGTCGCCGGCCTTTCCATGATCACAGCCGAAGCTGCCAACTCGCTCGAGGCCAACAAGAAAATCGCGAAATCGTTCCTCGACGAGATCTTCAACAAACACGACCCCACGGCCGTCGACAGATACGTCGGAAATTACTACAACCAGCACAACCCAAACGTGGCCGATGGCCCGCAGGCAATCAAAGACTTTGCTGGCAACTTGACAAATAACACCAAGGTCGAGTTCGGCGCGATCGTCGCCGAAGGTAACTTGGTGTGGCTCGACACCCGCTACACCGGACTCCCTGGTCTCCCAACTTCGATCATCGTTGATGTCCTCCGCATCCAGGACGGTAAGGTGGTCGAGCACTGGGACGTCATTCAGACCGAGGTGACGAACACCACTAGTGGCCATCCCATGTTTCCCATCAAGAGCGTGGTCACGAAGACTTCGAAAGCCACGCAGGAATACAACAAGAAGATCGCCAAGGGACTCCTGCACGGAGTTTTCAATTTGAAGGATGCGTCGGCTATTGACAAGTATGTTGGACCCACATACACCCAGCACAACCCGCTGTTTCCGGACGGCCCGGACGTGCTCAGGAGCGCGATTTCGTTTCTGTCGAATAGCTCCGCCGTTGACTTTGGAGCCATCCACGCCACAGCTGACCTCGTTTTCGTCAACACTCGCTACAGCGGCGGTGGTTCGGCGGTCACTGTTGGCGTCGACGCCTTCCGTGTCGCGAATGGCAAGATTGTCGAGCACTGGGATCGTATCCAAACTCAGGTGGGAGCTTCGGAGTCGAGGAGCGGCCGTGACATGTTCCCTATCGCCGACTACTACACCGTGTGGTAATGTCAAGTGCGTGACGACAATCGAGGCTCGTTCGATAATGCATCAATACACGATTTGGCTCAAGTATCCTTGAGTGTGAATTGGAGGCTGTGCTTGACGAGTCCAAAGCAAAAGTAGTGATGTGAAAAGCAGTTGCTCATACGTCAATGCAAGAAAATTGCCCCGAGCATTAGCTGCCTTGTCTTGTTGGTCTGCCAACAATCCCTTTCATATCCGCCGCCTCCCCGTGTACAACTTGACGCTACCCCGTGCCCAGAAATGCACACTTGAGCGCGTACAAGAGCGTTGATAGCTATCGTTAGAGTGCAAGCACGAAGCGGGTATGCTAGTTCAGTACCACGCCATGCACCAATGACGCCGACTAATACCTCTATACAGATTGTTCTAGCAGGCCAGTGCACAACGGAAATTCCGTTTGGCGATGATTGGGAGTGTTTGCCAGCAAGAATGGCGAGTTACACAAGCTTGAACGATGAACTGCGACGCTAATAGATTGCGCTACTAATCGATCACACATTGGCATGAACGGCATGTGCTCGACAACTACCTCCCGTGATGTCAATCTCAAAGCCAAACAAAGTAAACATGGGTTATCACCCGCCATCATCGACTCGTTCTCGACGAGCGATGGATCGTGCGCTGGGCCTTCTCGCAATGGGGGAGCGAGCCTGGCCCGTCAGCAACAGCAGCGTGAAAGAGTGAGTGAGTGAGTGAGTGAGTGAGCGCGCCGAGTCGTCTTCCACGACGGCCGCCATCATCGACTCGTTCTCGACGAGCGATGGATCGTGCGCTGGGCCTTCTCGCAATGGGGGAGCGAGCCTGACCCGTCAGCAACAGCAGCGTGAAAGAGTGAGTGAGTGAGTGAGTGAGTGAGTGAGTGAGTGAGCGCGCCGAGTCGTCTTCCACGACGGCCGCCATCATCGACTCGTTCTCGACGAGCGATGGATCGTGCGCTGGGCCTTCTCGCAATGGGGGAGCGAGCCTGACCCGTCAGCAACAGCAGCGTGAAAGAGTGAGTGAGTGAGTGAGTGAGTGAGTGAGTGAGTGAGTGAGTGAGTGAGTGAGTGAGCGCGCCGAGTCGTCTTCCACGACGGCCGCCATCATCGACTCGTTCTCGACGAGCGATGGATCGTGCGCTGGGCCTTCTCGCAATGGGGGAGCGAGCCTGACCCGTCAGCAACAGCAGCGTGAAAGAGTGAGTGAGTGAGTGAGTGAGTGAGCGCGCCGAGTCGTCTTCCACGACGGCCGCCATCATCGACTCGTTCTCGACGAGCGATGGATCGTGCGCTGGGCCTTCTCGCAATGGGGGAGCGAGCCTGACCCGTCAGCAACAGCAGCGTGAAAGAGTGAGTGAGTGAGTGAGTGAGTGAGTGAGTGAGTGAGCGCGCCGAGTCGTCTTCCACGACGGCCGCCATCATCGACTCGTTCTCGACGAGCGATGGATCGTGCGCTGGGCCTTCTCGCAATGGGGGAGCGAGCCTGACCCGTCAGCAACAGCAGCGTGAAAGAGTGAGTGAGTGAGTGAGTGAGTGAGTGAGTGAGTGAGTGAGTGAGTGAGTGAGTGAGCGCGCCGAGTCGTCTTCCACGACGGCCGCCATCATCGACTCGTTCTCGACGAGCGATGGATCGTGCGCTGGGCCTTCTCGCAATGGGGGAGCGAGCCTGACCCGTCAGCAACAGCAGCGTGAAAGAGTGAGTGAGTGAGTGAGTGAGTGAGTGAGTGAGCGCGCCGAGTCGTCTTCCACGACGGCCGCCATCATCGACTCGTTCTCGACGAGCGATGGATCGTGCGCTGGGCCTTCTCGCAATGGGGGAGCGAGCCTGGCCCGTCAGCAACAGCAGCGTGAAAGAGTGAGTGAGTGAGTGAGTGAGTGAGCGCGCCGAGTCGTCTTCCACGACGGCCGCCATCATCGACTCGTTCTCGACGAGCGATGGATCGTGCGCTGGGCCTTCTCGCAATGGGGGAGCGAGCCTGACCCGTCAGCAACAGCAGCGTGAAAGAGTGAGTGAGTGAGTGAGTGAGTGAGTGAGTGAGTGAGCGCGCCGAGTCGTCTTCCACGACGGCCGCCATCATCGACTCGTTCTCGACGAGCGATGGATCGTGCGCTGGGCCTTCTCGCAATGGGGGAGCGAGCCTGGCCCGTCAGCAACAGCAGCGTGAAAGAGTGAGTGAGTGAGTGAGTGAGTGAGTGAGTGAGTGAGTGAGTGAGTGAGTGAGTGAGCGCGCCGAGTCGTCTTCCACGACGGCCGCCATCATCGACTCGTTCTCGACGAGCGATGGATCGTGCGCTGGGCCTTCTCGCAATGGGGGAGCGAGCCTGACCCGTCAGCAACAGCAGCGTGAAAGAGTGAGTGAGTGAGTGAGTGAGCGCGCCGAGTCGTCTTCCACGACGGCCGCCATCATCGACTCGTTCTCGACGAGCGATGGATCGTGCGCTGGGCCTTCTCGCAATGGGGGAGCGAGCCTGACCCGTCAGCAACAGCAGCGTGAAAGAGTGAGTGAGTGAGTGAGTGAGTGAGTGAGTGAGCGCGCCGAGTCGTCTTCCACGACGGCCGCCATCATCGACTCGTTCTCGACGAGCGATGGATCGTGCGCTGGGCCTTCTCGCAATGGGGGAGCGAGCCTGACCCGTCAGCAACAGCAGCGTGAAAGAGTGAGTGAGTGAGTGAGTGAGTGAGTGAGTGAGTGAGCGCGCCGAGTCGTCTTCCACGACGGCCGCCATCATCGACTCGTTCTCGACGAGCGATGGATCGTGCGCTGGGCCTTCTCGCAATGGGGGAGCGAGCCTGGCCCGTCAGCAACAGCAGCGTGAAAGAGTGAGTGAGTGAGTGAGTGAGTGAGCGCGCCGAGTCGTCTTCCACGACGGCCGCCATCATCGACTCGTTCTCGACGAGCGATGGATCGTGCGCTGGGCCTTCTCGCAATGGGGGAGCGAGCCTGACCCGTCAGCAACAGCAGCGTGAAAGAGTGAGTGAGTGAGTGAGTGAGTGAGTGAGTGAGTGAGCGCGCCGAGTCGTCTTCCACGACGGCCGCCATCATCGACTCGTTCTCGACGAGCGATGGATCGTGCGCTGGGCCTTCTCGCAATGGGGGAGCGAGCCTGGCCCGTCAGCAACAGCAGCGTGAAAGAGTGAGTGAGTGAGTGAGTGAGTGAGCGCGCCGAGTCGTCTTCCACGACGGCCGCCATCATCGACTCGTTCTCGACGAGCGATGGATCGTGCGCTGGGCCTTCTCGCAATGGGGGAGCGAGCCTGACCCGTCAGCAACAGCAGCGTGAAAGAGTGAGTGAGTGAGTGAGTGAGTGAGTGAGTGAGTGAGTGAGCGCGCCGAGTCGTCTTCCACGACGGCCGCCATCATCGACTCGTTCTCAACGAGCGATGGATCGTGCGCTGGGCCTTCTCGCAATGGGGGAGCGAGCCTGGCCCGTCAGCAACAGCAGCGTGAAAGAGTGAGTGAGTGAGTGAGTGAGTGAGTGAGTGAGTGAGTGAGTGAGTGAGTGAGCGCGCCGAGTCGTCTTCCACGACGGCCGCCATCATCGACTCGTTCTCGACGAGCGATGGATCGTGCGCTGGGCCTTCTCGCAATGGGGGAGCGAGCCTGACCCGTCAGCAACAGCAGCGTGAAAGAGTGAGTGAGTGAGTGAGTGAGTGAGTGAGTGAGTGAGCGCGCCGAGTCGTCTTCCACGACGGCCGCCATCATCGACTCGTTCTCGACGAGCGATGGATCGTGCGCTGGGCCTTCTCGCAATGGGGGAGCGAGCCTGGCCCGTCAGCAACAGCAGCGTGAAAGAGTGAGTGAGTGAGTGAGTGAGTGAGCGCGCCGAGTCGTCTTCCACGACGGCCGCCATCATCGACTCGTTCTCGACGAGCGATGGATCGTGCGCTGGGCCTTCTCGCAATGGGGGAGCGAGCCTGACCCGTCAGCAACAGCAGCGTGAAAGAGTGAGTGAGTGAGTGAGTGAGTGAGTGAGTGAGTGAGCGCGCCGAGTCGTCTTCCACGACGGCCGCCATCATCGACTCGTTCTCGACGAGCGATGGATCGTGCGCTGGGCCTTCTCGCAATGGGGGAGCGAGCCTGGCCCGTCAGCAACAGCAGCGTGAAAGAGTGAGTGAGTGAGTGAGTGAGTGAGCGCGCCGAGTCGTCTTCCACGACGGCCGCCATCATCGACTCGTTCTCGACGAGCGATGGATCGTGCGCTGGGCCTTCTCGCAATGGGGGAGCGAGCCTGACCCGTCAGCAACAGCAGCGTGAAAGAGTGAGTGAGTGAGTGAGTGAGTGAGTGAGTGAGTGAGTGAGTGAGCGCGCCGAGTCGTCTTCCACGACGGCCGCCATCATCGACTCGTTCTCGACGAGCGATGGATCGTGCGCTGGGCCTTCTCGCAATGGGGGAGCGAGCCTGACCCGTCAGCAACAGCAGCGTGAAAGAGTGAGTGAGTGAGTGAGTGAGTGAGTGAGTGAGTGAGCGCGCCGAGTCGTCTTCCACGACGGCCGCCATCATCGACTCGTTCTCGACGAGCGATGGATCGTGCGCTGGGCCTTCTCGCAATGGGGGAGCGAGCCTGGCCCGTCAGCAACAGCAGCGTGAAAGAGTGAGTGAGTGAGTGAGTGAGTGAGCGCGCCGAGTCGTCTTCCACGACGGCCGCCATCATCGACTCGTTCTCGACGAGCGATGGATCGTGCGCTGGGCCTTCTCGCAATGGGGGAGCGAGCCTGACCCGTCAGCAACAGCAGCGTGAAAGAGTGAGTGAGTGAGTGAGTGAGTGAGTGAGTGAGTGAGCGCGCCGAGTCGTCTTCCACGACGGCCGCCATCATCGACTCGTTCTCGACGAGCGATGGATCGTGCGCTGGGCCTTCTCGCAATGGGGGAGCGAGCCTGGCCCGTCAGCAACAGCAGCGTGAAAGAGTGAGTGAGTGAGTGAGTGAGTGAGCGCGCCGAGTCGTCTTCCACGACGGCCGCCATCATCGACTCGTTCTCGACGAGCGATGGATCGTGCGCTGGGCCTTCTCGCAATGGGGGAGCGAGCCTGACCCGTCAGCAACAGCAGCGTGAAAGAGTGAGTGAGTGAGTGAGTGAGTGAGTGAGTGAGTGAGTGAGTGAGCGCGCCGAGTCGTCTTCCACGACGGCCGCCATCATCGACTCGTTCTCGACGAGCGATGGATCGTGCGCTGGGCCTTCTCGCAATGGGGGAGCGAGCCTGACCCGTCAGCAACAGCAGCGTGAAAGAGTGAGTGAGTGAGTGAGTGAGTGAGTGAGTGAGTGAGCGCGCCGAGTCGTCTTCCACGACGGCCGCCATCATCGACTCGTTCTCGACGAGCGATGGATCGTGCGCTGGGCCTTCTCGCAATGGGGGAGCGAGCCTGGCCCGTCAGCAACAGCAGCGTGAAAGAGTGAGTGAGTGAGTGAGTGAGTGAGCGCGCCGAGTCGTCTTCCACGACGGCCGCCATCATCGACTCGTTCTCGACGAGCGATGGATCGTGCGCTGGGCCTTCTCGCAATGGGGGAGCGAGCCTGACCCGTCAGCAACAGCAGCGTGAAAGAGTGAGTGAGTGAGTGAGTGAGTGAGTGAGTGAGTGAGCGCGCCGAGTCGTCTTCCACGACGGCCGCCATCATCGACTCGTTCTCGACGAGCGATGGATCGTGCGCTGGGCCTGCGCTCCATCCAATCGTCAGTTTCGCCTCCTGCCTTCTCCACGCTCCGCGTCGTCTACCTGTTTGCACTGAGCCTGCGCTTGGCTTGCGTTGTTGCCGCCTTCGTGTGCGGTGGAGCCGGCGGATCTGGAAGTGGCGAGCGCATGAGGCGAGGTGACCTAGAAGAGAAGGAAAAATCTTGAGAACGCATGATGGATGATGATTGGTTAATACAATGTGGAGTATTCTCAGTTTTGACGAATGAGTGACTTTACTGTGTTTTGACGAATGGTAGAACGTTAATTTGACGACCAAAAACCCATGTGAGAGGTGCTTGGGCGGGTTTTTCACATGGTTTGGGATAAAAACGATCCTCTACAATGAACTTGGCAACTTTGCAGCCACGTTTGACATTTTGATTTACCTCAATGCCCAGCGCGAACGCATACTCCACAAGACAAACATCGTGCAAGTATTGGCCACGATCGAATTTGCTTTTAGAGTGAGGCATCCACGTTGCAATGAGTCCGGAGGTGAATGACAGAGAGTTTAGCGGACCAGCTTCTTTCAAAATAGGTGTGCTCGCATGACATTCTGCAAAGCAAATATTTACTGGAATCTTCAAAGTTCCAGGCTATATGAAGTCCAACAGCGCATCCATGCACTCGCGACCCACTCGCGATCCACTCGCGAACGGGACGTGATTCAGCGCGAACCCGCACGCTAGCTGAGCACCACGTTCTTGATATTTAGATACGGTGCTAGTAGGCCACATGTGCACAATGAACTTCCGTTTAGTGATGGTCGGGGTGGATGCCAGTCGCCATGGAAAGATGTGTTGACTATAAAGAGACTTGCGGTGCAAATCTATTGCGATGCTCATCAACCTGATCTAGTTGCAGCGCCAAGAACAAGCGCCACAAGCACCACTAGTACTACAATCTAATTATACTATCGACTATTTCAGAGCATGCAGTCTCGCTTGGTGAGCTTTTCTTCCAGTCTCGGAGGCGTGTGCTCACGCCAATGGTTCAACCGTGGGGTGAGAGTCCCTCGGCGGAGCATGTGGCTCCCATCTACACACTCGAGGCGGCTCGAGCCCTGCCGAAAGTTGACCTACTGCGAACTCCGCTTTCAAAGGTCGTCCAGCTCGATTCACGACCACACAGACTCTTCATGATGTTCATGAGGAAGCATTTCGCCAAAGCTGGGATTCTTTATCGAATTGGTGCTGTGCTTGGGATGATTGTGATCCTCACGCCTCGCGAAATCGGGATATGGTTCGCGGCGCCAGCTGGATTGCTAACCTTACCAAGCTGGTTCATGACACAGACCGCGCTCAGCATCGACATGATGGCCATTACGATCCGCCAGTTCGAGTTTTGGTACTTCTCAGTGCTCAACGTGGTGACATGGGGTGTTCTTGCGTCGATTTACTGCGACTTACGCATCATGAGCCTCATCGGAGCCTTCTTGGGATCCCAGAGCATCATCTTCATCGACGCCAATTTTCGCACTATCGTTCACGCTATCAAGAGCAGTGTTGTCTCAGTCCCAGCCGTGTTGCTTGTCGCGGTTCTCGCTTTCATTCGCCGGATCGACACTGATGATAGCAATTTTCGCGTCATTTATCTCGCAGGAGTTCGAATCGAGTTGGCAGATATCTGCGCAAACTCGGCGGCTACGCTGGCTATCTTCATCGCTCGCAAAGCCTACAACAAGCGAAAACTACTGTTGAAGAAAAACCACGGACTCCGAACAATCCGATGCGTGGTGTTCCGTGCGAGTCTCGTTATGCGGCAGCAGCAACCTGGCTACGTGGTTCCTAAACAGCAAGACTTAGCCGAGGGAAGTGGCTCATGGACATACCGAGATCCTGTGTTTGCCTCTCGAGCGGCAATCCTAGACCGATGCGGCACGCACCACATCGACTCGGAATACAATATGGGCTTGAGAAACTTCCGATCGCCGGCATCACGAATATCGCACTCTTCGCCCCAGACAGTGCAACAAGTGACGCTATTTCCACCAAAGATCAAGGTTGTTGACGTCAGTCGCACGCTGCTTCATCGTGCTTTCCGATCACGAGCGAATGTTATGTTATTTTGTGCTCCCGCTACGAGTTCTCTATGCCGTCTGGGCTTGATGCTTAGTGGCGCAGTCAGTCTTGTGCTGACCCCGTGCGCTCTGCTCGCCCATCCCACGACAACTACGCCGACCAAGCAAACTGCGATCGCAGTTGCCTCACTGGTGTCTACGATTGTGGCAAGCGCTCCGATTGTGCTTAACGCTCAGCGAGATGTTTTGCGCGCATTGTTGCACAACTTTGACTTCATGTTTGTCTCGCTTCAGTTCGCAGTGGCCATGCTCATGCTGTGCGATATGACTCTTTGGACTTGGCGCTCGGCAGCTGTACTCGCGTGGTTCATCGGATTCCAGACCGTGCTGATCGCCGATGCTGTCACGCCTCCCGTTCGCCGCTCGTTCGGGTTGAGCAAGCGTCATACCGTTCCGACGCTGGCGTTGTCGCTGACCGCCATGATCACCCTAGTGTACGCGCTTCTCTTCACAGAAACGGTGTTGCTGGCAGATCGGACGCTGTTGTCGCTCGAAATCGTGCCTGGTCGTCGCGTGTCGATGCGGTCCAAGAGTGTGCTGCTCAATCGGCTGCTGACGCTCGTCGTGTGGGGTCTGCGAATGTTGTGGGACGCCGCACTCGGTGCCGAGGAGGAGCTGACGTTCATCCGCGGGTCACTCGACTACTACTCGCCGCTAGAGATGTTCCCGCCTGTGAGCGAGGTCGCCATCACACCACTGTCGATCGTGCCGGCCACCAAGGCCGCGGAGAAGTTCAAGATGCTCATCAAGAAGAGTCAGTCGCTGCGGCGATCAACGATGAGCGGAGGGCGGCCGTACTCCAAGCCGAGACGCTCCGTGTCTGTGTTTTGAGTGAGAGCATGGGTATTTGTACGAATTGCTTCGCTGCTGCAGCATGCATGCTGCGAGCTCCGACTCGAGTGATGGAGGAATTCCTTGCCCTGGCGAGGCAAATGCCGTTGGTGTCGCGTCCATGGTCCACAGTCGCGTTCCGCAGTCTCTGCTTCCATTCACGTTGACCAATCGATGTAGTTCGCCCAAAGCAACTCGAGCCGCTACCATCCCCGCCTTCATGGCGCTCTTGGCCACCATCATGCACACAAATCGTCTAATCCGATTTGTTTTTCTGGATTAGTCTCTTCATGACCACCACAAGAAAAAAAAAAATCTTCAAACGGCGGTAAATCCCCCACAACTCTTCGTCCTCCTCACCATTCTCCTTCAAAACGTATACAATCCCTCCTATCGTGAATAGTTCTGCAGTCTCCTGTCCCCTCCAGCGTGCGTGGCGAGGGCCGACCGCTCATGCCCATTTCCAGACTCGCCCGCCAAAGCACAAGCAGCCAGCCATGAGCGCGCCGGCCGAAGAGAAGAAGCTGTGGGGCGGACGCTTCCGCGGCAAGGTGGACCCTGTGATGGACAAGTTCAACGAGTCGCTGTCGGTGGACCGGCGCATGTGGCTCGCCGACCTGGAGGGCAGCCAGGCGTACGCGCAGGCGCTCGAGCGCAGCGGCGTGTTGACGGCGGACGAGGCGGCGCAGATCGTCGCGGGGCTTGAAGCCGTCAAGGGCGAGTGGGCCGCGGGCGCTTTCCAGGTCAAGGAGGGCGATGAGGACATCCACACGGCCAATGAGCGCCGCCTGACGGAGCTTGTCGGCGCTGTGGGCGGCAAGCTGCACACGGGCCGCAGCCGCAACGACCAGGTCGCCACGGACGTGCGCATCTATCTCAAGAGCGTCATTGTCGACATCCAGGCCGCGCTCAAGGAGCTCATCGGCACGGCCTCGCAGCTCGCAGAGACGCACGTCGACCTGCTCATGCCCGGGTTCACGCACCTCCAGCCCGCGCAGCCGCTGCGCTTCGCGCACTGGGTGCTGTCGCATGTTGCCCCGCTGCGCCGCGACGCCGAGCGCCTCGCGGACCTCACCAAGCGCGTTGATTACCTGCCGCTCGGTAGCGGCGCGCTTGCTGGTAACTCATTCGGACTCGACCGCGAGGCGCTCGCGGCCTCGCTCGGCTTCAGCCACGTGACACCCAACAGCCTCGACGCCGTGTGCGACCGCGACTTCATCGCCGAGTTCCTCTTCTGGGCCTCCATGCTCATGGTGCACTTCTCGCAGCTCTCAGAGGACCTCATCATCTACAACACGCTCAAGTTCGTGACCATGGCCGACGCCTACAGCACGGGCAGCTCGCTCATGCCGCAGAAGAAGAACCCGGACGCGCTCGAGCTGCTGCGCGGCAAGTCGGGCACGGTCATCGGCCGCCTCAACGGCTTCCTCGTCACGCTCAAGGGCCTGCCGCGCTCGTACAACAAGGACCTGCAGGAGGACAAGACGGCGCTCTTTGACGTCATCGACACAGTGCAGGACTGCCTGCAGATCGCCACGGGCGTGCTCGCCACCATGACGCCCAACGGCGACAAGATGCTCAACTTCCTCGTCACCGAGATGCTCGCCACCGACCTGGCCGAGTACCTCGTGCGCAAGGGCGTGCCGTTCCGTGAGACCCACCACGTGGCTGGCGCCGCTGTCCGCCTCGCCGAGGATACGCACAAGCCGCTGAGCGCGCTCACGCTCGAGGAGCTGCTGACGCTGCACCCCAAGTTCGAGGCCGACGTGGCCGACGTGTGGAACTTCGAGGCTAGTGTGGAGCGCAAGAACGTGACGGGCGCGACGGCCAAGAGCTCGGTCGAGAAGCAGATCGCCGAGATCAAGGCGTGGCTAGCCAGCGAGCAGTAGGCGCCGCGCCAAGCTCCTTGTTGGTGGTGTCCCCAGCACCCTCTAATCTACCTCAATCCATTTACAATAGTCATTCACCCTTGCTGGACATCTTGAGTTTGATCGTCGACGCATGAACGCCTGCCAGCCACCAATGCTCTCCACCAGCCAAAATTGAAAGCTTGCATCGTCATGTGCGTTCGTGTTGGCCTTACGAGTCGGCGCTCCTGTCCACTACTGGCGCCCCTCGGCTCGCACGCATCCTCGCTCCCCTTCCATCTCGTCTCCTGTTGTTGATAGCCTGGTGAAGGGCGATCCAACCGCGCTCGAACGCTTAGAAGCCGCTGCATCCACCCAAACAACACGTCAGCTCGCTGGCATGCGACTACCTTCCCCAGCTCCTCCCCCAGACGCACGTACGCCTTCTTGCGCTGCAGGATGAAGTCGATCATGGAGCCGATGCGGCGGTTGGCGTGGCGGATGGTCTGCTCCTCGGCCTTTCGCTTGCGGCGCTGCCACTTTTTCTCGTGGAAGCGCTTGCGCTGCAGCGTCTTCATGATGCCGTCCTCGTTCATGATGCCGTGCAGCCGGCCAGCCACGCGCTCCGCGTCCTGCCCCTCGCGCACGTGGATGTAGATCGCGCGCGTCTGCTGCGCCTGCAGCGGAGCCGCCGCCGGCAGCCGCGCCACGGCGCGCCGCACTAGCGCCGCCACCACCATCTTGGTCTCGAAATACCCACCGTTGGCTGGGAGCGGGCCATTTGACTATCAGGAAGCCGCACATTCCCGCAACTCCTCAATCTAGTGGAGACTATAACATATAAATCAGTTATCCAGAAGTCTGTATTTTTGCAGTTATTATAATAGTTATTACATAAATAGAATCATGTATTTACTGATGTAGACTATATATGAGGAGGAAATTACGGGGGAAGGCCGACAGCGATGGAGGGGAAATCCATAGAGAAGATGGCGGCGATCGTGGACGCCGAGGTGCCCGAGGCGAGCCTGCGCAACCTGGTGGCGCAGCGCTCGCTGCAGTGGATCTTCGTGGGCGGCAAGGGCGGCGTGGGCAAGACGACGACGAGCTGCTGCCTGGCCGTGCAGCTGGCGCAGGCGCGCGACAAGGTGCTCATCGTGTCGACGGACCCGGCGCACAACCTCAGCGACGCCTTTGGCCAGAAGTTCACGCGCGAGCCCACGCTCGTCAACGGCTTCGACAACCTCGCGGTCATGGAGATTGACCCGACAGTGGACGTGAGTTGGCGCGCCGTGAACCGAGCTGGTCGTGGACGAACCTGCCTGACCAACTTTCCATGATGACGACCTGCAGCTCGAGGAGCTGAGCGCCGACGGCGTGCAGGGCGCGGACGCCGGCGGCATGGCGTCCTTCATGAAGGACCTGACCAACTCCATCCCAGGCATCGACGAGGCCATGAGCTTCGCGGAGCTCATGAAGCAGGTGCAGAACATGGATTACTCGGTCATCGTGTTCGACACGGCCCCCACGGGCCACACGCTGCGGCTGCTGAGCTTCCCCACGGCGCTCGACAAGGCCTTTGACAAGATCCTCTCGCTCAGCAACCAGTTCTCGGGCATGTTCTCGCAGTTCTCGGCGCTGCTGGGCGGCGCGCTGCCCTCGCAGGAGATGCTGCTCGGCAAGCTCGAGCAGACGCGCGAGGTCATCCAGAAGGTCAACGCGCAGTTCAAGGACCCGGAGCGCACCACCTTTGTCTGCGTGTGCATCCCCGAGTTCCTGTCGCTATACGAGACCGAGCGCCTCGTGCAGGAGCTCACCAAGTACGACATTGACGTACACAATGTCGTCGTCAACCAGGTGCTGTACCCGGAGGAGGGCACGGCGTGCAAGAACTGCGTCGCGCGCCAGAAGATGCAGCAGAAGTACATTGACCAGATCTACGACCTGTACGAGGACTTTCATGTCGTTGAGATGCCGCTGCTCAACGAGGAGGTGCGCGGCGTGCCGGCGTTGCGAGCCTTCTCCGAGTACCTGCTCACGCCGTACGAGCCGACCAATTAGACGGTCGATCGTCGGGCTTGGATTGTAGCAAGCGAATGCGTGATGGCGAGATTGACGATCGATTAAATGCATTCATTTTCCACTGGCGTGTGATGTAGCTACTCAATCGCTATCGCTGTAGTCCGCGACGAGGCTTGTGACCGCGGGCTTAGCGGCTGTTTTCTTCTTCCCTGCTCCTGTCTTCTTGGTCTTCTTCTTGACGACCACTGCAACTGCTGGCTTGATCACACTCGGTGTTTTGGATTCGCCTAGAGAAGTTTTTGTTTCTGCTGCCACTGGTCGCTTCTTGATGCTGTTAGTCTCTCCACTCGCTGCCTGCTGCTTGGCCTTGGCGAATGCCTGGCGCGCGAGCTCTTGGTCCTCCTCCATCTGCCGCTGCAGCTCCTGCTCGTCGACGGGCTGTTTCTGTGCCTTGGCCTGGTTCTGCTGCAGCAGTGCGTCCGTGTCGACGCGCGCGTGGCGCTGGTTGATGGCCTTAATCTCGTCGAGCGCGTCGAGTATGTCCATCTCTCGCTTGGAGTCGAGCGTCCTGTTCTCTAGCGCCTTCATGGCGTCTCCCTTCTCCTCCTCGTCCTTGACGGCCGCCGCGGCGGCCTCCTCGTCCTCCTGCTCCCTCCACGGCTCAAAGTTTCGCTGCGCGCCGTGCTCGGCCGTGTAGTCTCCGCGCTTCGGGTCCGTCTTGAACGTGATCTCGGCCGAGCAGGTGACGCACTTGATGTAGAAGCGGTAGATGCGGATGCCGTGGTAGGTCTCCTCGAGCACCTCCTCCTTCCTCGAGTTGAACTTCTTGCCGCGGTACATGTACTCGCCGCAGGTCGCGCACTGCAGCGAGAACGGCAGCATCATGCGCACCTCCACCTGCTCGTTCTTGGGCCGCTTGCGTCGCGGCACCAGGCTCGGGTCGAAGTCGGGCGGGAAATACTTGTTGAGCACCTTGCGCTCGCCCATGGCGCTCTCTGTTCTTGGGTTTCTTGGAAAGTGGTCGAGCGCGAGTGGGCAAAAACGCCCTCGGCTGTTGGAACATTTCGTGGCGCGACTGACTATACTTTATCCAAGTTGCATGGAGGCAGTGTGGTGGGCAAAAGTGTGTCGTGATGCATTTCGAGTGGCACATGCATACAACTTCTAGGGAGGCGACGGCCCATTGACATCATCTCGAGGCTCAGGAGCTACTCGCGTGTGGGACGGGAAGGTGTCGAGCGCGCTCGAGTACTCCACGAGACCCTGGATGAACAGCAGCTCGTCGGTGGCGCAGTGTCTCGACAATTCAAAGAGCAATCGTGTGTTCCACCCGAGGATCGTGACGATGCGCTGCAACGCGAACTCGCGTGTGCGTTGCTCGAACACGCGCGAGTCTGAGAGTGGCACCGACCACAGTATACGGTCGGCAAACACCCCGCTCTCGCTACGATCGAACACGAGCAAGGCAGCGAGTGCAGCCAACACGAGCAGGATCCAAAGCATTACCAGCGCGGCTCCACGACGTCGAAACATGAGGTGCGCCTTAATCGGTGGAGAGATCGCGTCCTGGAGCAAGATCCAGTGAAACCAACACGACCATGACGTGATAAGGAGACAGTAGCGGATCTTCCAACGAACCAGGTCGCAAATACAGATCGCAAGAGCAATGAATTGAGCGGCGGAGAAGACAAAGTCGAAAGTGTGCAGCAGCACACGAAGCAAGTCGCGCTGGGCCAGGAACAACGTCATCGCGAAAAAGAAACTCGAACAGGCGAGACCCCATGCTCCAACTTCATGTGATCCTGTCGAGTGGTTGTCAGATGCCGACCACTTTGCTGCCACCATGATGCGCACGAAGTCGTAGATGGATAACAGGAACCCGATGCAACCGATGAGAACCACAAGTCCAGCAAAGGCAGGTGTGTATACTCCACGAAGAGAGATGCCAATCGGTACGAGTGTTCTTCGCGCGTCGATGACAGCTTCTTCAAACCGTGATCGTCGAAGTTGCTGAATGTGCGTGAGAGCGGCTGGTTTCCGCTCGATATTCACATCACCAGTGGGTTTGGTTTCTTCCGATTCACGAATGGAGCTTGAACTCAATCCTGAAACACCGAGTCGTCGATTTCGTCGAAGCATCTGCTGCGCCAAATGCAGTCGAGCCTTGACGACGACACATGGAATGATGCGAATGCCGTCAAGAGTTGTTATGTGCCGGGAATGCTTGAGGTATGCCTTACGAAGCATGAATATCGAGAGCGTTGTAGACGCATACATGATGATATGTCCGGAATCTAGTGTAAAGCTGAAAAACGTCAGTTCAAAGAAATGTGCCCTTCCAATAAGCTTGTAGCTGCAAGCGATGTCAGCCAATATCATTGGTGGGATACTCATGACGATCGACTTGGTCGCGACTTTAACGCTCCGATAGTTAGCGTCAAGTGTGATGGACATTTGGGACCCCATCCAACAGGATATAGTTGAATACGAGCGCATATCACCGAAGACAAACCCCACGGCAAGCCAATTGATGGCGTTCAGAGCTGAAATGAACCAAAACTCGTAGCTTCGACTCAATAGATAGAAGACATCAAAAGCTAAGAAGCATACCAGCATTATGAGACACAATACAGCAGCAGCTGAGAGAAAGAGAGCGATCGGTGTGAAGACTTCGGATTCAACAAATAGTAAGATGGCAAAGCTGACCCATGATAAACGGATAAACAAGGATACGATTCCATATCGAACCTTGAGAAACTGCACAATGCGCTGATGTGATGCTTCAGATAGCATCCGAGTTGCTATTGTGTTCGCCAAATTCACAGTTGGCAGCGAGCGTGAGAGAGCGAGCTGGTATAGCCATGGGTTGGGATCATCGGATGAAGAGTTGGTAGCCGAAGTGGTATGAGCTTCTCTGACTTCAATGATCGGTGTTATAACTGACGTACTCCAGGAGGCAACCAAGGCGGGTATTCTGTTGGATCCGAGCGCTTGTGTGAGCTCCTTGCTTGTGGTAGGTGATGCGAAGCCGAGTGACTCCATTCAGGAAGCAAACCATCAAGGTTGATTCGTTATTGCCACGTTTCATCTTCGAGGGCAATGGTCTATTTTAGAGATGATTGGGGGATCGAATACCTGTTGGCATCACGAATTTTCATTGCTGCCGGAACGAACTTTCAAACGCAAAACTCACTGCTCGTCGTCCAATTCGATGCCGCCGTACTCCCACAGACTCAGACATGAGCGTCTCGTCACTCAAAGTCATATCCCCTGCACTCGGGGTCAGAGTGCATCCGGTTTACTCGTAGAATCGGCAAGCGTCATATACAGGACATCAATACGTTGGAGCACGTAGTCCGCATTACCATCTTTCTCGCATCCTACCGAGTGACGCGACACTCCAGTTTCGAGCTACCAATGATCCACTTTCGAAATCACTCATATTTGAGGGACGACAAACTAACTCTGCAGAGTGCGTTCGCAGATAGAGAAGGCTACCCCGCACAAACAACTTTTGGTCGCAACCAAACCGAAAGCTGTGCTCTATTGCTCTATTCTCTGACAGCAGAACGCCAAAGGAGAGCATGGAAACTTGCACTCGAATCGGCTCCAGCATGACGGGTTCTTCCACATTGTATAGTATACTCACAGTTTCCGCATGGTGTCGTGTGGCGAAATACCTACAAGGCCACTTATCCGGACAACTTCCGTATACTATCATGCGGTATACGTATCCTTCTCCACACTCTTCAAAACGCCAGCCAAGACGCAGGCGGTGGTCGCCGACCGTCAGCGGCGCCAGACGCGAGCGCGTGCGACTCCCAGCGCCACAGGCGAGTGGTTCGAGGGTTCAAGGGGGATGGGCTACGTGTCTAACGTGTTTGTGGGTAGCAGGTGGGGCTAATGCAGCGGAGACGGCGGCCCAGCGGAGCAGCGGCGAGTCGAGTTGAAGACCAGCCGCATCCGGCGCTCGTCGGCCTTGGGGTCGGCTGAGCAATGGTGCGGCGCTCTCTTGCTTTCCTCTTGCGCCGCTCCAGCACGAGCACGAGCACGAGCACGAGCGCGATCCGAAGACCAGCCGCATCCGGCGCTCGTCGGCCTTGGGGTCGGCTGAGCAATGGTGCGGCGCTCTCTTGCTTTCCTCTTGCGCCGCTCCAGCACGAGCACGAGCACGAGCACGAGCACGAGCGCGATCCGAAGACCAGCCGCATCCGGCGCTCGTCGGCCTTGGGGTCGGCTGAGCAATGGTGCGGCGCTCTCTTGCTTTCCTCTTGCGCCGCTTGAGCACAAGCACGAGCGCGAGCGCGAGCGCGATCCGAAGACCAGCCGCGTCCGGCGCTCGTCGGCCTTGGGGTCGGCTGAGCAATGGTGCGGCGCTCTCTTGCTTTCCTCTTGCGCCGCTCCAGCACGAGCACGAGCACGAGCACGAGCACGAGCGCGATCCGAAGACCAGCCGCATCCGGCGCTCGTCGGCCTTGGGGTCGGCTGAGCAATGGCGCGGCGCTCTCTTGCTTTCCTCTTGCGTCGCTCCAGCACGAGCACGAGCACGAGCACGAGCGCGATCCGAAGACGAGCTGCATCCGGCGCTCGTCGGCCTTGGGGTCGGCTGAGCAATGGTGCGGCGCTCTCTTGCTTTCCTCTTGCGCCGCTCCAGCACGAGCACGAGCACGAGCACGAGCGCGATCCGAAGACCAGCCGCATCCGGCGCTCGTCGGCCTTGGGGTCGGCTGAGCAATGGTGCGGCGCTCTCTTGCTTTCCTCTTGCGCCGCTCCAGCACGAGCACGAGCACGAGCACGAGCACGAGCGCGATCCGAAGACCAGCCGCATCCGGCGCTCGTCGGCCTTGGGGTCGGCTGAGCAATGGCGCGGCGCTCTCTTGCTTTCCTCTTGCGCCGCTCCAGCACGAGCACGAGCACGAGCACGAGCGCGATCCGAAGACCAGCCGCATCCGGCGCTCGTCGGCCTTGGGGTCGGCTGAGCAATGGTGCGGCGCTCTCTTGCTTTCCTCTTGCATCGCTCGAGCACGAGCACGAGCACGAGCACGAGCGCGATCCGAAGACGAGCCGCATCCGGCGCTCGTCGGCCTTGGGGTCGGCTGAGCAATGGTGCGGCGCTCTCTTGCTTTCCTCTTGCGCCGCTCCAGCACGAGCACGAGCACGAGCACGAGCGCGATCCGAAGACCAGCCGCATCCGGCGCTCGTCGGCCTTGGGGTCGGCTGAGCAATGGTGCGGCGCTCTCTTGCTTTCCTCTTGCGCCGCTCCAGCACGAGCACGAGCACGAGCACGAGCGCGATCCGAAGACCAGCCGCATCCGGCGCTCGTCGGCCTTGGGGTCGGCTGAGCAATGGTGCGGCGCTCTCTTGCTTTCCTCTTGCATCGCTCGAGCACGAGCACGAGCACGAGCACGAGCGCGATCCGAAGACGAGCCGCATCCGGCGCTCGTCGGCCTTGGGGTCGGCTGAGCAATGGCGCGGCGCTCTCTTGCTTTCCTCTTGCGTCGCTTGAGCACAAGCACGAGCACGAGCACGAGCGCGATCCGAAGACGAGCCGCATCCGGCGCTCGTCGGCCTTGGGGTCGGCTGAGCAATGGTGCGGCGCTCTCTTGCTTTCCTCTTGCGCCGCTCCAGCACGAGCACGAGCACGAGCACGAGCGCGATCCGAAGACCAGCCGCATCCGGCGCTCGTCGGCCTTGGGGTCGGCTGAGCAATGGTGCGGCGCTCTCTTGCTTTCCTCTTGCGCCGCTCCAGCACGAGCACGAGCACGAGCACGAGCACGAGCGCGATCCGAAGACCAGCCGCATCCGGCGCTCGTCGGCCTTGGGGTCGGCTGAGCAATGGCGCGGCGCTCTCTTGCTTTCCTCTTGCGCCGCTCCAGCACGAGCACGAGCACGAGCACGAGCGCGATCCGAAGACCAGCCGCATCCGGCGCTCGTCGGCCTTGGGGTCGGCTGAGCAATGGCGCGGCGCTCTCTTGCTTTCCTCTTGCGTCGCTTGAGCACAAGCACGAGCGCGAGCGCGAGCGCGATCCGAAGACCAGCCGCGTCCGGCGCTCGTCGGCCTTGGGGTCGGCTGAGCAATGGCGCGGCGCTCTCTTGCTTTCCTCTTGCGCCGCTCCAGCACGAGCACGAGCACGAGCACGAGCGCGATCCGAAGACCAGCCGCATCCGGCGCTCGTCGGCCTTGGGGTCGGCTGAGCAATGGCGCGGCGCTCTCTTGCTTTCCTCTTGCATCGCTCGAGCACGAGCACGAGCACGAGCACGAGCGCGATCCGAAGACGAGCCGCATCCGGCGCTCGTCGGCCTTGGGGTCGGCTGAGCAATGGTGCGGCGCTCTCTTGCTTTCCTCTTGCGCCGCTCCAGCACGAGCACGAGCACGAGCACGAGCGCGATCCGAAGACCAGCCGCATCCGGCGCTCGTCGGCCTTGGGGTCGGCTGAGCAATGGTGCGGCGCTCTCTTGCTTTCCTCTTGCGCCGCTCCAGCACGAGCACGAGCACGAGCACGAGCGCGATCCGAAGACCAGCCGCATCCGGCGCTCGTCGGCCTTGGGGTCGGCTGAGCAATGGTGCGGCGCTCTCTTGCTTTCCTCTTGCATCGCTCGAGCACGAGCACGAGCACGAGCACGAGCGCGATCCGAAGACGAGCCGCATCCGGCGCTCGTCGGCCTTGGGGTCGGCTGAGCAATGGTGCGGCGCTCTCTTGCTTTCCTCTTGCGCCGCTCCAGCACGAGCACGAGCACGAGCACGAGCGCGATCCGAAGACCAGCCGCATCCGGCGCTCGTCGGCCTTGGGGTCGGCTGAGCAATGGTGCGGCGCTCTCTTGCTTTCCTCTTGCGCCGCTCCAGCACGAGCACGAGCACGAGCACGAGCGCGATCCGAAGACCAGCCGCATCCGGCGCTCGTCGGCCTTGGGGTCGGCTGAGCAATGGTGCGGCGCTCTCTTGCTTTCCTCTTGCATCGCTCGAGCACGAGCACGAGCACGAGCACGAGCGCGATCCGAAGACGAGCCGCATCCGGCGCTCGTCGGCCTTGGGGTCGGCTGAGCAATGGTGCGGCGCTCTCTTGCTTTCCTCTTGCGCCGCTCCAGCACGAGCACCAGCACGAGCACGAGCACGAGCGCGATCCGAAGACGAGCCGCATCCGGCGCTCGTCGGCCTTGGGGTCGGCTGAGCAATGGTGCGGCGCTCTCTTGCTTTCCTCTTGCGCCGCTCCAGCACGAGCACAAGCACGAGCACGAGCGCGAGCGCGATCCGAAGACGAGCCGCATCCGGCGCTCGTCGGCCTTGGGGTCGGCTGAGCAATGGTGCGGCGCTCTCTTGCTTTCCTCTTGCTTTCCTCTTGCGCCGCTCCAGCACGAGCACAAGTACGAGCACGAGCGCGATCCGATGACCAGTCGCATCCGGCGCTCGTCGGCCTTGGGGTAGACTAAGCAACGGCACGAAGCTCTGTGACTTGTGCCGTGCTTGCTTGCTTGAGCATCGTGATGAAAGCCGAAGCCGAACCTGAAGACCTGTCGCGTCCAGATATCTTTGCACACAGGCAAGCTCCCCCTGGGCGAGTGTGGCGATGCTAAGCAATGTAAGTTTTGCACATCGGTTCAGCTTCAAGCCATATCCTCAAGACACTTGAGTGGAGTTGCACTCCATCACGAAGTGATACCGGTAGCGGTGTTGTCTCCCTAGTTGATTGGGCGTTGCTTTGATGCAAATAACATTGGAATGCGAGCACCAGATCACCCAGCGGCCGTCACAGTCCAGACGAAGAACCGTGTGTCTTACAGGGTGTGTATTCATTTTACAGCCTTGCGAACGTAACTTGCATGCCGTGTGCATCCTCTGAGGTCGAAACGTGAGAGCTCGGAGCACGACAACCAGACAACTAGTTAGGAGTCATGGGACCGAGAGACCGCGACGGAGAGGTGACAGCAGAGTAGCTGCAGGTAGCCCAGGTGTCAGTGGGTATCCTATTCTCTGATGCGTGCGGCGCGATGGTGATCGAGTGATCGAGTGGGCAACCCAAAGAACGAACGAACGAACGAACGAACCATCCATCCATCCATCCAATGCGTGATCGATCGATCGAGCGAGAGGTTGTTCTTTGATTCGCGGCTGACGACGTCTGGTAGCTCGTGAGTGTCGACGACTTGCAGTCCACACGCTATTGCGTTCTCAGTGCTCTAATCCTCTCCTCCGTCTTTCTTTCTTCCATCTTGGCTTTGGCACGCTGACGTCGTGTGCGGATCCCATGGAGTGACGTGAAGATTCTCCGTACGATCAGACAGCAGTCCGATCAGACAGCAGTCAGAACGCATACTATCAGGCTGATAGTGTCAGCTAGTTCGAGCGCGGAGCGCTACCAGGTGTAGCCAATCAATCGCCCCTCCTCATGCGAGCTTCAACGCCGCCACCAGAATCAGACGATCGGGAATGGAAGGCCACGTTGAAACCGAGACAGGCGACCTGGATGGAAGGCAACCACCACTCTGCTTCTTCCCTGCTCACTACTCACTACTCACTGCTCGCTGCTCGACGATCCGCTGCTGCCACTTGCCGTCGATGGTAAGTGAGGCGAGGCAAAGCCGCCACATCGACTTCTTGGTGATCTCTCGTCTCTATGGGAGCTAACAATCGGTGGGATGCAGCTGCGCGCCAGGGAAGACAGAGACGAGCTGCGGCGTGACAACAGCCAGCTAGCCCGGAAGAAGCGATTCCGAAGGAAGAAGCGCTCAGGCTCCATCTTCCTCTCCTGCGTCATGGTGGGCGTCCCTGGACAAGTCTTCCGCATCCGCGCTACCAGCAACGACAGCATGCGCGACCTGAAGGACAAGGTGCGCCTCGCGCTGCCGCTCGAACTCAGCCAGACCGCCGGGTTCAGCCTGCATGTCGCGAGGCGCTCGAGCGGCATGTGGGTGGGAGACTCGAGCGAAGCGGTCAAGGAGCTAGAGCGCGGTCGTATCCCACGCTCCATCCAAGCCATGGTCGCCACCGAGCTGCACGGCCTCGACACCCTGATCGGGGCTAACTTGCTCGGAGCTCCGCCGCCTGGGAAGATCCATCTTCTCGTCCAGATGCTCGACGGACGCGAGGAGCTCCGGAGAAGCGTGGCAGCGCCACCCGTGGCTTCGCAGCGTCACTTGTCAACGTGTTTCTCCTCGTACGCACTCGAGGACGACGAAGAGAAGCACAAGTCGGCGCGAGAATCGCCCCCGCAGGTTGGTTCTGTTGCAGTTGGCGTTGGTGGTACTGGAGATTCTGCAGCTAGTGCTGTCGTTGATGGTGCTGGTGATTCTGGCGGTGCTGGAGGTGCTGGTGGTGCTGGTGATGATAATGGCGGTACTGCTAACAACGATGACGACGAGACGAAGAAGGAAACGAGCGCCGCGTGCACCCGAGAACTCGTGTTGGCGCTGGAAGAGAAGGAGAGAGAGCTCGCGGAGCTACGAGCTGCGAACGTTGAGAGCAAGAGGCAAGTGATGGAGCTCCTGGAGAAGCAGAACGAAAACGACACACGCCAACGCGCCTTGCGCAATCGCATCATGGTACGTACCCAACCGATCAACCAACCAAGCACATGCACTGGTGGAACAAATGCCAAACGCGGCAACTGCGCACGCAACGAGCTCACCAACTCACCACGTTCGTCCCTCTTCTGTCTGGCTCCAGGAGCTCCAAGGGAGTGTGCGAGTGTTCGCAAGGACTAGGCGTCTGCTGCCATCGGACAAGTGCGCTGCAGGAACAGCACCTGCTGTTGCTTGCTGCGCCGACGGACAAGCCGTGAGGATTCAGTGGTCGAGGAGTGGCAGCCAGTCCTCCATCGCAACGCAAGTGTTTGCAGTCGACAGAGCTATCGGCCCATCAGCAGACCAAGCTGCGATGTTCCATGAGATCGCCGACTACGTTCAGTCAGCTATCGACGGGTGTCACGTGTGCTTGTTCGCGTATGGACAAACCGGGTCCGGAAAGACACACACGGTACGGTGCGCCGCGTAGCACGCGCACGCGAACAAGTTCTTGCTCGACGTTCTCACCTCACTGTCTTTGTGTGCTGCTCGCATGAGTTACAGATGCAAGGTAGCGGTGCTGGAAACTCTCGTGGGATCGTCCCTCGAGCCATTGAGATGGTGCTCGCTCAAACCACGCATGAGAATCAAAAAGGATGGCGCTACACGGCTCAACTCTCGGCTGTTGAGGTGTATAACGAAAGGTTGGCAGACTTGCTCTCAGCGGACGGAGGCGACCAGCAGCACCACGGGACTCTGGCAGTGGTGACTGACGACAAGAGCAGCAAAACGCATGTCGCAGGACTGAGTCTGCAAGACCTCACCTCCGTCGACCAAGCGCACCAACTACTGAAGCATGCTCGTCGAAAGCGGACAGCCACCAGTACAGCCATGAACGCTATGTCGTCGAGGTCACACTGCGTATTTACACTCCACATCCGCGGTGTGAACGAGGCGCAGGGCGTAGTCCTCGACGGCAGCCTCAGCCTGGTCGATTTGGCGGGGAGCGAGGCGCTTCCGGCGTCCAGTCCAAGAAACAAGCGACAAGAAGCAGAAACAATCCACATCAACAAAAGCCTCAGCACCCTCAAGAGCGTGCTGATGGCAATTCGCGCCAGGGCGAAGCATGTGCGTCGTTTCGCATCTCTTGATCTCGTTGGACGCATTCACTCACTCACATGAGTCTGTCGAACGCTGCCTTTTGTGTCTTGCGACGCAGGTCCCTTTCCGCGAGTCCGTGCTGACATTTCTGCTGCGAGACTGCTTCTCGGATGGAGGGAAGACGGCGATGATCCTCAACCTGTCGCCATCGCCGGCATCTTCACACGAGAGTCTCAACAGTCTCAAGTTTGGCGAGCTCGCGAAGAAGTGCAAGATTGGTCGCAGCAGAAGTCGAATCGCGCAACTGCGAGCCACCACGACCGCCTAGTTGTCTCCTGGTCGGCTTGTCACGATGACAGGGTAATAGAGCTAGTTGGTGATATTATTATTCACAGAATGAGAAGGAGCTAGACGCGTGAGTGAGCTCGGACGCTCGGACGCTCGGACGCTCGGACGCTCGGACACCTGGGAGAGCATTTGGGTGTGCCTGCCTGCCTCGAGCTGCTGTGAAACAAGGTGTGTCCACAACAATTCACACAGTCAGTCGGTCGCGCAGGAGACCAACATTTGTGACTGCACAGCACATGCCGATGCGTCGATGGAAGTGGTGCCACCGCGCACTCACTTCACGTCCAAGTCGCCTTGATCCTTGATGCCGAGGTGGCTCGCAACTCGCAACGCGCAACTCGCAAGTCGCGAGTGCTCCGAGTCAGTGCGGTGTGAGCAGTGCCAATCTGGATACGCCGTCCCACTACTGCTGCACTCGGCTGGCAGTGGCGCTGCGAGCGAAGATGCATGTTGAAGTCGGCTTCAACTTGGGCAGATGGATGGGCCAGCGCGAATGCTCGCAGCCCATTGGAGGAAACAATCGGTTTATGCATCTCTCATTGGCCCATATACAACAAAGAGTGACGCTTGGGCCAATCCGACGCGAGGAAGCTCCGGCGGCTTCAGAGGCGACAATGGAGTATGCGATCAGACTCAGCCGCATCCGGCGCTCGTCGGTCTTGGGTCGGCTGAGCAATGGCACGAAGCTCTGTGACTTCTGCCGTGCTTGCTTGAGCATCGTGATGAAAGCTGAAGCCGAACCTGAACACCTGTCGCATCCAGATATCTTTGCACACAGGCAAGCTCCCCTGGGCGAGGGTGGCGATGCTAAGCAATGTAAGTTTTGCACATCGGTCCAGCTTCAAGCCATATCCTCAAGGCACTTGAGTGGAGTTGCACTCCATCACGAAGTGATACCGGTAGCGGTGTTGTCTCCCTAGTTGATTGGGCGTTGCTTTGATGCAAATAACATTGGAATGCGAGCACCAGATCACCCAGCAGCCGTCACAGCCCAGACGAAGAACCGTGAGTCTTACAGGATGTGTATTCAATTTACAGCCTTGCCAACCGACAGCATGCGCGTTGCCGCGGCGAATCTTATGCACAAGATACCGGCTGTTGACAAGGTGTGAACTTCACGGTTCAGTTCGCATGACACCCGACAAGCGAATGGATCGAAAAATCTTTTCAAGCACTGCCAGTCGACTAAAAAATGGATGTGCCCACCACGTACTCAGTGATACCACTGTTGTAGCGTGAAGCAAGGGTTGGATGATCCGCTTCGCCTTTTCCTTTGCAAACCGAAGCAAACCAGAAGCAGGAAGTGTCAGGCTGCAGCAGCATTTGGATAAAATAATGCCATGTGTTATTACCCGAAGTAGCTCTCAATATAGGTCGTCGGCAACAATAGTATCGCCTGCTTCATGTCTACCAACTTTGTCAGCCAAATCACCGTTCTTCAGCTGCAAACGAACTAGTTGACCGCATCTGAGGAGCAACTCGACACGCCCCAACAAGCTGAGACCTACACATATTGCCACTGTTGTCAGCATCGGACGGGAAGGTGTCGAGCGCGCTCGAGTACTCGACGAGACCCTGGATGAACAGCAGCTCGTCGGTAGCGCAGTGTCTCGACAATTCAAAGAGCAGCCGCGTGTTCCACCCGAAGATCGTGACGATGCGCTGCAACGCGAACTCACGTGTGCGTTGCTCGAAAACGCGCGAGTCCGAGACCGGCACCGACCACAATATACGGTCGGCAAACACTCCGCTCTCACTGCGATCGAACACGAGCAAGGCAGCGAGTGCAGCCAACACGAACAGGATCCAAAGCATTACCAACGCGGCTCCACGACGTCGAAACATGAGGTGCGCCTTGATCGGTGGAGAGATCGCATCCTGGAGCAAGATCCAGTGAAACCAACACGACCATGACGTGATAAGGACACAGTAGCGGATCTTCCAACGAACTAGGTCACAAATACAGATCGCAAGAGCGATGAATTGAGCGGCGGAGAAAACAAAGTCGAAAGTGAGCAGCAGCACACGAAGCAAGTCGCGTTGGGCCAGGATCAACGTCATCACGAAAAAGAAACTCGAACAGGCGAGGGCCCATGTTCCTACCTCAAGTGATCCTGACGAGTGATTGTCAGATGCCGACCACTTTGCTGTCACCATGATGCGCACGAAGTCGTAGATGGATAACAGGAAGCCGATGCAGCCAACGAGAACCACAAATCCAGCAAAGGCAGGTGTGTATACTCCACGAAGAGAGATGCCAATCGGTACGAGTGTTCTTCGCGCATCAATGACGGTTTCTTCAAACCGTGATCGTCGAAGTTGCTGAATGTGCATGAGAGCGGCTGATTTCCGCTCGATATTCACATCACCATTGGGTTTGGTTTTTCCCGATTCACGAATGGAGCCTGCACTCAATCCTGAAACACCGAGTCGTCGATTTCGTCGAAGCATCTGCTGAGCCAAATGCAGTCGAGCCTTGACGACGACACACGGAATGATGTGAATGCCGTCAAGTGTTGATGTGTGTCGATAGCGCTTGAGGTATGCTTTCCGAAACATGAATATCGAGAGCGTTGTAGATGCATACATGATAATGTGGCCGGAATCTAGAGTAAAGCTGAAAAACGTCAGTTCAAAATAGTGGGCACGATCAATAAGCTTGTAGTTGCATGCTATGGTGAGCAGTAACATTGATGGGATACTCATGACGATCGACTTGGTCGCAGCTTTGAAGCTGCGATAGTTAGCGTCGAATGAGAGCGACATTTGGGACCCCATCCAACAGGATATAGTCGAGTACGAGCGCATATCACCGAAGACAAACCCCACGGTAAGCCAATTGATGGCGTTCAGAGCCGACATGAACCAAAACTCGTAGTTAAGACGTAATAGATAGAACACGTCAAGAGAAAAGAAGCACACCAGGATTATAAAGCACAATACAGCAGCAGCTGCAAGAAAGAGAGCGATTGGTGTGAAGACTTCGGAGTCAACGAACAGTAAGATGGCTATGCCAACACCTGATAAGCGGATAAACAAGGATACGATTCCATATCGAACCTTGAGAAACTGCACAATCCGCTCGTGTGATACTTCAGATAACATCCGAGTAGCTATTGTGTTCGCCAAATTCACAGTTGGCAGTGAGCGTGAGAGAGTGAGCTGGTATAACCAAGGATTGGGATCATCGGATGAAGCGTTGGTAGCCGAAGTGGTATGAGCTTCTCTGACTTCAATGATCGGAGTTATAACTGACGTACTCCAAGAGGTAACCAAGGCAGGTATTCTGTTGGATCCGAGCGCTCGTATGCGCTCCTTACTTGTGGTCGGTGATTTGACGCCGTGTGGTTCCATTTTGGAAACGCACAATCAAGGCTGGTTAGTGACTGCTGAGTAGAACACAATGATCTATTTTAACAAGTCTCGGCTGGCAACATTGCTATCTATAGCTGGCACTTGAGTGATGGACGCTGTTGGCTCCACAATTTTTTTCGCTTGCTCGCCACCATCAATCGAGCTCGATCTATGATGCTTGTTTGTATCTACTTTCAGTTATTTCGCACCGTTTTTCAGCTGCCAAACATTCACGAGCTGCGAATACACACCAACAAAATGCCAGCAGGGCAGACAGTTGGGCCTGCTCCCTGTATCGACATTGGCGACTCCCAGATGATGTTCGAGCTCAAAGGTGCCAGCGCTCTACCAACTATAAACCTCGAGCGAACGATACTCTCGTTGACCTGCTTCAAGCAGGCTGCTTGCCTCTCTCCACCCAAACACAACTCGCGAATTTGATCCAGACGCGATTATTCTTGACTTTTCGGCAGCTCGCAAGCACCGCCTGCACACTTTCGATCTTTTTGGGTACGTCACGCGGCATAAAGTGATTGAGTGAGAGCTGTCGCTTGTGAGACTCCGTGTTGTCGCTCGAGTCGTCTTGTGTCGTCAAACTGATGTTGAGAACTTTTCGCCAATTACGCGCTGTGCTATTGAGTATATTTATTTAGTGGTAGCTGAAGTATTGATTCCAAAACATGGCTTCTAAACTGATAGACACAACTAATGCATGTCATGACGGGAAATTCTCTTGTTTAGCACCAGCAGCTGGAGCCTCTGTTTCGCCGACCTTGAACGACGCTCCGCGGCTCAACCGCCTAACTACTGGAGTTGGTAGCACACTCAGTGGAGCGATGACAGTCTCGCTCACTGGCGGAAACATCTCAAGAGGAGTGTAGTACTCGAGCGATCCACGAATGAATACTAGTTCGTCTTCAGCTCTTATTGCGAATTCCCACAGCTAACGCAAAGACCACACAATCAGTGTGAGCAGTCGATTGAGCAGTACATTCTTGGATTGCAGCGCAACCACTCGGCCTTGAACAATCTTGAATGACAATATAGTTCTGTCTGTCAGCGACGATGACTCCATGAACAGCAACAAAAACACTAATATAAGCATCCCAATAACAGTCAGCAGAATTGGCAGTGCTGCGAAGCGCTTGGTCACTCTGAGAGACTTGCGATACGGAGGCATCACTGCATCAAAGAGCAAAACGGTATAAAACCAGATAAGCCATGACAGCGCAGCAACTGACCGCCAATCCCAGAGCGTCATATCGCACAGCATCAATAATGCGATCGTGAACTGCACCGACACAAAGAGAAAATCAAAATTGCTGAAGAGTGCTCCAACGAGATCTCGTTGAGCGCAGAGTAAAAGCGGAAGGCAACTTCCTAGCGTTGTAATAAGAGAAGCGATTGCAACGATCGCATCATATGCGTGGGAAGCAGTGGGACGAAAAAGTCCGCAGGATGTCAGGATCAAGCTCATCGCGGTGTTCAAGATCAGTAAAGTGTGTAAAGCGAAGATTGATCGGAACGAGCAAAAAGGTTTGAATGTAGAACCAACTTCAGTTTGTGCGTTTGGCTGAACTGGGAACGGTGATATGCGAGAGTTGAAAATCCTCAGCGACACAATTTGGTGTGTGTTGATGAATTCGAGACTTGGCGGGACAAGAGCAACTTGCTGAACCGCTTCAGAGCTCCTAGCCGTGAAGGTTCGACTAAATGCGGCTTCGGAACGAATACTACCTTGCGGGCTAATTAGACCATTGGCATCGGGTACACCATTGTCGAGCTCACACGGCCGCAGTATTAGCCTTGCTCGAAACACGACGCAGCGGATGATCCGCAATCCTCGAGCATTTTTCGACAGGCACTTACGCTTGCAGTAAGCTTTTCGTGCCACGAACAAAGCGAGTGTTGCCGCAGTGTTTGCACAAATGTCTGCAATGTCGACCTCGACGCCAGATCTAATCTGAACCGCGCGGAAGTTGCACGAATCGGTGTCAATCATCCGCAGAAATGAAAGCACTGCAATCAGAGTAATTGCAGGAACCGCCACGATGCAGCTTCTGAGGGTGTTTACTACCGTTCGGAAGTTTGCATCCATTACAATTGTGCTTTGCGTCCCCAAGATTCCACCAATGAGGCTGAAAACGCGAAAGTCAGAGTACATGCTGGCGAGCAGCGACCATGTCACGATGTTGAGTGCTGTGAAGTACCAGAACTCGAATTGTTGGACTGCGATCTTCATCATATCTGTTCCCAGTGTTAATGACATGCGCGGCCCCGGGTCGTGAGCCGGGAAATGCGGCCGCTTGGACTCCATCTTGCAGATTCACGACTGAGAAAAGAAATGCTGCGCGTCGAGTGCTGCAGTTTGCTCAGCCAGTGACCCCTTCCTCCCTACAAGGGAGCCCTCACTTTCGATTTCGCCGCCTCGTCCGCCCCTCCCGGTAGGTACGAACCGGCCAAGGGATCGGAAGCATAGTACCCGAGACACTGTATTCAGAGCCTCGACGCACCTGCAGCCAATACTGGAAGCAAGTGAAGCCTCTATTTGAAGCGATTGACATGGGTGAAGCCCCTGATCCGCCACCGCAGGGCACAGCCGCGGCCGTCGGAGGCGGGGATGATCCAGGTGATCCAGCGACCACGGCGTGTTCGCCCCTGCCAAGTCCGCTGTCAGACGGTATGGGCAGCATCGGGTTCGCACAACCGGATCCAGAACTCGAAACAAAGGAAGAAACGGCGCAGCTTCCGGAGACAAGGAAGATCCCACCGAAGGAGGAGACCGAACGAGAGGTCATCACGGATCACGATGACAACATGGAAGTGGACCCGCCGGAACCGGAAGAAATCTTTGCGGCTTTAGTGAGAACCGGACTAAAGGAAGTGGATCACCGGGATCCAGCTTGGCTGGCACAGGTTCATGCACTGTTTAAGCACGTCTACGCTACAGTGCGTTTCGACCCCACCAAAGTCACAGACGCGATGAAAAAGTATCCAGAGCTCGAAACGACTGAAGCTGAGGTACTCTACGAAGCTGCGATAATTCTAAGCGCGAGCCCCGCCAATGGATTTGGAAGATGGAAGGTGCTGGTTACAGATTGTTGCAAGACGATGACTCGATCATCGTGGTCTCTGGCAAAAATTGTCAAAGGACGATTGGGTCAAGCGCGTATGGAATCAACTACAGCTAGTTCACCATGGACCAATACGTCGACCGCAAGTCACGACAACGGAAACGACGTGCAAGAGATGGAAGAGCGGGTCTTCATGTTCAGCACGGCGGTATACTCGCCGGAGGACATTGCAATTATGCGGGCGCACTGTGAGCAGGATTTTGACCTTCCATCAAAACAACGACCAGCAACGGAGTTGGAAACAAAAATTGTTCTTGGTTTGGTGCAAGGCCATATAGTAAGCAGTCTCCTTCCCCCGTTCGTGAAGCGAATCATGGACACCGACCAAAGGGCGCGGCTTCGCAATACCATCAGAGCTCAAGTCGAAGGCGAACTCATTTTGGAACTGCCGAGCGAATACAAAGTGTATGCCTTCAACCAAACCACGCATAGGCTAATCGATGCGGTGGCAATGGCAGCAGGAGGTCAAACCAGTTGTTGTTGCAAATGCTGAAATCGGTCAAATCGGCGAGCTACAACGCCAGCGATCACGCGATTCACTTTTACTTCAGAACGCGCGAATCAGCGGAACGCTACGGTAGCGTATCGGTGCCAATCCGGAATAGAAAGGTGAAGCTAGTCAACGCCCACCCTCTCATTCTCAACAGTGCCAAAAGCGGGGACGTGTGGAAACGTCAAATGACGGCTGATGGAATCAAAAACAAGCCCAGGCAGAGCCAGTACAGACTGCACCTATTCAACATCTCCAGGTTCGTGGATACAAACGCGCTTGCCCAATACTTTAGAAAACGCACAGCGGTTGCTTTTGACTTGGACGATATCGACAAAGGTGGTCCTCGCTCGAAGATGTCGCTCAATTGGGAACTCGTATTCCATGTTCCGAAATGCCCAGATTTCCTGCTGAATAAGACTCGTATCAACTGGTTTGGTACAATCCTCATCATCCATCACTTGACCGCCGGAAAGAGATCTCCGTGTTTAATCTGTGGTTCTGGTGGTCACATAGCCAGTGGCTGCAAAGCCACAGCTGAACATCTCAAGGAAGTGACATTGGAAGTGGGAGAGCAAGAAAAAGAGATTCTATCGACGTCGCTGCCAACCTTTACGTCTGAAGAAGAGTTGCTAGATGCTCTAATGGGGAAAGACACCCAGCTACAGCCAGGGAAGCAACAGGGTGGAGAAAAAAAATGAAGTTACAACAGAGCAGAAGGCAGGTATCGAGCAGGGAGACGCGAGCAAAGGAGGATTGATCGCAGATACCGGCCAGCACAAACAAAAGCAAGCAGGGACAGACCAGATATCAGCCGCAGCGCAGCCTCAAATGCCCCCTCCAGCGCCAATTACTCCAGCCCAACCAAAAAGAGTGAGCAAGGGCGAAAACGAATGGCAGGTTGCAGCACCAAAAAAGGGTAAGAAGGGCAAGGCCAAAACAGTGGCGAAGAACTCTCAACCACAGGCAAAGGCTCGTCAAGCTGAGATGGAAGAGGAGGAGAAGGAGCAGCCCATTCAACGCAGACTGGATTTGGCTGTGTCCAGCGATGAGGACGATTTGATGGACGGCACCGGAGACCCAAGTCCAGAACTGAGGCAATCAGCCTTCATGGAAGACCCTTTGGTTGGGCGATGGGTCAAACGACTGGGTAAAGCTCGATTGGACTTACTGCCCATTGCGGACAACGAGAGGATCAGCCAAGCTGAGTGGCTCCAAAGACTGGACATGAGTCACATGAGCGACTACCCAACCAGTAAGAAGGAAATACTTCAAGTTTCCGGTCTCAGCGAAGCAACTGTTCCAGCCACAGGGAATTGCCAATACTTCGCAATTTGCTCTGCGCTAGCTCAACAAGACCTGAAGACGTTGAGCCCGAAGGTAATCGAACACAAGATGACAATGCTCAAATCTGGGATTCACGCGGCGGCGATGCGTAACTTCGATCGACATTTTCCATCTGGAACCCTCAACGCCCCCTTGGTTGCGTTGAAGAGGGACTGGCCAAACATGTCCCGAGAAGAGGAGACAACAAACTACCGCCACTACTTTGAAGAGATTGCAAGCAGCCCATCGGATCCCAATCAGATACTTCCTCGGGGGGGGGGGGGGGGGGTCTGGGGGTCGGCAGACACACTCAGGATGACAAGTTATCTTCTGAACATGCCAATCTTTGTCCTCAGCAACGAAGGAAAGCCAGCAAAACTAACCTTCACGGTGTACAAGCCGGTAGAGATATCGACGAAGGGGGAGAAGTTTGAGACAGCAAACATGTTCATCATGACAGGAAAAGAATGGATTTCAGGGGTCCAGGCAGGTGCGCATCACGCCCAACACTCGGGCTCTAGACCTCCAATAGTGCTATTCTATGAAAGTAATTACTACACCAGCTTGCTGTTTAGGAAGACAACGACAACAGCGACGCCAATGACGAAATCAACGCTGTCGGAGTTTCTAATTGCAGCTGACTGCAAGGCGAAAACAACCGCATCCGGATCGGTAGTAGCTGCTGAAGGAGAAATCCCTCCAGTCTTTGACATTGAAGATATGTCAGACGACTCGGAAATATGGGAGGCGCACGACGGAAATGACACGGATGAGCTTTGGAACGCAAGTGAATACGACGGTAGCACACAGAAAATCCTACTAGAGTTATCCAAACCGCAGCTCTCACATCAAACACAACTTCAACTGTGGGAGATTATTCAACATGGAGGAGACCGAAAGAAGGAGTTGGTTGCTTTCATGCTGGATGGACCGGAAATGCTAAATCGAGAAGATTTGAAGGAGCTTGCAAAGCTGGATTTGGAAGATGAGGTGAGAGTAACAACGTGGCAAAAGGAGCACGGTATCTCGGCACCTGTCTTGGCAAACTGGCAGCGGAAAGCACAGCTATGGGTCACTCAAGACTCCCAGGAACCGGGCATGGAAGGGTCGGACTCAGCTACATCACACCCGCCAGAAACAGTGCGCCCAAGCATGCCGCAGGGGAAGATTGGGGACCACGGCGCACGCAGTCGATTGATGGTACCGACCTCGGGACCAATTGCAGAGCGACAAGCGGAAAGAGTGCGGCTGAAGCACCACTGGGAAAGCTTCAGAGAGGAGTGGGGGTCTCGAACTCAGTCGAATTTTCCATCGCTTGCAGCGGGCAACCGAGACTGGATTTCAGCAGTCAGGAACGAGCCTTTTCTGACACTACAGATGATGCGAGTTTTCCCATCCCCAGCGTTTGTACTGGGAGACTTACCAGAAGCTGTGTGCGTAACCTGGACGGACCAATGGAGGCAGGCTTATTATGAGTTTACACTAGCCAGATTACGCTCAAAAACAGACAACGAAGCGGTGATGGACCAGATACAGAAAGTGGAGCACGACCTTCAAAGCGAGAGTCCAAATCGACACAATCTGATCAAAACCCATTGGACACGATGGCGGGCGCTCAAATACGGCGGCTACCAGAGTTTACAGATATGCGATCCGTTTAACGAAGGCCTAGGAAGCAGACATGTGCTCTGTGCTCTCATTTACGCGGAGCATATCCGAGCAATTGGAGACACCTCTGCCGAAGGTCAATGGGGAACAGAAGAAGCGATTGACAACCACGTCAACCTTCTCTCCCACGAAGCGCGATGCAAAAAAATAGTAGCGAAGAGCTTCCGAGAGAACAATTGGGCGCTCCTGGAGAGTTACTTTGTCAATTTGCAGCCAGAACTGCCTGTCCAGGCAGAACAGGAGCTTCAAAATGACCAGTACTAATTGGATAGACGAGCTGCTTCCGCCAGAGACGACGGACATGCGGCAAGAAGACCTCTACACTTCGCTATTCCTGACCGAGTTGGCGATTTACCAACCAGTCAAGAAGCAGATTGGCACAGCAGGAAATTTACGCATCGTCTCACAAAATGTCAGGGGGTTCAAGCGGCAGACACGATTTGGATGGCTTTTGTCATGGAGATCGTCACTGGCGCAGGAAAATCCGGACATTATACTTTTACAGGAAACTCATAGTATCTCAAAGGAAGAAGCTCATGATCTTGACACAGAATGGAGGCGGCTTTGGGGAGTAGAGAACACCAATCAGCAGTGGACATTCTGGAGCATCGGAGAAAACGGCTCAGCAGGAGTGGCTATCATGGTAAAACCAACTATCGGACTTTCGCCGAAGGCTCAAGACGAGGATTCCTGGACATCACGACTACAAATCTTGGACTTTGGACAATTCCGTGTGGCCAATCTGTACGCTCCAACCTCACCCGGAAAACGAAGCCTATTCTTTCGGAAACTTGCACCAGTCGTTGACAAGGGAACCAGCCAATTGATCCTGGGAGGGGATTTTAACTTTGTTCTCAACCCGATCGAGGACAGAATCACAAACGGGAAACCATCTCAGGGGAGACCAGAATGTTCTGAGCTAGGGAGAGTGATCAACAGACTAGGTTTATTGGACGCTCGCGAAATCGTTGGGATGGACGAATCGAGAAACGAGCCTTCACCACTAGAACATTTTACATTTTGGAGAGGAAGAAGCGCAAGCAGGATCGACAGATTCTATGTGGATGCTAGATTAGCACCATCAGTTCAGTGGGTCAAAGCAGCACAACCAAGGAGAGCAACCGATCATCAGGAATTACAAATGACCCTCCAACTTTGGCCATCAAGGCCGAACAGGCCTAAGACCGCCATCCAATATCCAATTCTATCGGATAAGCCGGATCAACTCAAGGAAATGATTGCCGAACACATACTCAACAGCAGCATTCCAGCAACCACGGAGATGTGGGATGAGTACACCGTTCATGTGGCAAGAATAATCCAATCATGTTCACAGAAGGATCGCAGGCGAAGAAAATATCGCCAACGGCGTCTGAGTAGAGCACGATTGGAAAGGGCAGCCACTCGAGCGGAGGTACTAAGGTACACGGGGGAACAGCTTCGGTGGAGATCTATGGTAACTCGGGGTTCAAGGTTACAGAACGACACGGAGCATCTCAAGCTACTCTACAAACGGACCTCCAACTGGTGCAAATCTCAGTCAGTCAGTAGGATTGACTTAGAGCAAGGAAGTGACCGGAACCCGACGACATCCATCGCAGATCGCATGGCGACGGGGTGGAAGCGAATCCTCAGCTTTACTCATAGGTTGGTCAGCTCAGCCAAGCTCAAGCGGAAGCTCAACAAATTTGTGCAAATACCGTCGGACAAGAAAGTCACAGCAGAGGACAACGCATCGCTCATGAAACCCATAGAAGAGGACGAGATCCTGACGGCTATCGGCAAGCTCACCAGAGGAAAAGCGGCCGGGTTGGACGGAGTCAACAACGATTTCTACAAAGATTTCGGCAGAGAAACAGCAGCGCAATTGCAGCCAGTCCTCAATGCAATTCTCACAGGAGCTAAAACACCTCAATCCTTTTTAGAGGCAAAAGTAATCCCGCTGAGAAAGAAAGGAGACTCAGCAAACCCGATGGACTACAGGCCCATTATGCTTCTACAGACCAGCTACAAGATCCTGGCCAAAGTGCTGGCAGCAAGACTCCAAGGTTTCTTACACAAACTCATAGGGGTGCAACAACAGGGTTTTGTCAAGGGAAGGCAGCTCAGAAAATCGGTGGCACGCATGATGGATTTCCTGGATAGTGCATTCTATCTCCCAGATGTGAGTGTTGATGACGCACCAGGGATTCTGCTCTTGGACTTTTTCAAGGCGTATGATACACTTGATCGAGAATACTTATTGGAAGTACTCTCAGCATTTGGATTCAGCAACCAATTCATTCAATTTATCGCAAGAACGCACGACGGCACCACCGCACAGTTCTCCGTCAATGGCGAGCTTTAAAAACCAATAGAAGTCATTTCCGGGATCAGACAAGGTTGCCCTCTTGCTCCACTGCTTTTACTCCTGGGGGTGGAGCCACTAGCTATGGCTATCGACCAAGTCATCAACACATGTTCAAAGTCCAAGCATAGAAGAGTGAACCCTCACAAGAATGGGAAGAGACCGGAACCTGGTGTATCTGCTTTTGTAGATGACACAGCAGTGTTTTTAGAGACAGGGAAGGATATCAAGGCGGTGTTGCGCTGTGTTACAGCATTTGAAGAGATTTCGGGGCTGCGAGCGCAGCCCCACAAAAGTCACTACATTTGCATGAACAAAGCGGTGCAACAGCGTGCGCATGAAGGGGTTCCGCTCGTGAACACAGGAGAAACAGTCCGGTACTTGGGAATTGAGATTGGCACCGGAAAACTGACGAAGGCAAACTGGAACAAGAAGGAGCAAGCGCTCAAGGTCCGTCTTGCAATAGCAGCGAAATTGAGTTTAAGCGTGCTGGACAGGGTCAAAATCCTGAACACAGTGATGCTCCCATCCATTCTCTTCACGGCAGCTCATGTTCCACCGGATACGGCAGTCGTACAGCGACTAGTGAACATGCAAAAGAATTTCCTTTGGCGCGGAACACTGTCGACATCGTCTTCTAAACACAAAATATCGCCAGGCCTAGTTTTCCTACCAACCAGGGCCGGAGGACTAGGACTGATGGACATCGCATTGGCTACCAGGACGCAAAGCATTCAACATGCAGCGCAGTGGATACTGGAACCCGACGATCAATTCAAGCGAGCGTGGATGAGGCTGAGACACAGAGAAACAAAACAAGTATCGGCGATCAGACTCACTCCAAAGAGATCAAAAAAGCTCACTAATTTTCAGACCGCAGCACAAGAAGGATGGTACCTGCTGGAACGGGACCTCGCGGATCAAGACTGCCGCCCACCGGACTGGATTGAGAGACTAAACCCTAACTTGGGTCCGAGTGCGACCACGTGTTAGTTTCTGGATGGAGGATCGACGCATCCTACATCTCGAAATTCCAAATTTACCAGCAAGCTGGATATGGAGCCCAATCTGGAGATCGTATTGGCCCACTTTTGACTGGGGCGACAACGCATGGATGCTTACAGCAAATGCTCAAACGCTGGCAGCAAAGACACATCCATCTCTAAACAACTGCGCGATTGCAGATCTGTGCATAACACGTCACTCTACTGACCATTTCAGTTTCCTGCTACCAAGAGTTATCGGACGGAGAAGCAGAAGAAAGTCTTTGATTGACTGTGGGCTGACATTGCTGTTGAACTTGCCAGAGATAAACATAGGAGAGAGCTTCGGGGTTCCGGTGGCATTGACGTGTTTAAGCACATCTATGGCCTGTGACCCTGCTACAACTAAGTGGAAGGTGTTGGATAGCAGAACAGCAATCCAAATTCGAACGGACAAGACAGAAGGGGAGTTCACATTCTGGAAACTTCAAGCGGACGGACTAACCTGGCACTGTCAAACGGGAGAAGACGAGCGCAAGAGCCCACACACGGCGGTGTTGGCAGCCCACCCAGCTTTCTGCACAGTTCCATGGTCTCCGACTATGCCTATGCTAACCAAGAAAATGATAAGACGAGATAGGGCGCGAAGACAACGAAAATCTCTTCGCAAGCCACTGCAAAACCTTCACGGCGCAGTGACTGTGCTAGCCAAACATTCAACATGGCGCAAAAGAACACTTTCCTGTGATCCGACGCTGTTGTGGGAGCGCAAGGGGCTACTGACGAGATATCAAGTGTGGTTTTACGCACGCATGGCGCTTAACCAACTCAATCTGTACTATGACGGAAGGACTAACGACCCCAGTTGTAAACTCAACCCGAGCTGTCATGGCAGCAAGGAGACAGTGGAGCACATCGTCTGGGCATGTCCGTCTGCTCAAGAGATTTGGAAGCAGCTTTGGGAATGCTGGACTCAAGAGGCTGGAGATTACGATTCTAAACAAGCGCTAGCTTTTATAGCAACGAGAAATGCGCCACCAGTATCAACACAGATGAGATCTACGATAGAAGGGCACTATAGAAGATGTACCACCGAGCATGTGGCAGCAGCTGAAACAATTTGGTGGATCCTGTGCACGGTGATTCCGGCACAACTTTGGTTGCATCGAAATGATATAGTGTTCAGGAACAAGCAGCACACGACACAGGAGATCGGCAGGCGAATATGGCGAGCTGCATTAGAGCAAGTTGAATCAGCAGCAAGTTCAGCACGAATCGCAGCGGAGACTGCACTCCAAGGAATATGCCTCTTACAGATTCTGCCCATCTTACACAATGAGGAGGTGGAACACAGCTCGGCGCGAGGTGAACATCTACAGTATCGTTTGCACTTCGACGGAGGATCGAGAGGCAACCCGGGTCCCGGAGGCGCGGGTTGGACTGCATCGGTGTGGCAGAAGACATCTGCATCATGGTCCATGATGACAGGAGGATACATCTACACAGGTCCGGAGGTCACAAACAACGAGAGTGAATTCACGGCGCTTTTCCACGGCCTTGAATATCTTTATCGACACGACAAAACCAGTGGGGTCCATCTCACAATATTGGGAGACAGTCAGCTTGTAATCCGAGCTTTCAACGGTTCTGCCACATTACGTTCGTCAAAACTCACAGAGATTGCATCCGGCATAAAGCAACGACTTACAGGCTACCTATCAATAAGATGGAGACACATCAGAAGAACCTGCAACACAGCAGCGGACTACCTTGCCAACGTCGCAATGAATACAAGAGATACCGAGTTAATCACACCAGATGGCCCACCAGCAATGGAGCAGCGCCGCATTATCGTTGAAAGAAAGCTTCAACGGGACAACATGACAGCACAGACGACTCAACAGGAGCCTTTCATGAAAGCCATAAGAACGTACGCGAAATCGATTGAGTAATAGATTTCGTATGATCCTCCTCCTCATCTTCCTCCTCCCCCTACAAGGGAGCCCTCCATAACGGTCCCATCGAACCGCTAGGATCCGATGGAGCGACGTTGTGGAAAGAATTTAGGACTGTGCGTTGGAATCCACGACGCGCCCAATGTGCTCTCGGCAAGCCTACTACACGACCAAGAAAATCCAGTCGAGTAGTGAAGTGTCCGTTGAGTCGCCTAGGCAGTCTTCATGACGCTCGGCTCCTTGCTGGGCTCCTGGCACTTCATGCATATGAGAAACAAGCGCGTCATGCAGAGACATTAGCTTGCAGTTCACGCGCTAATGTCATAAGATACGACGTTGGGAACCAAGGGGTTAAACAATGATCATCATACCGGAGTTCGAGCACGTGCGGGTGTCGGCACGACCCATCTGGCGAAGGTGGATGTAGGAGGTGTCTTGGCATTTGACTTTGCTCCACTCGCTACTCGCTTTGACCTCAGCCGCTGTCTCACTTGATCGGTACACCGAGATGCCCGAGTAAAGTGTCCATGCGCCAAGAAGCAGGAGAAAGGCACCTGTCAAGTAATTCCGGCCTTTGCACGCGCGGAGAAGTCTCGCCGCACGCATTGGTCAGCCCTTGCACGCTCGCCTAGCTCCACCTCTTGCAACCCCATTCTTCCATACAATACAAAACTCCTGTACTTGATTGATATAGTAGTTTGCGTCGATCATCGTCGCACGCAAATTCTTCGGTGTACAATCCTCATACTTCGTCCCCTCATCGAAAGCCAACTCAACCTACGTCGTCCCCTCATCTAAAGCCGACTCAACCACCAGTGCAGAACTCGCCGCCATGGAGACCGAGTGGACAAATGTCCCCGACGAGGACGAGTCCGACGATGGGGATTTCGAGGTCGAGGATGACCCCTGGCTCGATGATGCTACCGACATCGAAGCTGCTCCTCTCGCGCCTGCAGCGAGATACCACACTCGCGAAACGACAACAACAACGCATGCGACGGTTATTTGCAAGCTTGCTACTATCTGTCGATTGCCGGAGTTAGTGAGCGAGATTCAGCGTGTGGCGTTCATTATGAAGCAGGTCCAACTCGAAGGCTGGCATTTCGCCAACTTCCATGTGTTGCGGTGCCTACACGCGGGTGTTGATGTGCCAAACGTGAGCCAGATGTTCTTCTACCATTGCTGCTCGGCTGTGCTCGACAACCAGACATCCTATAGTGCCTCCTACATGGCAAGCCACCCGGAGTTTCGAGCGTCCTGGCAGGAGTACAGGAGGGGTCGCACGGCCGAGGCATCGTATGAAGCAGCACGCTTGCACAGCGGCACCCGAATGATCAATGAGGTTGCAAAGATGATGTTCATCAACGCGAAGAACATGCTGACCCTGAACTTTCGCAAGCGCCTGCACCAGTATATTAGATTCGATACGCAGCACCGGGCAAGCTGCAACTCAGCTACAAGGAGACAAAGCGCATTGTCGACAGCTGCTATCGTGTTCTGACACAACCAGTTCTCGACACAGACGGACAGCCCACAGGCGAGGTGACACGACTCTGGAATGAATGGGACACCGCTGCAAACTCAATCGAACGGGATCTACGCTTGTGGCTTGGCATTGTGCCATGGCAGTTCAACATCGAAAAAAACTCTGGACATTTCATCAAGAGGCTGCACGACATGCTGACTTGGATGGAGGCCTTTGTCTCCAATCACCCAAAGCAGAAAGGAGCGAAGTTGTACACGCTATTGCCCCTCTCGCGATCCTATCAAGTAGCATATGTCAAGATCAATGCAAGCACTCTGTACGAGCTCTTTGCGCGGCTGAGGTCGCAGCATCCCTGTGTGGAAAGATTTATAGCCGAAGAGTTGGGCTTCACTACTGCTACTTCTACAAAGCGCAAGCGGCCTAGCAGCATTGACCAGCGAGCGGGAAAGCGATTGAGAACTCTTCCTGATTCGGATGTTCATCGAGGCGTTGCTTCACATCCTGACACTGTATCCACTGCAGGTAATGATGATCCTGCGATGTTGGACCACTGAAATTCTGCATGAAGACTTTCCAGGACAAGCGTTCGATGGTATTACGCAAAGTTTTCGACGTGGCCCGGTTCGAGACCAAGACCAGGAAGTTTGCAGACGAGCTGTCGACGAATGGATACGGTGCATCTGTGTGCATGACACATCCAGTAACGACGATCGCGGCGACCGAGATCAAGAAGAAACCGAACAAGAAAAACGCAGAGAAAGCGCCTGCAGCAAAAACGCCAAAGACACCCAGAGAGCTCTTCAAGACTGAGAGCATCGCCAAGGAGCTGGCAAAGCTTGGGCCCAATTTCTCCCCTGATGTGCTTGTTGGAATCGACCCGGGTATCCGCTCCCTCGCAACAGCTGTCAGTGTTGGTCACTTGCGCCGACGTCGGCGCAAGAAAAAATTGCAGCATGGCCGACGACGGAATCCACGACGGCGGAAGTGCTCTCATCGCAATCGGCGCCGCAAAAGAGGGCGGCAGCAACGGACTCGTAGGGCTCGAAACGCTCGGCGCAAGCAACGGCAGCGTGGAAAGCGAGTGACGCAGATTACGACTCGTGAGTACTATCATCTCGCCCGAATCAACGACTTCAACTTTTGGCTCGACCATGTCAAGAAGAAAGATCCTTGGTATGCTGCTGTTTCTACCGGGATGCCGTGCTTCAAAACCGCAAGTTATGCTTTGTATCGCAGTCGGATGCGGTACTTTTGGATGCACCTACCGTTCTTGCTTCATTTCACAGCGGAACAGAGCTTTCTACGATGGCGCTTTACTCGAGACCGGTTCAAGATGAAAGCCCTAGCAAAACTGGCGAAAAGGTTAATCCCACAGGCGAGCAAACGTGTGTGCGTTGGTTTGGGGGATTGGAGTCAGCAAGGAGGGATGCGAGGACATCCTCATGCACCAGTGAAGAGCTTCGCCAGCGAGCTGCGGAAACGCGCGACAGTGATTTCTATCGATGAGTTTAGGACGAGTGCCCTCTGTTCCGGGTGTCACAAACGCATGAAGCAGGCCCGCTTGCTGACACAGGTGAAACGGAAGAAGGACGAAGTGGATATTCGCGCCAAGCTTTTTCCCAGTCGGAAGGAAGCCACGGAGATCGAGGCGATGAGGAACATGTCAAGCCGGAAGCTTGCGTCCAAGAAAATGGTGTTGAAATGCACGAGAAACGTCTTGCGGTGTGCAACCAGTCGATGCAAGGCAACCCTCCTGGATCGCGACATCAACGCTGCCACCAACATACTCGAGCTGCTTCGGAGCAGCTTGAAAGGGAAGCACGGAGCGAGGAGGCTCCGAGCGTTCAAGCGTTGACTAGCGACCTAGTAGAGGCAATCAACAGTGTCGGGGTCGACTCTATCGACATGGACAGATCGTAGCGGCCTCTGGTCGCCGAAGTACATTGCCACCGACGAGGTGAAAGCCCTCATAGGAGTTGCACAGAGCAGGTCAGTAGGATCCTCAGTGCAACACTTTAATGACATCAAAATCAAGCTGGGAAGCGTGAATAGCCCGGCTGGTGCAGCGAGGGCCAGTCCCACAGAGCGAGGTACGAGAATTGCTATGATGGCCATTATTGCCCCAACACGATACAGCGACCCGACGTTCATGTAATAGCGCCGCATGAAACCCATGAACAGGTTGTGCTGCATCGACCTTGGCCCTACAATCTTTGACAACGGGGTGCGAAGCAAGTCGATCGTCGGGAGAGTACAACAGGTTTCCAACCTGTAAACATTGCTTGCCATGAAGGTAACCTCCTCGCGCGCCGGACTCACATCAACACTCATCGCGGATGGAGACGTGACTGATACTTTCATTTCCTTGATGCCAGCAATGAATTTCAAGGCTATGAATAGGAAGCGCTTCTGATCATGTTTGCATGCCACGGTTTCAAACTCTAACGTGTGGACGGCTCAAGCACTATTTTTGCGGCGAATTACCGCAACGAAAAGTCCGCTTGTGTTCTGTGATGGAGTAAATCGAACGGTACCCGGGATACGTCCTTCCTGCAGCGCATCCGAACAACGTCAAAGACAAGATCGCGCCAAAAGTAAATCGTAGAACACGAACCTGGCACGGAATTCCATCACGGTCGATTCGGGCAACCTCTGCATTCGTCTCTTCGTTGAGAAACTCTCTCACAATATCTTCGTTCTGGCGAACTGACAGGCTACAAGTGCTGTAGATCATCGTACCGCCTGGTCGAAGCAGACGGAATCCGTTCCTGGAGAGTCAACTCATTGCCGTTAGAGTCTGCAGCTCATCAAAAACATGTTGGTGATTGCCATCATAATTTTTCGTACCTAATTAAATCGTGCTGCAGTTGTAGAATCCGCTCAACCTGCTTGTCATTCAAATGGCTTTGGACGTATGCTCGCCATTCCTCCAGCGTTTTGAGCCTTTGTAGGTGGCGCGTCGACCCATCATGCGTGCACTCAGCATCCACAAGGACTTTGTCATAGAGCTGGGTTGGCTCACTCTTCGACTCCACTCCTTGTCCAGCAACGTCTCGCAACCGCTTGCGCTCTCGAGCCCTCGCGCTTTTGTTCTTGCGTTTGCGGTGCAGACCTTTCGGGCCGCGCGCCAGGATCTCGTGCGAATCCAGCACCACTTCGACGTCCTCGGCATCGAAGCATTCATCTGTCGGCCCCACGCGAAACGTGCGGCCATCAGCGCAGAAAAGTCTGCACCGCCAGCCTGTAGCAGCTTCTGCCTTCATATCTTGCCTGTCGGTCGGCTGGATGAGCCGGTACTTGTGTACAAGCTGTTTGCAGGCACCGATGCGCGGCCGCGAGCAGTCAACGCCCGTGATACTGCCCTGCATGCTCAACAGCTCGGCAATGAGCGCGAGCTTGGCCCCAGGCGCGCAGCACAAGTCCAGCACGTGGTCTCCTGGATGTTATGCAGCGCCAAGCCGTCAGCCTCGCTGCTTTACACCAGCTCGCAGCCTGCAAAGCTCCAGCCTTCTACCTGGCTGGATACCGAGCGCCTCGACGCAGAAGCCTGAAGCCGCGTCCATGCCGAACACCTGACCGCTCTGGTACGCCGACGTCCTCGCCAATGGCGCGTCCTCGGGCAGTGAGAAGAAGCGCTGGAGCCACTCGACGCGCTGCGGCTCGGCGCTCGCCCCCTCACTCTCCAGCTCCGCTGCAATCTCCTGCAGCACTCGCTCCTCTTCTCCCAGGCGGCTCAGCCTGCGACCATCCTCGTCAGCCTTTCCCGACCGGAAGGTTTCCGAAAGCCGCCAAACGCACCGGAAGAAGCGCCGCGCGCCGCCGTTTTCGCCCTGCGGCCGCAACAGGTCGCGTTTGTCCACTCCGTGCGCCTCTAGGAACGCCAGGAAGCCCGCGGGCCCCCACAGCGGCTCGCCACCTCCGCCTCCATCGTCGTCTCCATGTTGCCTGGTGGCCATGAGCTCCAAGGAAGGTTGCCGTTTCTTTTCCGCCAATGAGCGCGCGCCGTGGTGGATGTTAAACGCTGTGATTGGCCATAATAACCCAATAAACCGCCTCCCATTGGCTAAAATTCGCGATTACGCAATAGACCACCATCGCCGAGCCTGGAAGCGCCTACATAACCCAAGTTGCCGCCTGGAGCGCCTGTCTCGATGCTCGCGCGCCGCCTCCAGCGCTCGCTGCTGCGCTCCGCGCGCCCGCGCTGGGCCTCGACGGTCGCTGTGACGCATGACGACGGGCTGCCGGACCTGATCATCACTCCGCTGGCGGCTCAGGTGCGCTGGTGCTGCGCTAGGCGCTGAGAAACCGAGCGAGAAAGGACTGACGTTGAGCTGCTGACGGCGAGGCAGAAGCTGGTGGAGGCCGCGCAGAAGCAGCAGGCGCCCGAGCTGATGCTGCGCGTGGCCGTGGAGGGCGGCGGCTGCTCGGGCTTCCAGTATGTGTACGAGTTCGAGCGCGAGGCGCCGTCCGAGGACGAGGACATGTGCGTGAGGCGGTTGTGGACGCGGAGGAGGGGAAACAAAACGCATGGATTGACGAATGGACGTGGCGACGCAGCGTGTTCGAGCGCAGCGGGGCGCGCGTGGTGGTGGACAAGGAGTCGCTGGAGCTCATCCGCGGCAGCACGCTCGACTTCGAGCAGGAGCTCATCCGCAGCGCCTTCGCGGTCGTCAACAACCCGCGCGCGGCCAACGGCTGCGGCTGCGGCACGTCCTTCGACCTCAAGGATTAGCTCCTATATGTTATCAAGCCCGGTTGCCGCACACATTGTGAAGAATCCGTTGACTCGCTCGCCTGCTCCCGCCCAGCTCTCGCTCGTCACGTCCACAGCACCACGCAGCCGTTCTTGTCGCACGACGCCAGGCTGTCGCCGTCCGGCCGCCACACACAGCACGCCACGGCGCCCTGGTGTCCGCTTGCTCCGCCCGCAGTCAGCTCCTTCGCCAGTCGACCAGTCGTGACGTCCCAGACGAGCACCGACCCCGTGGCGCTGCCGGCCGCCGCGTACCTCGCGTCGCCCCGCAGCGCGGCCTTGCTCCAGTCGAACGCGCAGCGGTACGACGGCGCGCGCAGCTCGTGGACGACGTCGAAGGTGCGCACGTCGATGACGCGCAGCGCGTTGTCCCTCGAGTTGGTGAGCAGCAGCGGGCTGCTGGCGGCGCCGGCCGTGGAGGACGCGAAGCTGACGGACGTGACCTGGTCCTCGTGCACGCCCTTGAGCTCGTAGGCGAGCGTCTTGGCGCGCGCGTCCCAGAATCGCACGACGCCATCCTGGTGCGCGCTGGCGAACTGCTCGCCCGTGGCGGCGAGGTCGTTGCAGCTCGAGTGGCACGAGACGGCGAGCAGTCTGCGGCCGGTGGCGACGTCCCAGAGGCGCAGGCTGCGGTCCGCCGAGCCCGTGAGCACGTGCGCGGGCGCCACGAGCGAGAACTCGGCCGCGAGCACCTTGCCCTTGTGGCCCGTGAGCGTCTGGCTCACGCGGCCCGTGCCGACGCGCCAGATGAAGCTCTTGCGGTCGCAGCCCGTGCCGAGCACGAGCGCGCCGTCGGCCGACACGCGCACGCACAGCAGCGGGTGCGCCGTGCCCACGCCGCGGTACTCGCCGAGCGCGCCGAGGCTCGCGCCGAGCGCGGCGCCTGCGCTCGCGGGCGCCTCCCACGCGCGCACCGTGCCGTCGCTGCTGCCGCTGAACAGGATCTTCCCCGAGCCGTTGAAGCAGACCGAGTTGACCTCGGTGGCGTGCGCTCGCACGGCGAACGCGGCGGCGCTCACCAGTCCGCCGTCGTCCGCTGGCGCGTCGGCCGCGGACTCGAGGCCGAGGCTGAGGCGGCCGAGCGCGTCGACGGCGCTCGCGTTCGGCGGCGCGCGGCCGTCGCCTTCCCCATGCAGCCACTCGTGCAGCAGCGCGTTCTTGTCGCGCAGCTCCTTGCGCAGCTGGTCGGCCGCGGCCTCGGCGCGCGCCACGAGCTGCCGCTGGCGCGCCAGCTCCTCGCGCTGGAGCTGCAGCGCGGCGTCGAGCTCGGCGATGGCGCGGTCCTTCTCCTCGCCGATGGCGCGCTCCTCCTGCAGCTGCTTGCCCAGGCGCGTCACCTGCGCCTCCCAGTCGGCGCGTTGCTGCAGCAGCGCCTTGCTCTCCTGCACGAGCGCGAGCTGGTCGCCCGCCACGGCTGCCAGGCGCGCCGTCTTGTCGCTCAGCTCCTTCTCCAGCCGCTGGATGGCCGACAGGTACCGCTCCGCGTCTTCGGACGGCGCCGAGAGCGCCGCGGACGCCGCCAGCGACGCCGACGGAGCCAGCGACGCGCGCGCCAGCAGCTGCTGGTGCGAGGCGATGAGCGAGCGGAAGGCGCGCGCCTCGCGCCGGTTGCGCGCCTCTAGCAGCCGCGGGGCCTGCTCGGCCAGCCAGTCGGCCGCTACAGCGCTGCTCATGGAGGTGTTCTCGCCTGGAAGCCTGGAAGGCGCCGCTCTATCTGAGGATAGTGACGGGGTTCAAGATCAGCAGGCGACACCAGCGATGAGCTGCGAGTTGATCTGCGAGCTGTGGAGGGAGGCGGAGGAGGCGAGAGGACCACCGGACGCATGCGAACGGGACCCACGGGGCACGAGTACTCGAGCGGCTGGCGGATGAAGAGCAGCTCCTCGTGGTGCTGCGGACGAGCGAGCTCCATGACAAGGCGCGTGTTCCAGCCTAGGATCGTCGCGATGCGCTGCATGGCAAAGTCCTTGGTGTGCAGCTCGAACGGGCGAGCGCCGAGCCACTGCAGGCGCCAGACTGTGCGGTCGGCGAGCAGCTCGCTGTCGGCCAATATCAAGACCATCACAGCGGCGGCCACGAGGAGCACCCATGCTGCCACTGCCAACGCGAAACCTCGACGCGAGCGGACAAAAGACTGAACGTGAGGCGTCATGGCGTCGAGCAGGAAGATCCAGTTGAACCAGAGCCACCAGGCGACGACGGCAGCGCAACCGTGCGGCCGCCACCGCACCATGTCCATCATGCACACTGCGAGAGCGTGCAGTTGGATGCAGGAGAATATGACGTCAAAGTTGGTGACGAGCGCGAGCACCATGTCTCGGTGGCTCAAGATGAAGCAAACGAGCACGTAGAAGTGAGAGCATATCACGGCGACGAGACCAAGCTGCAGTTTGGTCTCGTCAAGCCAGTCCGAGTGCGGAAAAAGGAGAGAAAGCCATGTGCAGACACTCAAGGTGAAGCCGATAATCCCCAACAGCCAAACCCCAGTGCTTGCTGTGTGCACGCCGAACGATTTCCGTGCGTTTCCAGCGCAAATCCACCTCATCACCGGCAGGAACGTTCGTTTTGCGTCGACAACAGATGATGTCGACCAATGACTGGAACCGCGGATAGGTTGCATTGCACCAGACAGGATCCGATTCATCGTTGCACCTTGACGAAGTCGCGCTCCACCTACTATAGCAGCGCGGCGTCCTGACCGCCACGGACGAAGCCGCAAACTCCCTTTCACAACGACGCAAGAGACAACACGGAATCTCGCAAGCGATAGTTCGCACTCGCGCAATTGATGCCGCGTGACGTACACTTTCTTGGCCATGAAGATCGCAAGTGTGCAGGCGGTGAAGACGACGATCGATCCAGTGTCGATCGGGAAATCTCGCGAAACCGAAATCAATGTGAACCGCGCGTCTGACGCAAGTCCAACCCCGCACGCAATTGCGAGCACAAGTAGTAATGGGATGGTTGTGAGAGCAGCTTTGCTAGCCGCAGAGAAGCCGTGAAAGTTGGCGTCGATCATCGCGATGCTTTGGATGCTCAGCCACCCAACAATACACAACACGCCGCGCGGCAATCCGAGGATGTGTGCGACGCAAACCCAGTGAATTGAGTTGATGATTGACACGAACCAGCACTCGTACGTGTGCAACAACAACGAGAGCATGTCAACGGAGGAAAACGCCAATAGAGCTAACAACGGTGGCGTTGCGACGGCCACATTCAGCATGGAAATAATCGAGACTGCAGCGAAGCCTCCTGGTACCCGCACGGGGATGAAGATTAGTATCGCGAAGACCCCCAGTGCGAATCGAATAACCATGTACATCGATCGACGCCTTGTCTGGATCACATTTGCGAGTTGTGTTTGGGTGGAGAGAGGCAAGCAGGTCAACGAGAGTATCGTTCGCTCGAGGTTTATAGTTGGTAGAGCGCTGGCACCTTTGAGCTCGAACATCATCTGGGAGTCGCCAATGTCGATACAGGGAGCAGGCCCAACTGTCTCCCCTGCTGGCATTTGCATTTTTTTGCTTTTGTTTGGATGTACTTCTTGTTGGTGTGTATTCGCAGCTCGAGAATGCTTGGCAGCTGTATGTTTAAGGGGAAGAACCGAGATGATCGCGACTTTTCCTGAGGCTGGGTCTATAACTCGCTTCTTGGAAGTCACCATGAACATGGGTCCGGAGTTCTTCCCCACAGCAGTACTGTTGACAATCTGTCCGTCGAGCTTCGAGGGTGGTGAGGAGCGGCTGGTTGTGGTGATCTCGTCACATCAACAGAACTCAGCTGATATTACATTTCATCTATTCTTGGCTCTGCCATGCCGCCACCAGCAACGATGTCGAGGTTTATCAAAATAGATCTTTGCAGACCTCGGCGGTCGAAAGTCCATATTGACTGTGCTTTTTCAATGGGATCACTCCGCACTCCATCGCCTTCCACAAGCAAGGAGCGCACACGAGCGCTCGGATCCAACAGAATACCTGCCTTGGTTACCTCTTGGAGTACGTCAGTTATAACTCCGATCATTGAAGTCAGAGAAGCTCATACCACTTCGGATACCAACTCTTCATCCGATGATCCCAATCCTTGGTTATACCAGCTCACTCTCTCACGCTCACTGCCGACTGTGAATTTGGCGAACACAATAGCTACTCGGACTCTATCTGAAGCATCACATGAGCGCATTGTGCAATATCTCAAGGTTCGATATGGAATCGTATCCCTGTTTATCCGCATATCTGGAGTCAGCGTTGCTGTCTTACTATTTGTTGAATCCGACGTCTTCACACCGATCACTCTCTTTCTTGCAGCTGCTGCGCTATTATGCTTTCTCAATTTACTCATTTTCTCGTCCCTTGACGTGTTGCGTCTATTGATTCGAAGCTACGAATTTTGGTTTGTGTCGGCTCTGAATACAGTCAATTGGCTTACCTTGGGCTTTATCTATGGTGATGAGCGATCCTTATCGACTCTAACTTGCTGGATCGGGATTGAAATGTCTATCGCACTTGACGCTAACTATCGTAGCTTCAGGGCTGCGACCAAGTCCATCATCATGAGTATCCCATCAATGATTTTAGTCGCTATCGCTTGCAGCTACAAGCTCATTGGAAGGGCACATTACTTTGGACTGACATTTTTCGGCTTTACTCTAGATTCGGGAAACATCATCATGTATGCATCTACTACGCTCTCGATATTCATGTTTCGGAAAGCATACCTCAAGCGCTATCGACACACATCAACACTTGACGGCATACACATCATTCCATGTGTCGTCGTCAAGGCTCGACTGCATTTGGCTCAGCAGATACTTCGACGAAATCGACGACTAGGTATTTCAGGATTGAGTGCAGGCTCCGTTCGTGAATCGGAAGAAACCAAACCTACTGGTGATGTGAATATTGAGCGGAAACTAGCCGCTCTCATGCACATTCAGCAACTTCGACGATCACGGTTTGAAGAAACCGTCATTGATGCGCGAAGAACACTCGTACCGATTGGTATCTCTCTTCGTGGAGTATACACACCTGCCTTTGCTGGATTTGTGGTTCTCGTTGGCTGCATCGGGTTCCTGTTATCCATCTACGACTTCGTGCGCATCATGGTGGCAGCAAAGTGGTCAACATCTGAGAACCACTCGTCAGGATCACATGAAGTTGGAACATGGGCCCTCGCCTGCTCGAGTTTCTTTTTCGTGATGACGTTGTTCCTGGCCCAGCGCGAATTGCTTCGTGTGCTGCTGCACACTTTCGACTTTGTTTTCTCCGCCGCTCAATTCATCGCTCTTGCAATCTGTATTTGTGACCTGGTTCGCTGGAAGGTCCGCTACTGTGTCCTTATCACATCATGGTCGTGTTGGTTTCACTGGATCTTGCTCCAGGACGCGATCTCTCCACCGATTAAGGCGCACCTCATGTTTCGACGTCGTGGAGCCGCGCTAGTGATGTGTTGGATCCTGTTCGTGTTGGCTGCACTCGCTGCCTTGCTCGTGTTCGATCGCAGCGAGAGCGGGGTGTTTGCCGACCGTATACTGTGGTCGGTGCCGCTCTCGGACTCGCGCGTTTTCGAGCAGCGCACACGCGAGTTCGCGTTGCAGCGCATCGTCACGATCCTCGGGTGGAACACACGATTGCTCTTTGAATTGTCGAGACACTGCGGCACCGACGAGCTGCTGTTCATCCAAGGCCTCGTGGAGTACTCAAGCGCGCTCGACACCTTCCCATCCGACGCAGTTGAGCGGCGGGTGGCACCTGCACCTGTGGGTGGCAGCAACCAGTGAGCATTCCAATGTGCCACTCGAAATGCATCACGATGCACTTTTGCACACAACACTAAGTATGCTTATATTGGCTAATGTAAGTGGAGCCATTCCTCAAAAGGTTGGCAACACGGTCTCACTTCGAGCCTTCAAGATGGCGAGTCTAGCGTGGCGTGCCGTCACGCTGGACGCGACGGGCACGCTGCTTCGCCCTCGCGCGCGCATCGGGGCCACGTACGTCCACGCGTGGGAGCAGTTTGCGGCCTCGAAGCTGTCGTCCTCGGCTCGCGAAGTGGCCGAGAAGGCGGTGGACGCGCGTTTCGCGCTCGCTTTCCGCCGCCACTGGGCTCTGCACGAGAATTTTGGCTCCGGAGAGAGCTCCACGGCTTTCCCGTGGTGGCAGCGGCTTGTGCTGGACGTGGTGGGCGACACTGACGTGTTTCCGCCTGATAAACTACCTGAGGAGCAGTGTGAGCCGCTCGCCCGCTTCCTGTACGCGCAGTTCGCGTCGTCGGATGCCTGGCAGGTCTATGACGACGCATGGCCCGTGCTGGACCAGCTCAAGACACAGGGCGTTGCGCTCGGCGTCGTTTCCAACTTTGATGAGCGACTGACGGGAGTGCTGAAAGGCCTCGGACTGGACGAGTACTTCGACGTGGTCACCTCGTCGTTCGAGCACGGAGTCGCCAAGCCCCACGCGTCCATCTTCGAGGCCACGTTTGACGCGCTACTTGGTGGAAACGGAGAGTCTAAGGGAGGATCTGAGCGCTATGCTACGTGTCTCCATGTCGGAGACCATTTTGCCAAGGACTATGAAGGTGCTCGTGCTGTTGGAGCGAGCGCGAGACTACTAGTCCGGCACCCACAGCGAGAGGGATCTGTCCCAAAGAGCTTGCCGAGTGATCAGATCGTATCCACACTCAACGAGCTGCGACTGTGAAGCAAGGCACTGGTTCAAGTCGCTGTGACTTGTGAAGTGCGCGACCGGTAGAGTCGAAACGGCCACGACCTGCGGCGGTTGTGAGCTTGAGCCGCGCTAATGTATATGCGAATGAACGACCTTTGACGTGCTGGTTTCACCCACTTGCCATTGTTCTCGAGGCTGCGGAGCGCTCATACCAGCACTCGACAAGCCAGCGCACGTTTCAAGCGAGGTGGAGCGTTGTTTCGATCGGGATTCTCCGACTCGACTGAACGCCGGGCATGAGCGATGAAGAGTGCGAGCACGCCGACTCGGACGAGGTGGCGTCATTGCTTAGCGATTTTCGGCGAGACTTCGAGGAGACCAGTCTTGTCCTGCTTGGTCGGATCAGGTCCATTTCGAACCCGTGCGCTCTCCTGAGCAACATAGTTGCCCTTGTCGAGGATCTGCCTGATGGAGGAGATACCAATAGAGGGAGCGGGCCAGAGACGGATGCAGACTTGGACGATGATGACGATTTCAAGAGAGTTAGGCAGCGCGTAGCAACAGTTGTCGTCCCCAGAATCACGGAAATACTCCTTGCACGATCGTTCCTGACAGAGGAAAGCGCACTGCAGGTCAATAACTTTATCAAGCGGTCACTGGAGATTGCGGGACGCAACCTGTTGCGAGCAAACAACCCAGAGGTGATATTGCCGTCAATCGTTGCTGCCCTTGATACCCACTCTCCATTTTACCTTTACCATACATCAGAGGAGGCAGATGGTGCTGAAGGTATGTTTCACTTCGACCAAATTGATCGGGTTGCTTGAACTATAATAACATTTGTGTTCATTGCAGACTTACAGTGCTCCCAATTCGTTCGAGTAATCAACGGAACTGGTATTTCTCGCTTCTTTGTCGAGAATCTTGAGTTTTGGGGGGCCAGTGGTGGATTCAAAGCATTTATTGGCATGATCCGCGGTAAAGAGGTGCCTGTAGTCTCAACAGAGGTAGAAGGTGATTCAATCCTGTTTGCTGAGGTTCAACAGGTTCTTCGGGCAATCTACACGGTCAAAAATCATATCCGACCGGAGTTCTTAGCAAAATATGTTCCCGAGCTTACCGAAGCTGTTGCCGATTGGGTCGAATCGTCGTCATGCAGCGAACTGACTGCAGTTTCTCGTGATTTACTTCTCGAGGTAGTTCATGTTCTAGAATTGCTGCTTACACAAAGTCAGGAAAGAGTATTCGTTGGTGATCATGGAAAAGAAGTCCTCGCGTATGAGCAAGAAACAGTCGTTCCTGCAGATTTCGTACAGCAAAAGCTCCATGAGCTGCGTCTGGAGATGCTTTTCGCATTCTTCTGTTCCAGCTCGCTAGAAAAGCGAATCTTTGGCTTCTCTGAAATCATTGGACTTGTGACGCGTCTCTACAATGAACAAGTACAAGAACAAGAACAACCAACCGCAGATTCGTTGAGTCAAGCACTGAGCTTCCTAATTGACTGGGTCGATCGGCGACAATTAGTGGCTATGCTGTTTGGGGATAGCATTCATACTGAGCTTGTGAAGCGTTCGACACCTTTGTTTCAGTTTGCATCGGAACTCGAGTATTTGCCCCCAGAGTGGATAGATATTGTATGGAGATGCTATCACGGTAATTGCGCTGACCGGTCCTCTGATGATCAAGGCGACATCACCCGATCTATTCAGCGGCATGCTGCTTTGCGATCTGTGACACACACTTTGCTTCTCGATCTCGTGGAGTTCGTCGACTTGGAAATACTGGAACAATTGTTATCGTATTTGCAACGTGTTCGAGTACGGGAGTTTGACGAAGCTCAACTCATGTTGTTTTCATCGATGGCTAGACGGAGTATGCAAACAGAAGAGGGTACAAGTGTTTTCCCACTCCTTGAATCCATTATTTTCCATTTATGGGAAGTGATCTTGCCCCAAGCAACCAATTCCAGCGTCATGGAGCAAGTTACTCTTCAGATAGCTGACATCCTAGCCCATGTTTTCGCCGAATCTAGCATGGACAACGAAGAGATTGATCCTGCAAGCTTGGCAGCTGGAAGACTACTCAGCAAAGCAATTGAGAAGATCATGGACCTTGAGGACACTTCTGCTTCTTTGCAACTTGTGACTCAGCTGGCGCAGTTGATTCAAGAGCGTCGACTCAGCATCATAACAGGAGACAACGATCAAGTCTCAGTTGTGAATACTGTTCTAGGCGAATTGGTAGCATTCAAGCATAAGATTGTCGCAAACCTAGAGGAGAACAACTGCCCAACTTGGTCATCCATGAATGGCTCTGAGCGCAAATCTATCCCAGCACTACCTGGGTACTTGGAAAATGTCAAGATTCGCCTTCATGCATTGAAGGGAGCCTGTATTCTAGACCATTTTCTTGGAATAGCGGTGAAGCCATTTGATCAAGCCCATGCTGAAAATTTGTGGAGCATTCTCGTTTCAGACGCGATTATCGCTGATGAGGCATCTATGTGTTTCCAATGGATCCTGTTTTGCACGAAACCAGTCTCATCGTCGAGCGTGCCATCACTTGAATTTATCTCTCATGAGGTGGCATCGAGTCTTATCATCAACAAATTCTCTTCCTTGTCACCACATTTAATGACCTCACCAGCCTTAGCGTGTTTCCAGGCACTCTTTACCCGAGTCAACTTGTCGAAAGGATCACTTCAGACGTTCATGACCGAGCCAACGAAGGACGAAAACGTCAGTGCATCGGAGTTGGAAGAATCTACCACAATAGCGCTCGATCTAGTTGTGTCTATTGACGAGCTAGCTGCGCTCGACGTATTGTGGTACCTTACTTTGAATGCTACGGACTCGAAAGTGGCCGAGGACTGCTTTACTCTGCTTGTGGGGTGCTATCTCGATGCGGTTCCAACCCTTAGGGACCCTGTATCAATGCTTCAAATCAAGCGCAAATTCATTCTGCGATGCATGAATCAGCTGATGTCCTTGAAGGGCGATCTATCGCAACAAAATGATGTCAATTGCCTGCATTCGACGAGAAGAGTTAATCGTTGCCTTGATCTATTGCGCTATTTCCTTGAGACATCAAAGAACTTTCATTTGGGAAACAATGGTGGGTCCAGTAACCATCTTGATAGCTTAGAAGAGCGGCTTCCCTTTCTCAGTGTTTATCCATCTCCTATGAAAGATGGTGGAGCAGATTTCACAGATCGCACCGTTTTTGGAACTTCAAGACGACCCAGCTGGACATTCCAGCACCAACACTTCCCTATGCTAGAGGCGATTCCAGACGATGGTGATCACAGAGACGGAGGAAGGTTAGCGTTTTCCGAAGTCACATTGAGTCAAAGTTGTCTGCCTTTGGACATTTGCGTGTCTGAATCCGAGACCGTCTCTGACGTTCGGTCTCCTATCTTGCGCCGTAGACCAAGTCTCAATTCAACCTCAAGCCCGTCACCTCAACGTGGACCATCTCTTAGTATCGAAGAGATCGACTCCGCTCTAGTCGGCGAATTCACTGGAATTTCGTGCAGTGACACCAGCGATCAACCTGAGGGGACCCCAGACTTCTCACTTCGCCGTTCAAAATACTGCGCCATCAACCATGTGCTTGCAAATGAAGGAGAACACTTTACGCAGTTGTTTGAGCTTGTAGATTTAGGAGACTCATCAATTGCGAGTCGTGCGTGGGAAATATTGTGTCTTTTACCAACTAACAATAGCCTTCTCCAGGGAATGATCCAGTTACGACCCGCATCTGGTGTGCAAGATGTCGAGTGGGAAAATCTTCTGAGCTCATCCAGCCTACATCGCCTGCTATACTCTCTACGGCTAGTAGAGGCGCTTTTGATCCCATTTGATAATAATGTAGAGTTTGCAGCCTTTTCAACTGACATGGCGCGGCGTCAGTGGCGCGAACGCTTCGTTAGACTTGGCGGAGCTCATCATCTCTACTCCATGTTTATCCACAATCAAGTTGGTCCGGCTGGTAATGATGATCTATCAAGCGAGGTATCAGGTGATTTGTACTCCAAAAATCTTAGAGCAACCTGCCTGGGTGGAGTAATGCGTTGCCTCGGTTACTTTTTGGAGCTGGCGCTAGCCCCAACAACACCTCATACAGAGCCCAAATTTGACACGAGGCTTCTGCATGTTACACTACCAAAGTATTTGGAGTCAGTTGACTTCTTCGTGATGTTTCAGCGTGCGGCACATATCGCCACGGAAAGCTGCTTGGTTCGCGCTCAGGATATGTCTGAGGAGCTTGAAGAAGCTGCGACCGTCGCCTGTAAATTGTGCTGTTCATTGATCCAATCGAGTCCTGAGATGATTCTATGGGATGGGGGAGAGAGTGACGTGGTTCAAAGCAAGCCTGGCGTGGTACGCAATCTCATGCAAACACTTCTTGTAGATTGTGCTCATGCCAGGTTGCGAGAAAAGGCCCTATGCCTATTGGAGGATCTGTCAAAATGTGCGCGGGAGAGTGCTAGCAGTAGCTCACTTCGTTCGTTTATGGCGATGATGACCGCTGGATTTTGCTCACTTGTTGTCAAAGTCACAAGCTCCACTGAGTCTTCTAATGTGTTAGAACTTGATCAACTTACTCGAGTATCATGTCAGTTGGTTTCACACTGGGTCGATTCATGTGGCAGCGAGTTGGGGGTTGTACTCGATGGAATATTGAACAATCTTTACCGCGAAACGATGTCCCCGCGATTCAAAACAAAGAGTGTCCAGGGGACTAGCCCTCTCTTGTGCCTGCTGAAGCTCCTTACTGATATTACAGAAAAATCAACTCTCTGCAGAGTGATAGCTCTGAGATGGGTGCCAAACGAGCACGTCACTTCAATTCACCGAAACTGGATCCAAGACATCCTGATTGATAAACTTGTGTTCCCTGAAAGTGCACTATGTCAATCATCAATATTTCTTTCAGACGGGGAACGTGAGACGACTCAACAACTAGTTGTTAGACTCTTGTGCTCCCCAACTGATGACTCTCAAACAATTGACAGTTTGCCTTTGAGTAATCTTGAGTACTTGCTTCTTCGCCAAAGACAATTCCTTTCCATTGTCAACGAAGAGCTGAAGGGTTTAGGTCGCCCGTGGAAATACAATCCTGTTCACTCGCTCAAAAGCGAATCAGATTGCGCCGGTTTAAACAACCCAGGGTGTGTGTGCTACATGAATTCACTGCTGCAGCAACTTTTCATGATGCCCGGTTTTTTCTCTGGTCTACTTCAGTTGGACTGCTCGGGGCTATCGGGCTCTAGCCAACTTGAGTGGCTGGATGAAGTGAAAGAGTTGCAAAGACTGTTTGTGTCGTTAAGCTACACTAAGAAACGAGCGTGTGATCCAACGCAATTTGCGCTTTCACACCGCGATCTTGATGGAAATCCGACAGATCTTCATACACAAATGGATGCCGATGAATTCTTCTGTATGCTTCTTGATCGGCTCGAGACTTTTATTGAATCCAAATCACGATCTGAAGCTGTCGGTACAATCGAACACTCCGACAATACGGATACTACAAGCACCATCAGCCGCCATTTCCTTGATGAGTGTTTTGGTGGAGTCCTTGTCAACCAGATCTTGACCGAGCACGGACATCTCTCGGAGCGAGAGGAGCGCTTCTTTGCCCTGAGTCTAGAGATAACAAAGAAGCATCACTTAACAGACTCTCTCGCGTTATATGTGCAGGGTGAACCACTCGATGGCGAAAATGCATATTTTTGTGAGCGTGAGCAGCGGAAGGTGTCCGCGACCAAGCGCATTTGCATTAAGAAAGCACCGAAAACGCTCGTATGTCACCTCAAACGCTTCAACTTTGATTTTGACACCATGGAAAAAGTAAAGATCAACGACTACCTCGAGTTCCCAGTCGAGATCGATATCTCTCCGTACACTGCGGAAGGGGTGGGGAACACTGAAGTTGCCCCAAACATATATGATCTGGTCGGCGTTGTTGTACACTCAGGCACCTCCGAAGCTGGTCACTACTACTCATTCGTTAAGGATCGCAAGAGCAGCAATACCGACAAGTGGTTCGAGTTTAATGATGAAATTGTCAGGCCCTTCGACGAAGAGTCATTGGCGGAAGAGTGTTTTGGCGGGGAAGAAGTTCGTCAGCGGTGGGACCCGAGTCAAGCAGCATTTATCCCTGTTATGGAGATGAAGCGGCGAAGCGCCTACATGCTGATATACGAGCAGCGATCTGTTGATCAGGTGGATGGTTCCACGACTACAGCTCTCGAATCAATGTTCACGACCAACAATCTGAGTCCCTACGTTTCAAGTCTTATTGAAGCAAGCAGAAGTGAGAATAAGAGCATGGAACGCGTTGTTCGAGCTTTTGGAGGAGCGTGTGAGCAGTTTTTGTACTCGATTGTTCACTTCGCTTCGAGTGCCAAAGCTGGTATTAGTGACAAGCTTGTCCGTATGGCATACCAGTGTGGTTGCGAGTATCTGTTTGGAGTTCATACCCTTCGGCCACCGACAAACCCATCAATGACAGTTGTTGATAATGGCGGGATGATTAATAGTTCAGCTACTTTCGCAGACTCTGTGACAAACTGGCTGTCGATTTTACCAGCTACTGAAGACAATGATTGTGAGCGGATGATGTTTTGCTCATGGTTCATCGACGCAGCGACAGCGCTTCTCATTGATGACTCCACTACTGAACACACGCGAACGTGGTTATTTGATGCACTCATCCTGACTGATGCAGGACCCGAAACCACAGCTAGCTGCCTTCGAATACTGACAGGTGTCTTGGCCTTCGTGATAAAGTCGCTGGCATTGTCAGAAGAAATGGAGTCAATGCTTGCTCGGACTGTGAAGCTGGTTGCATCTGTTTTGGATATACTCTTTGCGCGGCACAGCAGAATTCTTGTGTGGGATCCGATTAACAATGGCGCAGTCGCCGTATCGGTTTCAAAGATTCGTCAAGCAGCCATTGGTATTGCTGATCTACTTCACGAGATTATTCACACTCTACCCGACGCAATGAAAACTGAAGAGGAAGCATCCAAGATCCAGCAAGCACTGGTGCTGGTTTTTGTCACACAAGCAGATGTGATCTCCAGATTCTTTGCAGCATTAGAGATTTTGGTCGACCTTGCAGTACTTGTTCCTCAACGTAGACTATCACCAAGCTCTTTGTCCTCTGGAAAATATGAGCTATATGCTGCGGATGAATTATCGCAGCCGCATTTATGCACTTTGAATGTGGAGCGGATGGCTATCCTAAAGTTACTGGAATACTATAAGCAATTCGAAGCAGTCTCCGGCAATGCATTGGTGCTCGATCTAGACACGCTTTACCGTGGCACTGTCGTGAAAAGTCTGATCCTCGCAGGATGCAGAGACCTACTAGGGATCTTTATCCAGGAAATCATCTGCTCAGGTACCGAAAATGAGTGTGATCGCATCATTGTTCCCGTATTGACTGCCTTGGAAGATTTCCGGGGTACTCCAAACGCAAGCGAAGCATTTGACGTGGTTGACGTGGTAATTGAGAATAGTCGGACCAAAGACCCCATTCGAGAGCGATTCGTGCTTGAGAGCGTATTTTCACCTTCTCGTGGGGTCCTCGAAGCTGCCATTTATTACAAAGAACGCGTCGACGAGAAAACGCACACACTTGCGTTATTGCGTCTGTTTATCCGGCATGTCGCGAGGTCTACCATTCTGCAGCAGTTGATTGTTGAAAATCAAGTGTGGTTCAGTCGAGTACAGTGGATCGTAGAGTGGGTGACCAGCACTGTTGATCCAACTTCCGAAATTCGTCGTGACCACAGCTTTGACACATCTAATGCTATCCTCATCAACTATCTAGAGCCCATGAGCAGAAACACAGTCGTAGCATTATTTATGGCGATTGAGAGTGGCTTCAAAATGACCGTTTTTATACGTAGTCCCGCTGCTAGCTCCATCGAGCCCCAACTGAACGACTTGGAGGAGGAAGGTGTGGGAAGAGCTCAAAAACATACTGAAGAAAGCATGGACGAAAATCAAGCCGACTTGTCGGACACTTCTATCGATAATTCGAAGATATTAGTAGCGCATGAACAGCCAGAAGACGAAGAAAACGATTCGAACGAACAAAAATCTGTTGATGATAGTCGTGATATATCTACTTTTGGCTTCCAAGCAACGCCCCCGATGAGACTGCGTCTAGACTTGGATCCTGCGTTCGTCAACAACTCTGAGGCCTGAAGAGGTCGCGCTTGCAGTCAATTTGGAATTCCTTATTCATATTGTAACACTGGCAATACACACGTTTAGTTATTTGATTTAGCATCTACTTTACCACTACCTCGCTCATAGCTCCCCCGGCGAGATTTCCCTGCATTCGCCCGTTTGGAAGGATTAGCCGAAGAGCACCGCTTGAGTTTATGATTGAGTGCTCGGGTTTTCTGTCGGGTGTTGGTACAGCTTGCAGCACGAGTGAGCGAATTTGGTGGGCAATCGGTCGCAGCTTCATGCTCCCACTTCCAACGTAGTAGAGTAGAGGTACTGTAGGATTCTCGATACTCGTCGTCAACACCAAAGTCGGACAACCATAGAAGTCGAGAGCGAGGTGATCGATTGACCACTTCCTCGTCATAAAACGAAAGGCTAGACGTGGCTGATAGAGATGACGACGACGGTGAGCCCGCAATCTGCTTTTTTCGAAATGATGAGAACCCATCCCCCATAGCCCAAGGGCCTACTGGAGACCCACCATCTGTATCGGTACTATTGTCCGAGTCATCGGTTGTGCATTCAACTGCTAACGCGTAGTTGTGCACACGCATCCTTTCGCGTCGTGGGCGAGATAGCTCACTTTCAGAAGCAGCAGCTGTTGTCGTCGATGCAGGTTGCCTCATCAAAGTTGAGAAAATTGGCACCGGAGGTTTTCGGGCTGGCCGTGGATTTAAAGTTGCTCCTTCAATGAGATTACAATGCCCGCTTCCATTATCCTGGATTTCGTGCAGCTCTGGTTCTTCAACCAAATTGGCGGTGCTTTCCCACTCTCCTTTTTCTATGGAAGAAGGCAGCGTAACAGAGACAGCTTGTGATGGTTGATTTGGCGCTAATGGGGCGGTTCCAGTAATCAATGCCGGAAGAGCACTCTCAGTCTTGAGAGACGAGGTCGCTGTCGAGGATCTTACCCTTTTGCTCAAACTTGAGGTTGGACGTGGACGTGCATTTGTGCGTGACCGCTCACCAGTTCCAGTCTGCGCCATTTTCTCCAATGGATTTTTTAGGTGGCGTCGATGGTGAACTGCGTTACCGTTCCGTGCTGAGGCAGCATCGGGCTGCTTTCCAGTTTGATTGCGTTTAAATATATGATCACGAAGTTCTTGGATGATTCCTTCGAGCTCAGAATCCGAACGGGTAAGAGTTGGCATTGCTGTGTGTGAACTGTTTCTTTGGCGCATGAGGTCTGCACTGCCTAAGGTAACAGCTGTGTGCGGTTTAGAGGGCATCGTGGCTAGACAATTGCTCGATTGCTCACTGTCGTTATTACTGCTTGAAGCCACACCGGTTCCTGCGCACACAAGTATTGGCTTCACGAATGCTCCGGTCGCAGGATGTGTCAGTGTGTCTGGCAAAGCCGGAGTGGTGCTCTTCGTAGATTTGTTTGCTGGCTTTCGCGTGTACCGACCGGGTTCTGGGGTGACAGGCTCACAAGTACTTGGTGATTTCTTCTGGGGCTCTGACAAGACAATTTGAGTGATTGCATCTTCGTCGCGTGAACTGACGAGCATGGCTGGCCCAGTGGTGCTAAGAAAACTAGGCGTCTCGCCCCATCTCATCGTGATCCAGCTACGTGGTCAAGGTCTTCAAGTAATATGCTTACTACTTTCACAAGCACGAATGGGAAATCAATCCTTCACGCAGCGTGAGAACGAGTTCAAACTGCAACACGATGCTTCGCTTCACAAATTTAGCCTGCTATTGATCACATTGCCGTCTGAAAATAACGTGGGTCAAAGATTGGCCTCATCATGTCGTCGTCGTCGATGTCATCATCCTCGCCAATTGAGAATGGGTTTGGCATCCCGGGGGGAGGTCTCACCAGACTAGGGGGCAATCGAAATGGCCTGCGACTCGCATGCGGAATGCCTCGCATCCACTCGGGCGGCGGTTGCATCTGAAGCCACCTTGACTGCTGCACTCGGCGGCGCTGCCAGAACGAAATGTAGAGCGTTCTGGGGTGGTCAACGGGTCTGGTCATGGCCGCGGGAAATTCTGCAGGAATAAAGGCATGAGATCTCTAAGCACGCTACGCCAACAGCATATCTTTACCTGCTCGAGTGAACGCCTCCCACAACCCCCGGTCACGCCCCAGCTCCTGAAGACTCTGCGATTCACGTCGTGAGATCTTCCACTTGTGTGAGCGTGTGCAATGCAACGAACCTTGTTCGCTTGAGCAAGCCGCGCAAACTCGGCGCCTCGTAGAAACAGCGCGATGCGGCAGACTAGCGCGTCCGACAGGCGACTGAGCTCGGCGTCTTGCGTTGGCGCATGCACCGACGGAGCTCTGGACGTGCTCAGCGCTGCCGGGAGCTCGCCAAATAGGTTGCGCTCGAGCCTGCGTCCCGAACAGGGGTTTTCATCGTGAGCGGAATTGGAGCAGAAGTCCACTCAAGCTTCCCACTGACCTCCAGCCGAGCACCTCCCGGTTGCAGAGCCACCCCCTCGCGGCCACGTGCCTTCCATCGTCAAAATCCTGCGTCCCAGCCTGGCGCTTGACGTAGTCTGCGATTCTGCGGCCCACGAGTCGTGAGAATTCGCCCGAAGGTAGTACATTTTCGCGTTCTGCTCACTTGAGCGGGACGCGGAGGCTCTTGCCGCTTTCGGACGCCACAAAATGCACGAACAGCGCGTCTCCGACCTTGAGGGCGCGCACCGCGACTCGACCCACGCCGTCGACGTCAAAGTCCGCTTGCGGGTGCAGATTGACGTCCCCAGCGAACGAATCGACGCCAAAATCGGCTCCAGACGACGCCCGGGAGCTCGCGGAGGCGAAGGACCAGCCCTTGGAGCGCAGGAGCGCGTGCAGCAGCCACAGGAGCGCGCCGGCGGCCGTCAGGTCGGCCATGATGCTGCGCTTCTTGGCGGATGCTCACGTATGAGTCGAGTAGTAGTTGGGTTGATTTGGTGTATTACTGATGGACACTTGCCTATTGTATGGGACCCTACGTTTAGCTGGTCGAGTTGTTGCGGATGTAGTACGGCTCGCTCTGGAACTCCTCCTTGCAGTAGGGGAACAGCGTGTCATCGTCCGAGGGCGTGAAGAGGTCCTTGCCCGACGTGATGACCGAGTAGACGCCGCAGGCGAAGCAGATGACAATGATGAGCATCGAGATGAACTTCTCGTACTTGGGCAGGTTGCGCCAGAAGACCTTGAGGTACATGATCATGGGCATGATGAGGCAGCTCGTCGTGTGGGCCGAAGCTCCCGTGAAGTCCTCCAGGTCCAGGAACTTGCTGCGAGCCGCGATGGCGATGGCCACCAGGATCAGGATGATCACCACGCGCAGCGAGATGTAGCGGATCGTGTTGCGCGTGCCCTGGTACTCGGACAGGTTGTAGCTCTCCTCCTCGCCACCCTCGGTCGTCGTGTCCATGCCACTCTCGAGCGCACCGTGGCTCGTGCTCGTCACGGATCCGCCACGCGAGATGCGCTGGGGCGTCGAGCTCAGCACGTACGAGCGCTTCTCCTGCAGCTCCTCATCCAGGTCGTCAACGCCGAACGACTGCGTAGGCTGCTTGTGCATGCCGAGGATCATGCGCTCGGCCATGTAGAACGGCGGCTGGAGCAGGGTCGAGAAGGCAATCGTGATGTGCACCTGCATGAACAGGTAGGCCATGATGACAGCACCGCGGTTGGCCGTGAAGCCAAGAGGAGAGACACCCGTCGGGTTGCTGGTGTCGACGAATGAGTAGAGCAGGTTGCCGTTCAGCTGGCAGCCGCCGGCGGTGTAACCCGTGATGGCGATGATGAGGAAGAAGGCAGAGATGACGACGATCGTGACCATGACGACGTTGGGCATGCGCTGCGGCTGCGAGTGCTCACGGTGCAGGTCCGGAACAATAATGGCAGCACCGTAGGCAAGCGCAAGACTGCCGAACGAGTCCAGGACCTGGCCGATCGAGACATCGGGCGTCGGGATCGCCGGGTGGCCACGCATGTTCCACTGCAGCACCGAAATGCCAATAACGTCGGCAATGATGGTGCCCATGCAACCGGCAAAGGCCATACCCGCACTTTCCTTGAGGGTCGGAATGAGGCAGACCGGGGTCACGGTGATGGCCATGAAGAAGATCCAGAAGATCTTGCCGAACGAGTCCGGGAAGAGCACGTCAAGCAGCGTCGAGCTCATGACCAGGAAGGCAATCGGGACGAGCAGGCAGACGCCCATTTGCGAGATGACAGTGATCCAGCGGCCCCACTTGCCGAGCGTCCACTCACCGACGTCACCGTAGGTCTTGACCGACGACGGAGCGACGAGAAGCACCTTGGAGAGAGCCACCGTGGTGTACGTGTTGGCGAAGATCATGAAAGCGAGAGCGATCGAGGCGTAGATCGGACCAGCACGGGCGTAGTTGGCAGGCATCGCAAGCGATCCGATACCGCAGACGCAGCAGAAGAGGTTGAACGAGGCCTTGAAGTCATCGGCGGTGAACCAGGCGGAGGACTTGCCACCGGCACCGCGGAGAGGCAGCTGTGGGGTCGAGACGGTCGCCATCGAAGCTTGCGAAGACCGGGGAGTTGTGGCTGGGTCGCTGCAACGGAGGAAATTCGAAAGTGAGCTCCGGTGGCGGCGGCGCGCGACCGCGACATGTTGTTGGCTGCGCGCTGTGCCGGTGTGGTGGAGCGATGGCTGATGGCTCACACTCACACGCCGGACAGCGGCCAGCCTCTGCTCGTGACTGTGCGGTTCACTATAGTGCAAGCACGGTCTCCGATGGGCTGCAATCGAGCACAGGCGCACAAGAATTGAGCTTGTGCCGGTGCAGAAGCCCCGCACACGGTACACGCAATGTGGAGCCTCGCTACGTGCTCCATGCTCTTTTCCCCCATGACGATATGTACGGTGTGCGTGTCCCTGCTTGCAGTTCACCCTCGCCGGGGTCTAGACCGGCCCAAGGCAAGATACGGAGAGCTTGGCGGACGAGGACAGGAGGCATTAGGGCCGCAGCAGACAGGTGCGAGGCCCTGGGTTTAGTGCGGAGCCTGTCACGTGATGGATAGCCCTCTCACTTGCAATGCGTCCTCTATGCTAATCTCGTGAGACTTGGCACCGCATTCAAATCCCAAATTTCGGCCACCCGCAGGAACACATACATGTGAAGGAGCTGGGATTCGCCCATCTCGCTGACATGTGACAGCCCCACCTTCCTGTTCTGGTGCAAATGTCTGAAGCACGCCCATCTTCCCAATAGACAAGTCGAGGGCGCCGCTAATGCCAGGGAGGAGCACCACTGGTGTGCCCCATCTCTCTCATCAGCCGGCTGTCACCAAGCAAACCCGCTCTAGTCGACAGAGCGCGGCCATTCATCTAATCAGTCTTTGAGACGTGATTCGCAGCAGTGAATCGATCAGAGACGAGCATGTCGTGACGTGATGGAGTTTGTATGACTCTTGTATGAATGAAAGTACTATTAGTACATCAACAACGACATCAGCTTCAATGAGCTCGATCGATCTCAACGAGAGGAGATCCGCCTACCAACAACTACTAACAACTTAGTTAGTCGCGTTGCTGCGGATGTAGTAGGGCTCGTTCTGGTACTCCTCCTTGCAGTATGGGAAGAGCGTGTCGTCGTCCGAGGGCGTGAATAGATTTTTGCCGGCCTTGATCACGGCGTAGACGCCGCACAGAGTGCATATGACGATGATCAGGATCGAAGCGAACTTCTCGTGCTTGGGAAGGCTTCGCCAGAACACCTTGAGGTACAGGACCATGGGCAGGATCAGGTTGTTGGTCGTGTGCGCCGAGGCTCCCGTGAAGTCCTCCAGGTCGAGGAACTTCTTACGCGCGGCGATTGCAACCGCGACCATGATCAGGATGATGACAAGGCGCAGCGAGATGTAACGCAGCATGTTGCGCTTGCCTTGGTACTCAGTCAGATTGTAGCCTTCTTCTTCGAAAGAGTCGCCTGTCGTGTCCACACCGCTCTCGAGGGCTCCGTTGCTGTTGCTAGTCACCGATCCTCCACGCGAGATCCGCTGTGGCGTTGAGCTCAGCACGTACGAGCGCTTCTCCTGCAGCTCCTCGATCATGTCCATGTCATCGACACCGTACGCCTGAGCAGGTTGCTTGTGCATGCCCAGAATGAACCGCTCAGCGTAGTAGAACGGTGGCTGCATGATTGTCGCGAACGCGAGAGTGAGATGCACCTGCATGAAGATGTAGGACATGATGACTGCCCCACGGTTGGCCGTGAAACCCAGCGGTGAGACTCCAGTCGGGTTGCTGGTGTCGACGAACGAGTAGAGTAGGTTTCCGCTGAGCTGGCAACCTCCAGCAGTGTAGCCGACGACTGCGATAATGACGAAGAAGATCGAAACGGCAAGGACCGTAACCATGACGACGTTGGGCATGCGCTGGGGTTGTGAGTGCTCGCGTTGCAGGTCCGGGAGGATGATAGCAGCACCGTAGGCGAGTGCGAGACTGCCGAACGACTGAAGAACCTGGTCAAGCGACACATCGGGAGCCGGAACCGTAGGGTGGCCGCGCATGTTCCACTGCAGAATGCAGATACCGATCACATCTGCGACGATTGTTCCCAAGCAGCCAGCGAACGCCATTCCAGCACCTTCCTTGAGTGTCGGGATGAGAGAAGCGGGGGTGACTGTGATTGCCATGAAAAAGATCCAGAAGATTTGACCAAATGAGTCTGGGAAAATGACCTCAAGAAGAGTAGAGCCTAGAATGAGGAAGGCAATCGGGACGAGCACACAAATGGCGAGCTGGGAGACGACAGCAACCCAACGGCCCCACTTGCCCAGCACCCACTCGCCAACATCGCCATAGGTCTTGACTGACGACGGAGCGACGAGGAGTACCTTGGAAAGAGCCACCGTAGTGTACGTGTTCGCACAGATCATGAACGCAAGTGCGATAGAAGCGTAGATTGGGCCGGCGCGAGCATAATTTGCCGGCATGGCGAGTGAGCCGATACCGCAGACGCAGCAGAAGAGGTTGAACGAGGTCTTGAAATCCTCTCCAGTAAACCAGGCAGATGACTTGCCACCAGAAGCGCCGGTGGCCGTCGGTAGATTTGAAGCGCGTGCGTTAGTCATTTTAATCCACGCTGCGAGCCAGAGTGGACTTGTGGTGCTTGCAGCGGAGGAAATTGGAAAGTGAGCGGTGGATCGGGTGGTGCGCGATTGAGATCGCGATATTCGTGCCGGTGTCGAGGCGTGATGGCTGATAGCTGGCTTGACGAGCAGGCAAGCAAACGAGGGGTGGGAAAGCCAGAGAGGCTGTCTGCAGTACAGTCGGGCGTCGCAGAGGGCTATCGCAACGTCTGCTGTTGCAGTGCATTTTACACTAGAGTAAGCTTGAGCTGTCTCGTGATTAGATGTATATCGAAAGAGCTGCTTCAGCTTCACTGATACGATGCAGTCGGTATGAGTGGTGAGCACGGTGCCAATTCATACAGCTGGACCCGCCCGTGTATCCATCTCTGACGCGCATCACTTCGCATGATTCGACGCATCTCGCCCGAGTGATTTGAGCACCGCAGTGTTTTTGCTGCCGACTCGCCCGGTTTCTGCTTCGGAGAGCGGGTTTGCCGCACGGCGACCAGCAGCTGAAGGTCTGTGCCAGGGCAGGGACGCTCCCCCTGGTGTTAGCAGTGCCACTCGACTGGTCTACGGTGCCCATCGCCGCGAGCTAACTGAGTCTCTACAATACGATCCAGAGGCGTAATTAATACGATCTTGAACGATCAACCACTAGTTGTGTACGGGGAGCACGACCGCAGCAAATTATGCATGCGAAAAATGAGGCAGTTTTGGCTCTCATGTGACAGCCTCGAACTCCATGCATTGCTCCCTTCTTCGTGCACAACGAGCTCTCCGTATCTCGAGGATGAGAGAAGCTACCCAGCTTGTCAATGTGTGGAGATTTTGCGATTTTGGTAGTTGGTGCCAGAAGATTGGTAGGTGATGCGACCTCCAAATGACCTCCGAAAGACCCGGCACAGCTTGTGCCGCAGACTTTGGGGGTATCCTCTCGGCCCCTGGAATTTGACGAGCCCTCATGCTAGAAACTCGAAGCTTGTCCATAGTTCATTGTACAGTGGACGCTACGGAAGAAAGGGATCTTGCTTGGGATCCGAGGTGGATGCCGCCCACCGTGCGTTCGTGAAAACGAACCCACGAAAGGCATCCAGCCCACAACAGACATGATACACGTGTCATCCATTGACGATGCCAAAACATCCTTCACGACAGATGACCTCGTTGAGTCGCTACGAATTGCGAGTGGCGCCTTAGTCTTTGAGGCGCATGGCGGCTGTTGCCGTTGCCGTGTCAGTTCAATGATAGGACGATAAATTCAAGTTGAACACGACGGATATACGGACTAGAATGCGTTGCAGTGGCGAGCTACAAGTGCTGGGTGGCTTCAGCAAGAGGGTTCGAGGCTCTTTCGCTCTCTCGAGGGAAAGATTCATGTTGAACTTTGACTCCACCAAGCTTGCGCTACAGGCCTTGTCTTGCCAAGTGCTTGCGCAACATTGGATCTGCAGCAGTGAGCTAGCATTGCGCTGTTCTGCCCGCAATCAAGCAATGAACCTTGACCTTCAGAAGGCTCCAATTTGTTGCCTCGGTGTTGAAGCCAAGGACGACGCTTGATGCTCAGTTATTCATAATTTTAATTACAAATGTAGTGTTTCCTTGTCAGACATGTCAACATGTCAACAGGAGCCTATCGCCCCGCTGGCTTAGCATGCAAGTTCTCGCCACGAAGGAGCGACTTTGCCCTGGTTGACTGATCTTTAGACCTGGCTGTGTTGAGATGCACAACGTCGATCGATCAGGTAGAGCGCCCCGAACTTCGAGAGGCGGACACCTGTAGCTGCTACAGATGCAGGTCGAGGTCGACCTCGACACCTTGGCGTATCCACGAGTTGTGGGTGGTCGAGCTGCGGATGCACAGAGTTCAGGGCAACATTGTGTGAATCTGATCAACGCACACGTTTATTATCCACCTAAAAGATCTCTATGCGGTGCTATTCCGCACGTAGTACGGCTCGTTCTGGTACTCTGCCTCGCAGTACGGGAACGTAGTTGAGCTCGAGTCCGGGTTGAACAGGTTCTTTCCGGCGTAGATCATGACGTAGACGCCGGCAAAGAAGCAGACCAAAATGATGATGAGCGAGATGACCTTCTCGTAGATCGGGATCTTGTTCCACAGCACCTTGAGGTAGAACACCAGTGGCACGAGCAGACTGCAGACCGTGATGAATGTGGCACCGGTGAAGTCGACGAGGTCAAGGAAGTGGTCGCGAAGGAGAATCGATGCGACACACATCACAGCAATGAGGCAGATGCGCACGAACACGTAGCGGATCACGTTGGCACCGCCCTTGTACTCGGCGCTCTCATCATACTCGGCAACGGCCTTGGAGACCGAGCTGTAGCGCTCGTCAACCGTGTCGACGCCGTGCGAGTTGCTCTCGAGATCGGTGTTGACTCCCTCCGATGGGGTCTGGAGCTGGTTGTACGACACCTTCTCCTGGAGCTCGTCCTCATCGTTGTTCTCATCATCGGTGATCTCGTGGTGCTTGTGCATACCAAGCACCAGGCGCTCGAGCATGTAGAACGGCGGCTGGAGAATCGTGCAGAAAGCAATCGTCAGGTGCACTTGCATGAACATGAACGACATGATCACGGCTCCACGGTCGGCAATGAAGCCGAGCGTGGTTGCAGCCGACGGATCCGACGTGTTGGCGATAGCGAACAGGATGTTGCCCGAGATCTGGCATCCGCCAGCGGTGTAGCCAACAATCGCGAGCAGCAGGAAAAAGATCGACACGAGCCCGAGGCTGACGTAGATGACACGCGGCATGCGACGCGGGTTCGAATGCTGGCGCTGGAGATCGGGGACGACGATGGCGGCAGCGTATGCGAGCGACAGGTTGCCGAAGCTCATGACGACCTGGTGCGGAGTCACGTCCGTGGAGGGGATGCTTGGGTGGCCGCGCATGTTGTACAGCAGCACAGCCACAGCGATCACGTCAGCGATGATCGTGCCGAGGCAGCCAGCGAGGGCCATGCCCGCTCCTTCCTTCAGAGTCGGGATGAGCGCGACGGGGATGACGATCACAGCCATGAAGACGATCCAGAAGATCTGGCTGAAGGCGTCCGGGAAGAGCACGTCAAGAAGCTGACCGCCGAGCACAAGGAACGCACACGGCGCCAAGATGCAGACGCCCATGTGGGAGACCACAACGACGTAGCGGCCGATTTTGCCCGCGACCCAGTGGCCGAGGTCTCCGTAAGTCTTGACTGAGGACGGAGCCACAAGCATGACCTTGGACAGCGCGATGGTCGCGTAGATGTTGGCGCACGCCATGAAGACGATGGCGATGGACGCGAAGACCGGGCCGGCGCGCGCGTAGTTAGCGGGCATGCCAAGCGAGCCGATACCGCAGACCGTGCAGAAGATGTTGAAGGCCGCCTTGGAGTCTTCCATGGTGAACCATGGTGCGCGAGAGGATGAAGCTTGACCACGTGAGGTAGCCATCTTGGTGGGTGATGACCGAGCGGAAAAATCAATTGTGAGCTGTCGTGTTGAGATACATGACTAAAGAGACCGAGACAAGCTCCATGCCGGTGCGGCACGTCAAACGTTTGGTCACGCAGGCACTTGATCCAATCGACAGCCAGTGCCGAGTGCTCGCAAGACATCCAGATCCTCAGACTTGCAGGCACGGTGCAGCTTCTGTACCGGGTACCTCGCCTCTCGCCAGATGAACGGCGGAAGGAACGCTCTTGTGACGCCGAGGAGCGTGTCGGCGAGCCGCTCGCTTGGCATTCAGCTGCTGTTTGCGCAAATCGGAGAGGTACTTGGCATCGGCTTCAAAACCACGACGGCTCCGCTTCGTCTACGTTCGTCGGCTGCTGGTCTGTCCCATGATGTTTTGATGCGCGCCGTTGCACCGGACAGGTCGCGTCGCGACTCGCAAGATCGAACCGGTTCTTCTCTTGACGAGGACCGCGGTCCAACAGCTCGAAGTCGAGCCCCGCTGACGGCCGATGCCGCGTCTCATCGGACTGTTGAGACGCCTCCAACCTCATGCGATGAACGGCTGAAACACTGCTCGCCATGTGCTTTGCTTCAGTTTGCAACTTGGCCCCTTCAGATTTCGCCTCGTCGACGATGAGGGCATTCGTCTACAGCAATGAAATGCCGACATGACATGCATGACGCCAAGTCGAGCCATGGACTTTCAAGATGCAGGATTCAGGGTGGTGTGGTCAAGCTATGCTCAGGTGTCATACCTAACTTCACATATCAAGATGAAACTTCGGGTTTCGGATTGCGACGCAAGGGAGTCAAGATCACGACATGACACGTCTATTGCTTCATAACGGCGCCACTCACAGCAACGGTGGCGTCGCGGACTATCGCTACATCAACCTACACGGTGCTATTCCGCACGTAGTACGGCTCGTTCTGGTACTCTGCATCACAGTACGGGAACGTGGCCGAGCTCGAGTCCGGGTTGAACAGGTTCTTTCCGGCATAGATCATGACATAGATGCCAGCAGCCCCACAGATGAGGATGACCAGAGGGGCCACGATCTTCTCGTAAATTGGCAGCTTGCTCCACAGCACCTTGAGGTAGAACACCAACGGCAGCAACAGGCAGCAGACTGTGATGAACGTCGCACCAGTGAAGTCGACAATATCAAGGAAGTGATCACGCAGCAAGATGGACGCAACGGCCTGGACGGCGATGAGCAGAATGCGAGCTGGCACGTAGCGCATCACGTTCTTGGCTCCCTTGTACTCGGACTCGTCCTCATTCTGCTGCGTGGCAATCGAGAGGCGGTCGTTTCCGGTGAAGTTGCTCTCGAGCGCGCTGAAGGCGGCATCAGAGGAACCTGATGGCGTTGTGGCGTTGTGTGACGAAACCTTCTCCAGCAGCTCGCACTCGATGGCAATGTCGTCTGTGGGGACGGAAACCTTGTGCATTCCGAGGAGCAGCGTCTCGAGCGTGTAGAAAGCAGGCTGCAGGATAGTCGAGAAGGCGATCGACAGATGCAGTTGCATGAACAGGAACGACATGAGCACGGCACCACGGTCCGCAATAAAGCCAAGCGACGTGGCAGCCGTCGGGTCGGATGTGTTGGCGATGGAGAACAGGATGTTGCCCGAGATCTGGCAGCCTCCGGCACTGTAGCCAACGACAGCCAGCACCAGGAAGAACGCCGAAGCAAGTCCGAGACTCACGAGCACAATACGAGGCATCCGGCGGGGGTTCGAGTGCTGGCGCTGCAGGTCCGGGATAATAATGGCGGCGCCATATGCCAGCGACAGGTTGCCGAAGCTCGTGATGACTTGGTGGAAGGTGACGTCAGGAGAAGGCACGCTCGAGTGGCCACGCATGTTGTAGAGAAGCACCGCAATGGCGATGACGTCCGAGATAATGGTGCCGAGGCAGCCGACCACCGCCGCTCCGGCACTCTCCTTGAGCGTCGGAATGAGTGCGACGGGGAGCACCAGCACGGCCATGAAGACGATCCAGAAGATCTGGCTGAAGGCATCGGGGAACAGCACGTCGAGGAGCTGACCTCCGAGCACGAGGAACGCGCAGGGCGTGAGCAGGCAGACGCCGAGCTGCGAGACCATGACGAGGTAGTAGCCGGTCTTGCCCATGGCCCAACGGCCGAGGTCGCTGTAGGTTCGGACCGACGATGGTGCCACCAGCATGGTCTTGGACAGCGCGATGGTCGCGTAGATGTTGGCGAAGGCCATGAAGAGCAGCGCGATGGTCGCGAAGACGGGGCCGGCACGAGCGTAGTTGGAGGGCATGGAGAGCGATCCGATGCCGCAGATGCAGCAGAAGATGTTGAAGCCGGCGCGGGCGTCCTCCATGGTGAAGAACGCCGACGAGCGCTTGCTCGAGACGATCGGGGACGGCAGCGACGCAGCCATGGTCGGTCGACGCTGGCTGGGGGAAGAGTTGAGGAGCCAAAAGCAGAAGTGGAGCGGCTCGAGCCCCGGGAGTTTTCCGTTGTTGGCGGCTGCCGATGGGACGAGCGGGGCTGCATCACGCGTCGACGAGCGGAGAGCAGGAGCTGCTCGCGGACCGAGCAGAGTCGAGGCGAGTGGCAGCCAGTCGACATGCCGGCGCGGCAATTGCCCGCCACGGGGGCACAATTGGGCCGTGTAGGGTTTTGTAGGGTTTGCGCAGTCGCAGTGCTGACCGTGGTTGCAGTGTACCGTACACGCGGATACGGTAGATTATGTGACGCGACGTGCCTCGTCTACGTTCGTTTACACCTTGTCGCAGGCGCAGAGATACATAGACATGCGAAGAGAGACGGACTGGATCGAACTTCAACGCGTTCTAGTGGCCCGGCTCTATACTTCAAATGGTGTGGCGCACGTCGAGCAGTGAGTCACTGTAATACTCGGCACGCTCATACTCATACAACAACAACAACACTTGGCAGCTCCTGCGAGAGCTGCGACTTCATGTTACACGGCCTTCTACACGGTGTCTACGATCGACCGTGGTGTATCTAAGCACTAGTGGCGTTCCTGACGTAGAACGGCTCGTTCTGGTACTCTGCATCGCAGTACGGGAACGTGGCCGAGCTCGAGTCCGGGTTGAACAGGTTCTTGCCCGCGTAGACCATGACGTAGGCACCCACAAGCAGACAGATGACAATGACAAACAGCGACAGCGCCTTCTCTAGCAGCGAGAGCTTGTGTCCCAGAACCTTGAGGTAGAAAACCAGCGGCAGGATGAGGCAGCACACGGTGATGAACGTCGCGCCGGTGAAGTCCACAATGTCGAGGAAGTGGTCACGCAGCGCGATCGAGATGGCGGCCAGCACAACAATCACGGCCAGGCGTGCGGTCGTGTAGCGAATCATATTCTTGGTGCCGCGGTATTCGGCGAGCATCTCCTCGTCGCACATGGTCGGCGTCGTCGAGTCCTCGTCGTCCTTGTCCAGCAGCTCCTCCGAGTACACGGGTGGGGTCACAGCCGACGAGTACGATACCTGTCCTCGCGCCTCGAGGTCGTCGCTCAGCCCCACTCGGTGCATACCCAACACCATTCGCTCCAGCATGTAGAAAGTGGGGTGCAGCAGCGTCGAGAACACGATCGAGATGTGCAGCTGCATGAACAGGTATGACATGATGACTGCACCACGATCAGCAAGGAACCCTAGCGAAGCCGGAGCACTGGGGTTCCCCATATTGACGATTGAGAAGAGAATGTTGCCGGAGATCTGGCATCCGCCCGCGCTGTAGCCGACGACGGCGAGAACCAGGAAGAAAGTCGAGCCGAGCGCAAGGCTCATGAGAATGACACGCGGCATGCGGCGCGGCTCCGAGTGTTGGCGCTGCAGATCCGGGATGATGATCGCGACGCCGTACGCCAGGGACAGGTTGCCAAAACTAGTGAGCACTTGGTGGAACGTGACGTCAGGCGCGGGGATCGTGGGGTGATCGCGCAGCTCGTACAGCAGCACGGTGACGGCAACCACGTCCGAGATGATGGTCGCGACACACCCGACAGCGGCGGCGCTCGCACTCGACTTGAGATTGGGAATAAGTGATGCAGGGATCACTAGGAGCGCCATGAAGCCAATCCAATAACTCTGGCTGAAGGCGTCGGGGAAGAGCACATCGAGGAGCTGACCTCCGAGCACGAGGAACGCGCAAGGCGTGAGCAGACTCACTCCGAGCTGCGAGACCATGACGAGGTAGTAGCCGGTCTTGCCCATGGCCCAGCGACCGAGGTCTCCAAACGTCCTCACGGTGGGCGGCGCCTCGAGCATGACCTTGGACAGCGCGATGCTCGCGTAGATGTTGGCAAACGCCATGAAGAGCAGCGCGATGGTTGCGAAGACCGGGCCGGCGCGAGCGTAGTTGGATGGCATACCGAGCGAACCAATGCCACAAACGCAGCACAGGATGTTGAAGGCGATCTTGGCGTCCTCCATGGTGAAGAACGGGGACCGCTTGGCGCTCATGGAGCCTCGGCCGCTCACACTCATGCTCATGGCGTCCTGGAGCAGCAGTGACGCACTGCTGAAGGTCGAAGAGGACGCTGCCCTGCGTGTGTACTGTACGAGTGGGGGAGTCCTGCTGGCTGACTGGCTGGGCTGACTGGAACTTGTCGCTGCGACGCAAGGAGCCACTCGCTTTTCTGCGCGAGTTCTCATGGACCAGCCGTGCCGGTGCCGGTGTGAGCCGTCAGCACTGTACTGCTCTCTGTATGAATGGCCGTGCTATGTGTATATGAATAATACAGTTGGTGTAATACGTCACTAGGTTCGCATGATGAATCTAGCTGGTGGTGGTGGCGTTCCTGACGTAGTAGGGGTCGCTCTGGTACTCGATATCGCAGTAGGGGAACGTGGCGGAGCTGTCATCAGGGCGGAAGAGGTTCCTACCGGCGTAGATCATGACATAGATGCCCGCAATTGCGCAGAGCGAGATGATGACCATGGCCAGCCCTCGCTCCCAGCTCGGCAGCTTCAGCCACAGCACTTTCAGATAAAGCACGAGTGGGGTGATGAGGCAGCACACTGTGATGAACGTCGCACCGGTAAAGTCGACGAGATCCAGGAAGTGGTCGCGGAGGGCGATCGAAACGATGGCCAGGACGGCAATCATCGCTATCCTCAAAAACGCGTAGCGGTTATTGTTTTCGTAGGCATCGGAGCCAGCAGTCTTTGCCACGGAAGGAGAGTGGTCGAACTCGCTTTCCAGATCGGTTGCTGTGGCCTCAGACGCTGTCGACGGAGTAGATACGAGATTGTATGGCCCCTTGTCGCTTGTGTCGCCATCTTGGCTGTCGGACAGAATGTCGCTGGACGCAAACTCGTCCTTGTGCATTCCGAGGAACAAGCGCTCGGTCATGTAGAACGCCGGCTGCAGCAGTGTTGAGAATGCGATGGTGATGTGGAGCTGCATGAAGAGGTACGCCATGACCACGGCTCCCCGAGAAGCGGTGAATCCCAGTTTGGACGCCGCGAGCGGGTCATCGGGTGATGCGATGGAGAAAAGAATGTTGCCCGAGAGCTGGCAGCCTCCAGCCACGTAACCTGCAATCGCAAGCGCCAAGAAGAAGCCCGAGACCAGCAAGAGACTCAAAAGAATCACCCTTGGCATGCGGCTTGGTTCTGTATGCTGACGCTGGAGGTCGGGTACCACGATGGCTGCGGCGTAAGCGAGGGAGAGGTTGCCAAAGCTCATGAGCACTTGGTGAGTGGATACGTCTGGCGCGGGGACACTCGGATGGCCACGCATCTCGTAGTTTAGGATGGACACTGCGATGATGTCCGCCACAAACGTGCCAATGCACCCAGCTAGCGCGATCTTGGCGCTTTCCTTGAGCGTTGGGATGAGTGCGATTGGCACGACGATAACCGCCATAAACCCGACCCAGAATGACTGGCTGAAGGCGTCGGGGAACAGCACGTCGAGAAGCTGGCCGCCAAGCACGAGGAACGCGCACGGAGTAAGCAGACAGACGCCCATGTGGGAGACCACGACGAGGTAGTAACCCCAGTTGCCCATGGCCCAATGGCCGAGGTCGCCGTACGTCTTGACCGACGATGGCGCCGCCAGCATGACCTTGGAGAGCGCAATAGTCGCGTAGATGTTGGCGAAGGCCATGAAGAGCAGCGCGATGGTGGCATACAACGGACCGGCGCGCGCGTAGTTGGAGGGCATACCCAGCGAGCCGATGCCGCAGACGCAGCAGACCATGTTGAAGGCGGTTTTCGCGTCCTCGGCCGTGAAGAAGGCTTGGTGCGACCGACCAGACGACGACGACGAGGAAGAAGAAGCTTGGAAGCAACGCATTGTCTTGGAGCTGGAGAATTCTAGAGTGAGCGCTCGTGCAGAGCTGCAACCGGTGTGCGTGCCTTTCCCTTCGAGTGGGTGGAAGACCGTTGTCTCTGTTGCTATGCCAAGGATCGCTCATCAAGGTCAAACTATGGCAGCAAATTTTGTGGTACGACCAGCCACAGACGTGCTCCTGTAGGGTTTAGTATGGCTTAGCCATTCGCCAAGTTAGTCACAGCGACAAAGAGCTCGCAGCGCGTTCTGGTGCTTGAAATCCACGTCAAGACGTTGTCTATGCAACCGTGACATTCAGGTCGCCCACTTCAACCCATTGTCACGAAATGCAACGCCCACGCCCGCATTCGAGAGGTTTTGTGCTCCAAGTGACTAGCTTTAATAGCCTTTCTCAGCATACCATGTAGCTTGGGTCTTTAGGGCATGAATGGTTAGCACGCGTTACTGGTACGGCTTGTGCAATCCGACAATTAGGGTTTAAACCCTTGAGTGTGGTTGGTGTGAAGGGAATGCGCCAAATACACGAGTACCTTCCGCTTCTGCGAGCAACGACGGCACTGCGGATCTACGTAGCAGTGTTTGAAATGATTTGGATGCGGCGGAAGGGTGATCAACCCCGCGGTGAAAACTTTAGGTGGGCGTTCTTTTTAGTGATGCGGTTGAAGTTGAAGCTCCTGCGTGATGTCCGCATGTGACAGGCGCATGGTAATCCAAGCACTTCGACCAGTCGTGTCTAACCGCCCCGTCCGACATTCGGGTGTCGACGAGCGCGGCGTTGCAGTGCAGTGAGACGGTATGGAGTGAAGAGAATAGCAGTGCTCACCGCCGTCTGTGTTGCGCTAGCCAGAAGATGGCAGTAGGCGAGTGAGCAAGCCGTCTTCCACCCCATACAATTCCACTAGTAGACACAGATCCTTGGTCGTCGATGAGCCACTTTTCGAGTTGCAACTTGTCTGTGAGTTCTTCGGTAAGTTGATAACAGTCGAGCCTGAGCTCTCTTGGCAATGATCATGCCTCGCCAAGTGGTTGTACAACTGGTGATGCGTGTGGGTCAGTGTCAAGCACGTCGGTTGCGAGTATGGCGGCGTGATGAGCGAGTATGGCGGCGTGATGAGAGAGTATGGTGGCTTTAGTGAAATGTGCACAGGAATCATGGCATTCTTTGGTGGCGTGGGCTCTGTGTCTTTGGGTACTTGTGTGTGCATTGTGCCGCTTCATCGGTCAGCAGGGGAGATGTGAGCGATCGGGCAGTTCAAGCCCTTCGAACTCCATCACCTCGATGAGTATGACAAGTCGTGCGAGCTTGGCAAAGAATGGTAGAGTGCTTGCTTCAAGCGTGACTGGCGCGAGCCCTGGCACGTTGACGCTGCCGAATAGCTCTGCAAGCATGGTTATTCGCCGGCGAAGTCGTCGGGTCGGTGAGATCTCCCGTCCATCGAGGATGGTGATATCCAGCGAGACATCCGACTTCTACCTCATGCGTTGCCACCGCGCCATCCGAGTCATCAGCGCAGCAGTCTTCCTCTTGGATTTTTATCGCGAATGGCCACCGTATTTCGTAACCTGAAGCAAACGAATTTTATTGGCTAAAAATAAAAATGCTATGTTTGGTTTTCCGTAAAAACAAATAAATAAAAACATGAGTAGCTCAATCGCAGAGGGAATGACTGCACATTCCAAAGGTACAATAGACGCTGAAAAGCTCAACTATTTCGTCCTGCGCACATATACACAAATCGGAATGCTCTAGATGCATTTTGCTTCCAAACCGTGCACCAGCTGAAATATATGACAATTGTGTTACTCTTTTTGCGTATTTCACTGGCCTCCGCTTTGGTAATTGCACAAACCAAATGTATCCGTTGCTTGAACAAACCCACCGCTTCTTATCATCACCACATTCAGCTCGAATATTATTCTTCTCGTTGAAAATTCGTGCTTGGAATCAAACAATTTTAACATTAATTACAAATCAACTAGCAACAGCATACCGAGCATTAAGAGGCAGGTTGCAGTTCACGTCTTTTTTGGAGTCAGAAAAAGAGATGGCAGGTCACAGCACGCGTTGCGTATATTTGGTCATGAAAGATTTCAAGCCGCAACCGCTCCCACCACTTTGCAAGAACACGAGCGTGGAGAAGAAGTCCACCATGACCACGAGGATGACCTGGGATGAAGATTTGATCGAGTCGTTGCTGTATATTCGGATGAACCAGTACGTGGCGGCATTCCGTGGGACAAAGAGCAAAGCACAGATAGCGGCCGGGTGGCACCGAGTGCGTGAACTGTTCAACGGGGACAACGACAAAGCCTGCGAAATCGACCAAATCAAGAACAAGTTCCAAGCCTTGAAGAGCGAGTATGACCGCATCAAGGCAAGCGAACCCGAAACGGACAACAACACCGACAATCCAATCAACTTCCCAGCACATTGGGCCGCTTTGGTTCAGTACTTTGGAGACCTATCCGGCATGGGTAATCGAGACTACGGTCAGACCGGCGCTGCATCCGGCGATGCAGGTACTGGGTCTGGAGATAAAGCACGGGGTAATGTAGTGACAGAGGGCGCTAAGAACAAGTGCAAGGCGCGCAAGCGCAAACTCGACCTGGGAGACGCGGTAGCGATGATGGCGGAGTTCATCACCATGCGTGCTGCTAGTGAAGAGCGTTCAGATGGGCATGAGAGTGAGAGCTCTAGCGCTGGCAGCGCTGATATCTCTCGTCTTGAAGCTTCTATATCTGCAGCGTTTGGACAACAGCAGCAGACTCTTCAACGTATTGAGGCATCCATGAACGAGTCGCGGCTGGTCAATGCTGCGATATTAGCATACCTACAGTATACGGCAACGGGCTGTGCTAAACGCACCACCCCGGGAGGATCGGTGCACCACCCCTACACATAGACGGGGCATCTTGCGATAGAAAGTTCTGCGTGCAGTCAAAAACTACAGTACAAACAGTGACGTACAGCGGCCGTTAGCGTTTTCAGAAATCGTTAGCGTTTCGATCTGTCATTTCGCAATTCGACAGCGCTCCGACGATGCCGCTCCCTGCTGACGGCTTTGTCGTCGTCGATCTACGTCTCGACAAGCTCACGCTAACCGCCCTCCTTCGTGAAGCTGAAGCCAGTCCATACGTAAACATTTTTGCGGAAGTTGGAGGACGTGAAGACGATGCTCGGGCGCAATCGCGCGTCGAGTGCCGCAGCGAGGCGCTCCGTTTGTTAAAGGCTCGCATTGACGACCACGCGCGCTGCTTTGACGCGCGCTGGTCATCAAAGCAATACTCTTTTCTTCGTTCTCTGCCTGGTGGGTGCGAGCAAGAGGCCCACCAGGACTTTACTGAAGACGACATGGCTCGAGTCGCCTCGGCTCACGATGGTGGTATGAACGCCTCAATCATCATCGCATCATGAACGGTACGACTCTTCGCGTGTATCCAAGGTGCTTTTACCAGGTACAGGGTGAAGGTGTTGTATTGCAATTGCCCCCCGGCTACGCCGTTATCTTTCGGGGTGATCTGCTACATTGTGGATCTGCATACAGCAGAACCAACTACCGTCTCCATGCCTACCTAACCCTTCCTGATAAGAATTGGGCTCCTGATGTTGTTTCGAGTGCAGCAAAGCCTGTTTACCGTTGCGGGTTTCCAGGTTGCGACAAATCGTACGCGAAGTCAGGCTCCGCGAGACAGCATCGCTATCGCTGTTTGAAGAATCCAAGCTACAAGGAAAACAGAGAGAAGCGACGCAGCAAGGAGTGCGGCGTGTTCAAGTGCGACATATGCGATCCCCCAGCGACATTTCAACATCGCGGTGGCCTTCGCAAGCATCGGTTTGCAGTGCACAAGTGAGCACAAGTGACAGGTGTGTGCACCTAGGTATGATTAATTTCATGCAATAAATGCACACCATTGAATCCTTTGCTTGTAGAATATATTTGTTTTTGTCCGAAATGAAATTCATGGAAAATGAAAGCTAATCCAACATATAAAAGAGATATACCAGTTTCCCGTGCTGATTTCATAAGATTGGCATCACGCCTCTGGATTGCATGGATGGTAGCGCAAACGAGACAGGCGACGGACTCCCCTCTCACCACGTGCAATAGCAGAAGATAATGTTGGAAGCGATTGGCTTCGGTTTGGTGATCTTAATGCTCCATCTACCGACGTGATAGCAGAACCAGACACTGTATAAGTAGATTGGACCCCTCCATTATTCGCATCAGAAAGCTCGAACCCAGACATTAATCTTGTCGAAACTCTGTGTCCTCGTCCTCGCGCCCTTCCTCGAGAAGGGCCACCTGCTGCACTTCGCCTTGCTTGCTTACGTTTAGCTCTGCGTTCGGATATTCGCAGAGGATCGAGAATTACTTCAGCTGCCGAAACTGGTGCACTGAATCTATCAATCCACCAATGTGCGTTAAAGTCCTCAGGTTTTAAAAATCCATTCTCATTTGAAATCCTTTTTAATGTATGCGGGCAAGGGATCCCCATTACACGATTATATTCGCCAGAGCAGGGAGTTAGTGTGATATTGTCGAGATTCTCAATACATTTTAAAAGTGCGTAGTCATGGATGATACGGACGACCTTTGCAAACAGAGGTTGACGGAGAAGAACTTTGGTTTTCACTTTTGCATCTGATATCGCTGTTTGATACTTATGAATGGAGATTCGGGTATGGAGTCTCAGTAAATCTCCGGTTGACGAGTTGATCCAGTCCTTTAGGGTTGAATGATATCCTTCAACTCGGGAAGTAGTGTGCATCCCATAGTGTCGTATCTTGTTGGTCCAACATCGAATAATTTGACGTTTCCAAATATCAAGCCATGTATCATCAACATAAGCGGCCTCTGTTGGTGAAAGAGAGTGGAGTTTTTTTTTTCTACGGAGCTCGTATTCTTCTTCGGTTGGTGAGTTTATAAGAGCATAAAAACCACTACAAAACTCTTGATAGGCTGTTGTATCACGAAATTTGGGAACACGCGGCCTAGATAGTTGAGGATCGAGCTCTTGCGGAAAAGACCACATGCGTGCATGCTTTTCTACGTCTTTTGCGATATGCCAGATGCACAACAAGACTGGTATTTTAGGAAATTGTTTTTCTAAAGCGTTCAGCAAAGCAAGATCACGGTCAATAATGAACACTTTGGGAAATGGAATACCTGAATCTTGCATTGTTGCATGAAGTTCTTTGAGAGCCCACATAAAGTCTGTCTCTGTTTCGCCAGTCATGAATACTTGAGCTACATGGAGTGTCGTATTCATACCAGAGACCCCCACGATATTTAGCAGAGGCATACCAAAACCATTTGTCTTGTATGTGCAATCCATCACGATGACGTCGTAGTTTTCAGCAAATATTGCAAGTGTATCTTTGAGGGCAAAGAACATATGAGTCACATGTCCTCTGTCATCTTGACGCAATGCCATTCCGTATTCATCCCCTCTCAAAATATGTACTAGGTGTTCAATTCTGGTTCTCGATCCAAGTGTTTCAGCTACAACTTTTTGACGCACGTTGTAAATGTCCCTCGGCGTCAAGCAAAGCTCAGGTCGCTCACATCGCAACCGTGCTAGAGTTTGGTCAGCACGTACACCGACCTCTGCATCAGTTGCGATCGCTTCAACCACAGAGTTGTCACGATCCAATCGACGATGGATAGGATGTGAGGATGGCGTTAAAGTAGGAGGGTGATTGTGCTTGGTCGCCGCCCCCCTGTGCTCGATCTTCCATTTGCCACTTAGTCGATCCCGCATTACATTGACAACCATAGGGCACCCGCATCGACGCGTTGCCGTGTTATGACGTCTCTTAGCTCCAGGTCGGCGTTTACTTGCTCGCTTTTGGCCGTGTTGATCGCATGCATAAACAACACGTCTGCGTTGTGGCGGTGTACTCTTGTCGTAGTACGTATGTTGAACTACTACCGCGTAGCCATGAGCCCTAGCGAACGCATTGATCTTAAGTTGGGCCTCTTCTGGTGTTTGAAATGAATCTTCTGGGTGGCATGGCAGCTCCCAAACGCCATCATCCGAGCTGCATGACGATGAAGTATCCATAAATGCGCTGACGTTGGGTAGGATCATGCTTGCGGTTACTTAGACACCGTGGTCGTTAATGGCGCAGCAGACGTGTTGGTGGTGATGATGCGGGGCGGGGAAGGGGGGGGAGGCGCTGGGAAAGTTATTGGCAGTTGACGTGCCTTAAAATCACATTCTACATCGCCATTGCGAAATGACAGATCGAAACGCTAACGATTTCTGAAAACGCTAACGTCACTGTTTGTACTGAAGTTTTTGACTGCACGCAGAACTTTCTATCGCAAGATGCCCCGTCTATGTGTAGGGGTGGTGCACCAATCCTCCCGGGGTGGTGCGTTTAGCACAGCCCTACGGCAACGCGGCCACCAACGGATGGCGAAGGCCATACAGGTGATCCCTGATCGTATCACGCTTGGATGTTGCTACTGTATTTGTGTCGTCGTCCTCGGCTGCCCACCACACACGATCGATCTCCATCCAGTCTTTAATCTCGACGGGCTCACTGGCCAATGTCCTGTCGAGATCGATGAACCAATTGTGTAGAACGAGAGTTGCTTTGATCAGAGCCGCCATCTCCGGTGGTGTCTCGAGCAATAGACACTCTGAACTTCCCATTGAAACGACCAAATGTATGCTCCACTACGATGCGTGTTCTGCTGTGTAGAAGATTGTACAGTTGATTGGCCGGGTTCATGACTGGCAATATCGGGTATGGAGTAAATACTGTAGATAGTAGCTGGTAGCCAGCATCACCAACGATCCAAACTCAGCGTTAATGGTTCGATTGTAGCGCTCAAGGGGGTTGTTAGTCCTGCTTGCGATATCGGTAGGGACCACGTGCACGTCCCACACCTTTGGTGGAAACCGATTTATCCATGTCTTGTCAAAGTACACCCAGAACTTATTCCACTTTGCTGCGCTGTAGGGAGCTTGGTCATCGACACATTGACGCTCAATCATGTGGCGAACATAGTTCACACCATGTACTTGAACTTTGTTGTGTGGAATGACTGTCAGCAGATCAAGGCAGCCTTTGGCCATAGCAATCTTGATCTCTGGTTTGGGCAGACTCAGCTTTACCATTTTCCTTCGTACTGCTTGTTTGAAATGAAAGTAGCACCCCACAATTGTTGCCATTGGGAACTGTACCTGAATTGCATCCATGAGCGCAAGCTCGAAATCACATACCACCGTCGCCGGGTCTAGTTGATCGTCAGTTGCAGCTACAACAGCGTCAATTACGCGCCAGTAGACATCTTGCTTTTTCGACGTGCACAGGAGGTAAAACACGGGTAAGAAGAGATTTGTAGGTCGATCATGCACCATCACGATTACACACTGATAAAATCCCTTGGGAACGCAGCGAAATGTGCCATCGACGAAGATGGATGACTGCTTAAACTGCATTCGCTCAATGAGATGCAGATGTGCCCACCCAACCACTCTCTCGAGCTTTAAGCCCATCTTGAACGATGTCTGAAACTGGAAGAATGGTAGCCTGCCTGTAGAGTGAGCGATTGATGGAAGTGGCTCAACTTCAATAACGCCATGGATATCACCCCCGAAGTATGTATGCCTCGCGTTGTTCACAATCTGAATCACAGTTTTGCGGTCTATATCTGCTTGGACGAGTAGTAGCCCGTCTGGGCTAAATTCTTGCACAAGCCGGTCATAAATTGTTGTAGCACGCTCACCAAGGTCAGATACTGCCATTCTTCTAGCGGCTTCTCTTACTGCGTCTTCGATGTTGACACTAGGAACTGTTGTTGTGGCAACGCTCCTGCAGACATGCTCACCTTTGAACTCGAAATTGTTAATTGCGAGGACATAAGCAAGCGTCGCTTTGCACAGCGGCATCCCCTTGCTATTGGTTCTGTACTTGCTGCAACGGTAGGTGACTTTGACGCTAGTTGTTTCACGCCAAGTGTACTTGTACCCACTCGCGTACAGCAGCTTTCCAGAACTGACATCAAAGTCGCTCATATTGTGTTGCCCGAGCAGATTGTCTCCTTCAGCTCTTGTATGAACAGAACCCCTGGCTGTGTGATATAGTGACTGAATGAAAATACAGGCGTATCGAACCCCCCTCACGTTGTGTTCCCTTTTGGCAAGGTTCTTTCCCTATAAGCCGGGTTGCACACGTATGAACAGGGTTCAACAAGCAACACACACACCGCTCCGCTGGCTACGAGCAAGCCAGCGAGCTGCACTCGCACTCCGTGCCCTCAGCTAGAAAGCTGACGACGTGCACTAGGCACTACACGGCAGCTGACGGACCGAAATCCCTCAGCTGAAGGGTCTTTCACCGCACTAAAGGCGGCTCGGCCCACACACAGGGCCACCAAGCACTCCCAACTCTTGGCCTGACCTTGGGCGCAACCACGACACTCAATGTGCGTTGGTGCAGCCGGCGGTCATATCCAGCCCACACCCACGACTCACCTTGCGCAGATGCTTGCGTCGGACTTGGAAAATTCCGCTCTGTATTTGTTACTTTATAGCTTCATCATCTTCCTACTGTCTCCTATACAATATGCAAGTATAAAAATCCTACTTCCGCTGAGCAGTCGCATCCGACCAGCAGCGGTGTCTCTTCATCTGTCCCTTGGGCCGTTTGACTGGCCTTTGTATGAGCTACTTGAGCGACCTTCCTGCCACCGCCCGCTCACCCGGCCAGACTGTCGCCACAGGCCACTTGTCACAGTCGGCTGTACACGCTTGTCCACCGTCCAGTGTACCCAGCTACGGGCACTTTCCAGGCGCCACCGTCCGGGGTACATATCCGCCACCGGCCAGTGTACCCGTCTGCTGACACTGCCGACCGTCACCGTCCGAGGGTACATACCCGCCACCGGCTGGTGTACCCAAGCCTCCCAGCGACACTCGGACAACCCATGGGTGCTTTGGCCAGAAGTGTAAATAGTTTCCCCCCGACGCTGGGTCGCCCGCCTGATAGCCTCGGCGCTTGGTCATAATTGCAATTTCTTCGGGCGCATGTCCGGCCGGCCGCTAAATTGTCTGGGACCTTGGTCAGAATTGAAATTTGCTTCACCACAACCGCCCCTGGCGCGTGACGAGCCAATCAGTGAGTCGCGCGGCAAACTTTTCTGTCGGTGACGGTTCTATCAGAAATTTCAGCCGGCTCTTCACATCAACCGCACGCGGCCGAAGCTCGATCTCCTCCGCGCGCATGGCTTCTGGTGGTTCTCCGCCGCAGCGCGTCCAGGACGAGGTGCGCCGTGGTGTGTTCTACCCGTGCGCAACGTGGCTCCGTCGTCTGATGTCTCGTTGTTGTTCCATAGCCTCCTGAGCGGCTCACCCTCGCCGAATACTCGGGTCGGTTGCTCGCGCAGCCCGGCGGCGTCGGCTCGGATTCCGCCGACGTTGGGCGCGCTATGACCTCGTTCCCTGGGGCTCGGCGCCCCGACTCCGTCATCTCTTCCGCGCTCTTCCACCGGGTGGTTGAGCGCGCCGAGGCGCAGGTCGCCCCAGTCATTGGGGCGGCGCTAGCTCACTCCTGCCGTGATGTCCTCACGGTGAGCCAGGCGAATGCTTGCCTGGGCTCGACGGACTTCCGCAGCCTGTACCGGGTTGTGAAGGACGCCTTCAAGCCCGGTGAGATCACGTCGCTTGCTGACGTGGATCGAATGGAAACCAGCGAGCTGAAAAAGCTCGTGGGTGACCTGCTGGAGCAATCGGCGGTCCAGCAGCGCCGGATTTCCGCCCTCGAAGTCCAGCTGAAGACCGCGGACTCCGACAACAAGCTGCTCTCCGCCAAGGTGGTGTCGCTCAACAGTGAGCTGACGGCCTCTCGAGCCTCCCAGGCAACTTCAGCTGCTCAGTGCGAGCACTTCTCGAGGCTGGCGGAGTCACACGAGAGGCTGCACACTCGTTATCAGGCCGAATTGAACGCGCAACAGACCACCATCGCTACTCTCGGCCAGCAGCTCCGCAATATCCAGGAGTATGCTGCTCGGAAAGTCGCCGAATGCACCCAGCTTCAGCTCGCCGCTGCAAATGGTGACTCGCACAAGCTCCGACTGGTTGAATCCCAGCTCCAACGTGCTCGCGTCAAGCTGGCAAGCGTTCGTCGACCCGTTCTACCGCTTCCCAAAGGCAATCAGTCCAGCGGAAATCACGGTAAGTTGTCCGATTTCACTGATTTCGTGAATTCCGCCGAGTTGATTCTCACTTGTAGCTTTGCAGCTTCATCCACGCCTGCGCCATCGGATCTACCTCCGGCCGATGAGCATTCTCAGGGCTGCTCGTCCACTGAGAGCTATCCTTCGGACAGCGATGACCAGATCCCTCGTCCAGCGCGTAGTTCCGCCAGACAGAAACGTCTCGTTGGTGGCCACGTTCGTTCCGAGGCTGGTCGCAAGTCGACAAACACAAGTTCTGCGGCTGGAAAGCGACCCATTTCGCGGTCAGCTAGCTTTCGAGCCGCCTCTGACGCTTCCGCTGATTCTTCTAATGACGAGGTACGAATTTCTGCTGCTGGATCTCTTCTCCAGTCCCCTGTTTCACGTTTTAGCGTTGATTCACCACAGAGTCTGGCGGGAAAACCCAGCGGAAAACCTTCCACAGCCAGTAACAAGTCGACTTCGCGCTCTCCGATGAACGATGTGCGGAAAGGAAGCTCTTCTTCTGCTGGTGTCGACCGTGCTGCACCAGGTTCTGCCGGAAACTCCGCTCGCAGTCAAGCTTCCTCTGCAGCTGAAGAATTTCGTTTCGATGATAGCTCTCACGCGACTCAGCCAGATACTCCCGACCAAGTCCACGTTGCAGGTGGCACTTTTTCTGCTGATGACTCTGCGGTCCCTTTGAGTGCTCTCTCTGCGGCTGCTGATCAAGTCTTGGCTGAAAATCGTGCCACTGCGTCCACGGAAGCCGCTGCTGATGCTGCTGATGTTGACAAGAGTGGTGATTCCGTTCATACAGCGACTTCTAGCAAGAATTCTGCTGAAGTTGTCGGTACTCGTCGCAAGGCTCGCGACGATGCCATTCGTATCGCGCAGCTTGAGCTGACGGACCAACCGCCGCCTGTTCTGCACCAGCCAACAAGTACTCCCAAGAAAACTTCCGCCGCTAAAGGCAAGAGGAAGCGCGTTGCGCCGGCTGAAACACAGAGTTCTCCGGCCGCTCGCAAGAAGTCACGGGCAACCTCGGCATCTTCCGCTGGTAATGACGTCACGCCATCTCTCCCCGCTGCTCCAGCAGTTTCCGCCAAGAAGAAGGGGAAGTCTCCAGCGACGAACAGTTCTTCTGATGCGCCCAACTCGTCATCTCACCAGCGGAAAACCTCTGACACCACCTCAAAGAGTTCGTCGAAGAAGAAAAGAGCCTCGGCCAATGTTCTACAGCCTTCCTCTGGTCCGCACGTGGTGTCTGCTCCTTCTAGTGGCACCGGTTCAGCTTCGGCAACTGCCACTTCTGCAACGCCGGTGCCTCAGCGGGGTGGTTCGCTGGTGACGGCTGGTTTCGAGGTGGCCGATCAGCTCACGCTTGATCTATGGCCTGAACCTCAACCCACAGACAAGAGGACCCTCACTGGTGATGCCATCACCAAAGTTCTGCGCGGTTTGAGGTTCCAGACGCCTTCCGGCAAGCACTACTGGAATGACGTGCGCTTGTTTCGGAATTTTGGGGATGAGAGCTCCAGTATCGGGTCCGCAGTTGTGCCGATTTCCGCTAGTTCATTTTCTTCATTCCTTTCTGCCAAGCCATGGGAATCGTTCCGAGGTCTGCAGCTCCAGCAGCCACTTTTCTTCAACTCGACGCAAACTGGCCTCAAGACGTTAGTTCGGCAGTGGAATCGGCTGCGAGATCAAGAGTTCCAAGCATTCTGGGAGCGAGATTTCTGGATTCCACAAGCGGCCGTCCTCAAGTATCTCCGCCAGCATCCGAACCCCCGTCTGAAGAGTGAATGGAGGGCTTACGTCAGCCAGCGGAAAGCTCGTGCTGATTCGCTCCGTTTTCATTACGGTCGATTCCTCTACGAGGCGCACTCTTTGCTGGAGGAGGAGAAGCTGGATCTCCGTGTCTTGGTTGATCCTTCTCTCCCTTTTTACAGTTCTTCTCCCTTGATATGGACTCCCCGGATCTCGAACTGGCTGGCTGAATTGACTGTCCTGTATAGGGACGAGTCGTACCGAGGATCGTGGCTGACAGCGAGGTGGGGCCATCCGTACCAGACCGTTTTCCGCCCAACGCTGGGTGACCGTTTCGCGCCAGATCTACTGACTATGGCCATCATCCGGCAACCAGAGCCTGCTTCCCAGCCTCGCGCTCGTGAGGCGTCTGACGATGAGGGAGACATCGCTGAGATTTGAGGGTCGTTTCTTCGTTTCCGCTCGTACGTCGTAGGATGAGTTAATGCATATGCAGGTTAATACATTTGGTGGTGCTTCTTCTTTCACTTGTTATTCTTCGTCAGCAACTTGCACCACCTGGAGTCGGTTGTCTCGCTTCCGCTGAAGGAGGTAATCATACAAGACACCTCCACACGATAAATTCGAAAGCGGTTCCCACGTCGGGTCCTCGTACCCCTTCCATTTGACCATGAATTCACGGTGTTGGCGGCCGCTTCGGGTCGAAAGCGGTAGCCGATCATCCAAAATTGCTTCAACTTCGAATTCTCCATCTCTACGAGTTCGTTCCCAGCTGTCTTCGGGTAGCAGTTCTTCATCGAAGTCAAGTCTGCCAGTTTCCGCCAGTCCATCTACCAGCGGAACTGTAGGTCTCTCTGGATAGTCTCGGTACAATTTCAGCCGGCTAATGTGGACGACTGGATGAAACCTATACCCGCTCTTGTTTGGGAGCTCCAACTCGAAAGCAAACGCATCCACCCGTCGCAAAATTTTGAAAGGACCATGCCACAAGTGGGCCAGCTTCTTGACCAGACCTGGTCGAACTCTTGCCATGTACAGCCATACCAGCCGACCTTCTGCGAAAGCAGAGTGATCCGATTCGCCATTTTCCGCTGGAATTTCAGCCTCGGTGAGCTGCGCATTGTGCAATTCCGCTCGCCGTGCTTTCTCCTTGGCTTGGTACTGTTTGGCTAAGATCAGTGCTACTCCATGCTGTCGACATATCTCTCGTCTCCATTTCGCTGCATCTGATTGATCACCTCGTCCTTTGAACAGAGATAACATTGCTCCGATGGTGTTCTTCGGATCCCACCCATGCACTAAGAAGAATGGTGTGTCCTTTCGTGTTGCGTCCATCGACGTGTTGATTGCAAACACCACCTTCTCTGCGATGTCATCCCAGTCACGTTGCAGCGGATCCTCTGCATAGATGCGTACTGTCTTGATCACGGATTGAACTGATCGCTCTTGCTGTCCATTTGCTTGCGGCCGATAGCTCAGTGTTGCTCGAGCTTGCGCCCCCAGCATGTCTCTAAAGTGGCTGAACACCTCGCCAATGAATCTTCCATCTCTATCTGACCGAATCATGCTTGGGGCTCCGAACTGAAGGAACACTTTCTCCTCGAATGCCTTCGCTACAGCTAACGCCCCAGAGTCTCTCATGGGTTTAGCGATGACATATCCTGTGAATGAGCATTGGAAAAGCAACAAGGAGGTGTTCCCGCGGCTGGTTTCAGGCAGCGGAATCACAAAATCCATCGAAACCAGCTGGAACGGTCTTTCCGCTAGGATGTTTCCAGGGGAATAACCACTCAGCTGTGGTGTTCCTTTGCTTGAGCTGCAATCAGTACACCCTCTCACGTGATCAACGACATCTCGGTACAATCCCACCCAATAATACTCCTGTCGAACGCGATGGTACGTTCGAGTGATTCCTTGGTGTCCGCCTTCGTAGCTCTCATGACATGTTTGAAGTATTTCAGGTATCAGGGTGGTCGGGACGACGAGTTTCAGCTCGGGCGTTGGATCTTCCTCTACTGACCATTTCCTCCCTTTGTCAAGGTAATGTAGCAACTGTTTGTCATCCACGACGAATCTGTCGGCCAGTTTTGAGCAATCTTTCGCTTCACGGTAGCTCAGCTCGCTGATGTTGCCCAGCAGGTATTTCTTGAGCAGATTCCACCTTGATTCCTCATCTTGTGCCGCTGCGATGCGCTTCAGTCGCTCATCTAACGCATGCTGCAGCGTTTCCGCTGACTCTGCCGGCGTCAAGCTGTTGTGCTGCTCTTCCGCTGTTTGCTCCTGAGGGTCAGACCTGCTTCCTTCTCGCTCGTTTGGTGCTTCCGCTGGCTGCGGGTGGCTCTTTGCTACTCCCTTTGCCTTTACCACCGGCTTGGGCGGTGCCTTCTCGACTGATTCACCATACTGATGGTTCCCTTCGTCATTTCCGCTGGTCCGCGACTTGCTCCTGGTCACTGCCGCGACAACTCCAGGCGGTTGTTCGACTTCCGCTAGTCCATCTCGTTGCTGGGGCTGTGTCATCGCTTCTTCCGCTGGTAGTTCAGCTCCTTTGGGCTTCTCGGCATGCTCTTCCGCTTTCATTTCGTCGTCTTCGTCAGCGTATAGCTCCTTATGCGCACTATTGAGTGCTTTCAGCCCATCTTTTCGCTGCTCGCTGACGATTTCCCACCCGGTCTGCGTGGTTAGCGCTTCAGTAGCCAGCGAGTCTGCTGCTGCGTTGAACGAGCGAGCCACATGTCGATAGCGCGCTCGTTTTAGCTGCGCTACTAGCCGTTTGTGTTCTTGCAGGTGGATTTTCAGCGAATCCTTGTGGCAAGCAATGACACCCATGGCTTGCTGGATTGCCAGCCGTGAGTCGCCCACGATGACAAGCTCCCGGATTCCTCTCGATAAGCATTCTTTGACTCCTCGATTCATACCGATATATTCTGCTTCGTTCACAGTTGCGGCGTCGAGATGAGCGGAAGCAGCAAATTCAACTTCCCACTCTGGCAATTTCCAGATGATCCAGGACGACGCCCCTGTTCCGCCACTCTTTTCAGGCTTTGCTGACCCATCGAACGTCAGCACGTATCCGTCATACGACCGTGGAAGTCGAGCATACATCAGCTGCGGGACAATAGGAACAGGCGCGGTCGAACTCTTAGGCGGAGTGAATTCCGCTAGCGATTCCTCCAGCGATATAAACGGTGTGATCGATGCATGGACCAGCTGAACGAACTTGGTGTCCTTCTCCTTCACCCGCTTAACCGTCAGGCTCCATGGAGATAGCATTACGGCAAATTGAACCGTTCGTCCAAAGAGGTTCTTCGACTTGTACACCCATTCCAGAGTTGAAAATCGCGTATACACCGTGATCGGTCGCCCCGCGAGCTGTCCGTAACAGACTTTCAGCACACGAAGTAACGCCAGCACTTCCTTTTCCGCTGGGTGGTATCTCGTCTCTGCGTCGTTCAACACTCGACCACAGAACCGCACAGGGTGTAAAACCCCATCGTGCATCTGCATGACAGTTCCGCTGAGCGCCCAATTGTTTGCAAACACCATTATATGGACGTCCAGGTCTGGTTGGAAGTGCTTCAGCACAGGTGCGGCTGCAGCTTTTGCTTTAAGCATTTCGAAAGCCGCTCGGGCTGGTCCCAGTCGCTCTTCTGACAGGAAATCCTCGTCATTCAGCTGGTAGAGTGCTGCTCCGTAGACTGCCAGATCCTGGATGAACCGGTTGTAGTAGTTCAACGCCCCCAGGAATGCTTGAACGCCCCTTTTCGTGGAGGGGAATGGCAGGTCTTTCAGCTGTCCAAGCTTCTTCTTGTCAGCGGACAGACCATTTCCGCTGACCTTGTGTGACAGGAAGTCGACTTCGTTCTTACAGAATAAGCTCTTTGTGAAGCTCACACTGATCCTGCACTCCTCAAATCTTGCAAGCAGCCTCTCTAAAATGTCCAGACAATCTTCCGCTGTCTTCGCACCGAAACAAATGTCGTCCACGAATGATCTTCTGCCAAACACTGGTACTAGCACTGAGTCTTCAGGCGCTCCTTCGCTGAAAATGTCATTAGCTACTGCGTTCACTGTCTCACTTCCTTCAGCGGGGTTTTCCGCTAGCTTTTCCGCTTGAGCCACTCGTTGTGCTCGTTCGGCCCAACCTTCATCTGGCTTTACGAAGCCCCACAGTGCATTATCAATCATCCGTTGGTATATCATCGGCGCATTCTTCAGCCCAAATGGCATCCGGAGCCATTCAAAGTGTCCGAGGGGACAAACAAATGCCGATATCAGTCTCGCACGTGCGGACATGACGATAGCCCAGAATCCGCTCGCTGCATCAAGCGAGCAGAACCACAAATAGCTGTGCAACTCCGTGAGTAGGTCGTCCACGAGTGGCATAGCGTACTCCAAAATCTTTGTGACCGCATTGACCATCTTGTAGTCGATGCACAACCTGATATCTACCTTGTTCTTCTTCATGACGATCACAATTGGAGATGCCCACTCGCTACTTGAGAATGCAATTAACCCAGCACTCAGCAATCCTTTCAGCAGCTCGTACAACTTCTTCATGTGCTTCAGCGGAATCCTACGCGACTTCTGCTTGATCGGTGCGTGATCTCCCACATCGATATCGCAGACTACACCGTAAGCTGGTGGTGGAAGTGCATTTCCGCTGGAAATTAGGATTGCTTTGTGCTTTTCCAAACAGCTTACCAACCGCGCTTGTTGCTCTGCGGTTAGTTCGGGATTGACCACATTTTCCGCTGTAAAGTCCAGCTCATTCTGTCCAGAATTGTCTACCTCGGGGAGGAAAGCGAGCTCTTGTGCATAGTCCTCCATCATTATCGGCTCTCCTTCCCGGGTGAACGTATCTCCTGGTTCTTCATCGAGGTGCTTCTCGCCACTTGCTGTGGCAGTAGCTGAACAGTATGTTGCTTCGAGTTCGCTGAGGGAGTCTTTCACTCGCCGGTACCCTCTGGTCGGGGTGAAGACCGGTGCTCCTTCATTTTCCGCTGAAAGCTCTGACGCTTCCACGGGTGAGTTCGCAGCAAAGGCAGCGGCGCAGACAGGCTCCGCTAGATCTTGCACCTTCGCCAGAGCGTCTACTGTTTCCGCTCGAGCTGTTGGCCTTCCAAGAATCGCTTTTGGCCACGGATACTCGGGCTTCGGGACGACAGGTGGTTGCTTAGCGAGCCATTGATCGTAGATCTCCTTTTCCACATGATATAGCTGCTTGTCTTTCGCAGCTGAATAAGCTATCACTTGCCAGTCGACATATTTTGGCGAATGAACTCGAACATATCCTTCCTGTTGAGGCATCCGCCCCCGTGGAATCCACACAGCCATTTCCGCTCGCGGTGGACAGCACACCCCGCTGTCGGTGACATTCGTTAGTCTCACACTCTTCACTCGCCCTGACCTAGCGGAAATAACTGTGGGGACGAGCTTCTCTGTGCGCTTCACCCAAAGCTCATGGGTTGTCGTTCCGGGCTGATTCTTCGGTGCTCGGTAGTCTTTAAAACCTCTTGATTCAATAGTCAACAGCTCTGTCGGCACACACAACACTTCTTCTCCCGTCTCGGGCTCTTCGGCTGCATTTGCCGATTTCACGAGCGGAATCACCACTTCATCTGGCAATTTCGCCTTCAGGTTGTACATGTCTAGCCGTACACCGGCTGGAATCATGAAATCCGTCCCAAGGACCACATCTACTCCTGCGTTGTGATCCATCACCCACAGATCATACACGTACACCGTGTTCCAGCCGAGGGTAATCTTCACCAGGACGCGTCCCCCAGCGACGCCGCTCTTATCGTTGATTCCTTGCACCGTGATGACCTTATTCCTTCTCATAGCCTTGGACAGGTTGAGTCTTTCCGCTAACTTTTTGCTGATCATGCTGACGTTTGCTCCAGTGTCCAACAGAATCTTCAGCCGAGTGTCATCCACCGCGCCATTAACCAGCGCTCTCATCCTGATCCGTTTGTCGAACCGCTTTGAGGCCCACCATCCTCGGCGCTCTCCATCTTTCAGCTCCAGGACCCGCTCCATCTGGAGCAACTGTGCCGCATCTGCATCGTCCTCACTCACTTGACGGCTGGATGCAGCTCCGTGCCACCTGGTCGGGAATTCCGCTGTCGAATCCCACCACCTTACTCTCTTCCTTCCAACTTCTTGCTCACCAGTATCCACTTCTTCTCGTCCCAACTCGTCTTCCGCTAGCAGCCATTCAGCCGAACCCACATAGGCGCAAATGTAATTCGCATCCAGCGTTGGTTCGGCTAACTGTGGCAGCCCGTTTGAGCCCAGCCCAGTTTCAGCTGGCGGGCCTGCTAGTTTAAAGACTCGTGGATCTCTTTGATGTCGTCGGGAAGTGTGTTGGGGTCGAATTTGGTGCCGACAAACTTAATTAGGCGCTCGAGATGCTTGTTCTTCTCGCACTGCCCTGCTGGATGGACCTGCAGGCACATTTTGCAGCGCTGGAAACAGCGATGGGTCGGATGTCCCATTCTCCCACATGCTCCACAGGTCGTTTGGCTCCAGTCTTCTCGCGGCTCGCGGTTGCGAGGCGGATATTGCGGGTACCCCATGCGACGTCCGTCTGGTACTTGATGCCGCCCCTGGTATGAAGGTGGCGGCTGTCTGTTGGGCTCCTGTTCAGCGGAATCGACGAAATATCCATCCGAATCGTACTCATCGTCTTCAGCTCGTCGTTCATCGTGGTCCCAGTGGTCCCAGTAGCTTCCGTCGTCGTATTCATCATCATAGTATGTCTGTACTCGGCGACCACGGTCTGGGATGCGATTCGCACTAGCTGAAACGCGATTTCCGCTGGAAGTTCGGCGCGTTGTTAGCGCGTCAATTAACTCACTCTCTGTTGCTTCCGCCAGACTGATCCTTGGCGGGTTTCGATGCTCATCGCGACGACGTTCGTTGTCTCGTTCTGGTCGGCGACGCCCCATTGAGCTCCGCGCTTTCTTCCGCTCCTCACCGCGTAATTTCTCTTGAATCATCCGCTCGAGATCGTCAATTCGAGTGATACCGAGCGGATAAAAGCGATCCATCAGCTCGTCGTCTCCACACGTCATGAGAAATTGGCGGACATGTTCCGCTCCTCCATCGGACGAACTGATCCGGATCTTTGCCGCTTTGGCGTATCCATTCAGCCGAAGCAGATAGTCGAGAACGTGTTCATTCGTCCGACGAGCAGCCTGGTAATATCTGGCTGCAGGAGTTTGTCTGGCGTTTTTGCAGTAGTACTCGAGGAATGCCTCGCACAGCAACGTCCACTTCCTCTTCGTCTTCGGCGATAGCTGGTGGAACCAGTCAAGAGCTCCTTTGCGCAGCCGCAATTCGAACGTGTCGACCCACTGATCTTGCGGCCGCTTCGACCCTTTCATAGCGTAGACAAACATCTTCAGCCACTGCGTGGCTTCCTCTCCGCGGTCGCGATCACCATAGAATAATGCGATGGTGTCCAGCGGAATATGCGTTTGTATCTGGATTGTCTGCGCTGTTCCGACTCCTGGGTGAGCTGAAAAAGCCTCTCGCACTTCCTGAAAAGGATCTTCGCGGCCTCCATCGATACTCTCCATCTCAACGTCTTCCTTGTCCATTTCCGCCTTGAAAGGTAGCTGAAACGGCGTTTTCCCTCGCTTCTTCTCTTCAAACTCGTCATATTCATCCTCATCTGAGAAGGTAAGCGTCTTCCTTGCTGGTTTCTTGGCGGAATTTTTCGATACGGTCGATGGAGTCTTCTGTTGGTCGGTTCCAGGCATCCGAGACGGGTGCGTGGACTTCCCACTCGGTGGGGGGATTCCGCTGGGTCCCGACATCTCGCTCCAGCCAAGTTCTTCGACGATTCGACGCTTCCACTCCTTCACTTGGTCTCGGACCTCCTTGAAGTCGTACTTGGCGAGAGTTTCGACGTCGGGACGAGCGTTGCACCGCATCCCCAGCGACATAAGCAGTCTTTCCGTCTGGAGGGCGAGCAGACTGATGTTTTCCACCGTCAGTGGCTCCCACAGACTCTCCCAGGCGGATACCCAAGACGGCTTCACGGCATATTCGGGATCGAATAAGCCCATCCACCGCGCACTTCGCATCTGCTTCGCCAAGCGGAACAGCGTCCTTTCCGCTGCTGGCGAGTCCTTCGGCTTCGACTCGGTCGCGAGCGACAATTCCGCCAGACGGACGTCGACAGGTGGATCCGACGGGGAGTTCGCACCAGCGGAAATTCTCCCAGAGGCTGAAGCACCTCCGGCAGCGCGTGCTGGCGCCCCTGGAGCGCTCCTAGCACCGCCTGCAGCCCTTCCGCTGCTCACCAACACCTCTTCTTCATCTTGGTCACTCTCCTCCAGCTCCTCACGCCCTTCTTCAGCTGCTGGCTTCTCCTCGAACAGGTCCGGAGTGACCTGATCGCCAAATTCCGCCAGCTCTTCGTCTTCATCCCGCGCAGTCGTCACCGCTCGAGCTGCCGACTTGGCTGAAGTCGTACGCGAGTAGCTCTTCACCATCCTCTCCTCTTCACTCGTAAGTTGCTTGCTGAACCTGTTCGCACGACAACGCAATCCGGGCATGCGCACCAGTTGTGATATAGTGACTGAATGAAAATACAGGCGTATCGAACCCCCCTCACGTTGTGTTCCCTTTTGGCAAGGTTCTTTCCCTATAAGCCGGGTTGCACACGTATGAACAGGGTTCAACAAGCAACACACACACCGCTCCGCTGGCTACGAGCAAGCCAGCGAGCTGCACTCGCACTCCGTGCCCTCAGCTAGAAAGCTGACGACGTGCACTAGGCACTACACGGCAGCTGACGGACCGAAATCCCTCAGCTGAAGGGTCTTTCACCGCACTAAAGGCGGCTCGGCCCACACACAGGGCCACCAAGCACTCCCAACTCTTGGCCTGACCTTGGGCGCAACCACGACACTCAATGTGCGTTGGTGCAGCCGGCGGTCATATCCAGCCCACACCCACGACTCACCTTGCGCAGATGCTTGCGTCGGACTTGGAAAATTCCGCTCTGTATTTGTTACTTTATAGCTTCATCATCTTCCTACTGTCTCCTATACAATATGCAAGTATAAAAATCCTACTTCCGCTGAGCAGTCGCATCCGACCAGCAGCGGTGTCTCTTCATCTGTCCCTTGGGCCGTTTGACTGGCCTTTGTATGAGCTACTTGAGCGACCTTCCTGCCACCGCCCGCTCACCCGGCCAGACTGTCGCCACAGGCCACTTGTCACAGTCGGCTGTACACGCTTGTCCACCGTCCAGTGTACCCAGCTACGGGCACTTTCCAGGCGCCACCGTCCGGGGTACATATCCGCCACCGGCCAGTGTACCCGTCTGCTGACACTGCCGACCGTCACCGTCCGAGGGTACATACCCGCCACCGGCTGGTGTACCCAAGCCTCCCAGCGACACTCGGACAACCCATGGGTGCTTTGGCCAGAAGTGTAAATAGTTTCCCCCCGACGCTGGGTCGCCCGCCTGATAGCCTCGGCGCTTGGTCATAATTGCAATTTCTTCGGGCGCATGTCCGGCCGGCCGCTAAATTGTCTGGGACCTTGGTCAGAATTGAAATTTGCTTCACCACAGCTGTATCAAGGTCAGTTGACGTATCCGACGTGGTTGGTGTAAGTTGCGTTGCTCTTGCTACAACTGAGTGCCAGTCGAAGTGATGAGGTCTGACGTTTTTGTGGCGGTTTTCCGTGCTGTAGTGGTCAAGCAGGCTTAAAGCGTTGTCATCACGGTCAGAGTCGTCATCCTGGCTGATGCTATTGTCTTCATCAAACTCAATGCCTGCGCTGCTGTCATTATTCTCACTTGTTGAGTCGCTGTCGTTGTCGTAGAAACCGTCAAACCCGTAGGAAGCTACAGACTCCTCGTCACTGCTTCTATGACTTTCATCGTTGAAGCTTTCGTAATCTGAGCTGTCACTGCCTGAGCCGCCGCCGTACACAGAGTGTGCTCGCGAGCTGGCTAAATTACAGTTCCCGTTGCTGCTACTAGAAGTGCGCAAGCATATACGCTTTGAACGGGTTGACAGCGACATTGCGTGATCTCGCCGCAAGGGATATCTTGTGGAGCTGAACAAGCAGTCAAAACTTCAGAATTGATGAATTGATGCCGAGGTCTGGAACTCGATGTCTCTCTTCCACTAAATTCTATGAGCCACCTCTGCCACCTCAATCTCCAACGGTTCCCTGGTCGTGCGGTAAGGAGCAATTCAACGCTGATCAATTTGTCTGTTCACGTCCCCGACACATGGTCTGATCAAGAACTGATCGGATCAGGTGTCGATCAAAACACTATGCAACCGAATTGAGGCACGTGCCAAAGTCTTCCTCATGCCGAACGTGGCCCCGGCGCGCTGCATCGATCTGCCTTGCGCCATGTAGCACATAGCCACACCAGTCCTCCGCGAGATGTCCACAACGGCGTTCTTGCCAGGTCGAGGCAGAACGACCGGCCAACGAGTAGCGACGTGCAGACTGATCTCCTCGAACGCATCCCGCGTTCACCGCAGGTTCTGGTTGAACCACGAGACAGAGAATGCTTCTTGCTGACGAATCATATCCCACGCCGAGCTGCGGATGGGATAGCGATTCTGCTTTTCCTCTGGCCAATGTCGCTTGTCGGCAACGAGCGCGCTGAGCACGCAGAGCAGGATCGCTATGCCTTCTTCTGTTGAAATCTCCATGGCAGCGAACACAGAATTGCAAGCTGACCGTAGTTTACGGTCGTCGCGTTTCTTTGGTCCCCAAAGACATCACAGACGTCTTTTTGGGAGTGCACAGGGAAAAGAGGAAATGTGAGGCTTGATTGGCTCTTGCTCTTTTTTGTTTGGACTGCGACCTGCCCCTTAGGGGCAGGAAAAAGAAAAGCTCTTTCCAACGTCCAAGCATCAATTGGCTACACAGGTTTCCATTTTTTAATGCTTTTGTAAAACTCAATCCTGGATCCAGAGTATGCTGTCAACTTGATCAACTTGATAATTTTCCGCTTGTTTCTTTCAGTAGGCTCGTTGGTACACAAAAAAAAAGTTGGTTGTCTGTTCTCGAAATTGACGGAACGGATATGAACAATCCACACTATAACGGTGTGTGATTTACACCAATCGAAAAAGATAGAAGGGGTTACAACATCCTGGTTGCAGTAGCATTCGTTCTAAAGGAAACAAGTGACTGCTGTGCCTTTTCTAATTGCATTGATGCCGGAATTGCTTTTGAAGATAAAGTTGCTTAAACCCTAGGTTTAAAAGTAAACTTGAAATTTTGCGCGAACTATCTTGAGTTCAACTCAAAAGTCAGATTTAAGAACGTAGAGCCAGCTATCAGAAGTGTTGGGCCAAATATTTATGCTTTAGAGGCTGCTACAACATTGCACTGCTATGACGAAGTGATTGCAGATATACGACATTTTTACCCAATAGAATTAAACCCTAGTGCAGGCCGTCCGGTGACGCTAAGATGAACCAGGTTACGGTTGATAGTACGTTGACACAGCTCTGCCAACCCTTGCTCTCGTGCCTAGTTGTTTGCAAACTTCACGACGCGAAGCAGTGTGGGTCATACCACGGAGGCGACAGAGCTGCGCGATCCTGGGCGCGGCTACTCGACACTCAACTCGAAGTCGTGGATAAGAGCTGCAGAAGACCACGAGCCAGCTCCAAGCACTTGCGCTGCACGTTGAAGTGCAGCATACCCGCATAGGCCATCAGTTGAGGCGCCGATGTCGATTGGGATGTCTGCCTCCTCGCAGAAAGCAGAGAAGGTACGGTCGTCTAACGGTAGCTCTGACTGTGCTTGCCAACCTTTGAACAGGTCCACGATCTTAAGGTCGACTCGAAGCAGAGGAAACTCTCGCAACAGCCAGTCGCGCAGTTCTCATGTCGGCTGACAGTGACCGTGGCATCCAAGAAGAACCCAAACGACTCGGTACTCCCAAGCACCCTCGTCACCTCGACGATCATTGATCGACCAGATTGATTTTGTGAAAGGAGGCCATCGCGCAGTTTTGCGCACGGTCGGTGAACCGATCGAACCCTTCGTTCGTCGAGGTGTTGACGCTGTTACGCGATCGTCGGTGTTCAAGTCTGTCAATGACCCCGACACACTCATCGAAGAGTGCGTGAAGGACGCAAAGAAGGAGTGGAAGCGAAACCGATTCAATGTGCGAAGGTCTATGAAACAGTGAACGGAATAGATATTGATTTTGATTGTCTGTGTAGGGCGTTTCGATTCTGTTCGAGTCGCACCATTTCTTGATCATGAACAGCGGGAAGCGAGACTCCTTGGTTTTCCGTGTGGTGGTGAATCGGTTCTGTGATTTGATCGCTGTCAAGTTCAACACCCAAGACTACGAGACGTTCGTTGATCATCTGTGCAAAGATCTGAGGCGTGTTGATATCGGTATCAAGACGAACAAGGAAAGCCTACGGCTAAGGCTTCAGCGCTAGGGTTTAGTAGAGACTATGTCCCTGGAGATCTAACCAGCCAATCTTTTTGAAAATGTAGGAGGATACGTATAAAACCTATACGGACTCGGACGACAAGTCGAAATTCTGGAAATAACTCTGGAACTTTATCAAAAACTGTTAAACATATTTAATCATAATCCAACCAGCCGATTTCGATTTTTCTTTTTTCAGCGTATTTACCGTGGCCGATGTAGTGGGGGTAGCATGTTTCAGAAGGTCAATATGAATAGTATTAGTTGAGATATGGAGAATACGTATACCCTAAGTATACTGTTCAGATGGAGTATACTTACAACCGGCATATACGGTCTACGTGTATATCGATATACACAGCGGGTATATACACACTGATGCCATATAATATACACACCACATGTATACATATACGGTCCGGTATCCAACCTGTGTACAGTGACCAAGCAACATACTGCCACGGCAATATAGTGACAACAGGAACCACCCTGTATAGTATTACAACCCTTCACTAGAATAACCCTGTACAGTGAACATTTCTGAACCTGAACTCTCTCAAACCTGTTCTAATATCACAGTACTTGCAGTATCATAACACCCACCTGCTGCGCATTCAGTTTGCGTGCGTTTGGGACACACTGGATTCACAGACTGCCGATGACGCTGGTTCTCTTTGATAGATTGACGTGGCTAGCCCACTGTGTTAGATTGGTCGCCTTTTATGACGTGGTCTCTTGGCGTATTGTTATTGGCAATCATAAATGACGCATTCGTGTTGTCGCTGGTGATGTCACACTTTGATGTCACCATGTTATGATGTGTCTTTGCTCTTATGCGTGAGGTCACCAGGCGAGAATGCTGCAGCTCTCCTTTGCAAGCTGCCCTCACTTCCGAATTCACCATGGATGACGACAACTTCCGCAACGGCATCTACTACGGCACCCCACCAGACGGCTACACCGGCTTCTCAACACGTCGACCCATGGGAGACCCAGTTTTCGACTCTCCCGAGCCAAGTGTGGTGGCTGGGGATGGGAGTGATGTCAGTACCACCGGCACCATGGAGATCGAGTAAACCACGGACTCCGACTCCGACATTGAGATGGACGACCCGCCAGCCGACGACCCGCCCGCCTTCGACCCACCGGCTTTCGACCCGCCTGCCGTCGACCCACCCGTTGATGACATCGACATCATTGATGTGACTGCCGACTCGCTCACCGACCCGCGACCCGCCGACCCGCCAGTGTTCATCGACATGACGGACTCCGACCCGCTAAGCACCGACCCACGACCCACCGATGTGCCCGTCATCGACTTGACGGACTCTGATCCATCGACTGAGGCACCGCGACACACCGGTCGACCAGCTAGTTCCGGTGTTCGGATGTTTACCGAGAGCGACCTGGACGTCGACTACATCCAGATCTCTGGACCACTGGAACTTTTGCCGTTCGTGTCCAAGTTGACGTTTTCGGTCGGATCCCACTCCCGTCGTGAAGATGACAAGCTCCTCGTCGCATACAACACCGGGTATGTTTACGTTGACAAGCGTTTCAAGGCGGACATTGTTGACGGCATCGACCAGAACTTCGGGAACAAGCTCGCTCTAAGTAGTGACCCATGTGTGCTCTTCAACGCGCAACGACGTCTAGAATTTAGGGAAGTTAAACAGGGGAGGGCAATGGCCCATTTCATACAAACTTCAAGATAAAATTGGGAGGACAATGGCCATCCCTCCCCGGAGCCATTGTCCTCCCCTTTTTATCTTGACTTTTGTATGAAATGAGCCATTGTCCTCCCCGAGCGCAGATGTCCTCCCCCTTAACTATGGAAATTCCCTATGTGTCAGCCCTTGATGGAAACTCCGATACAAAAACTAAACCTCACCCACGGTACTACCACAAAGCCATACTGTACGTAACAACGATGTCACAGGAATGTTGTCCGATTATTGGCAGTTGTGTTGTACATTGTGTGGGTAGTAAAACCACATGTACTGCCACCGTAGCAAGTAGATGGATGTGAATGGTACACAGGCAAGTTATTCTCAATCAAGCAACCATTGCCATTGCTGTTCTTGTAATGGAAAGGTGCGTGACCATCAATGTACATTGTGTAAGCTGAAAGACTGACACATGTACCAATTCAAACATGCACAGGCAGAACATGAAACAAATGCAAAAGACGGACAATCAATTATCAGCAAACAAAACCTACTTGAAATAGCACTGGGCAAGTATGAATAGATAAGAGAACAACACGCGTTCATCAACTTGATGTAGCCAAGGTACACATGTGGAACACACCATGAGCGAGTGTAATCCTACATTTTCGATTGGGACTCAATGAAATCAAACGCCATGAGATATTACCAAAGGATAATTGACTGACATGTGGTGAATGACAAGCTGTGACGGCTACTTCACGATCAATACTTGATGGTTAAATGGACTGAGACGTGTCATCTAGTGTGTGAGTTGAGACACCATTGATTACTACAGCTCACCTAGTTGATCGGCAAGGGAGCTGATGTGAAGCATGTAAAGAAGATGAAGTAAACCAAACTGTAGCACATGATTCACTATACAGTCAAGTGTGCAAAGAACATGATGAAGTAGCACACCGGTTGATAGCGACGTACTTGCCTTGACAGACGCAGCTATGCTCTTTCCACAATCAATATATAATAATTTTGAAGCAAATGTGTGCTGTGCTTGATGCTATGTATAGTTCACTGAACTGTGTGTAACCAGAGCGATTGGAATTCGACTTAATGATGCAGAGCGAATCTTGTTTTCAACCAAGTAGAATTGAATGAACACCATGTCGGCGCTGGTGTGTCAGCTGAACTGTGATGTGTGCACTAGCATGAGTAAGTGCTGTCGCGAGTCTCTATCACATATGATGATGGAAAGCAATGATGTTGAGCACATTGTGGTTCGACAGTAAGTGGTGATGTCTGAAGTGAAGTAGAGTATAATTGAAGAAGATTGTAGAGCAGTGAGTGTTTGATGACGCATGTGATGTTGTTGTGCAGAGGATAAGAGGAACAAAGAAACGTAGTGATGGAGAATGGTACGCGGATGTGTGAATAGCGTCGGAAGCGCGGCGAGTATGAGACAACATAATGAACGGCATCACCAACATATTGGTGTGAGGCTGATTGCTACGTATTGAATGAAGATGGCTGTTTGAAGTAGTTCACGACATGTATTTATTTGAAGTGATAAGAACACATTCGATGCGAATGCTCGCGCAAAGATGTGTAGGTGTATTTGAAAACCCGGTGTGGAGTATGATTAGGGTTTGGAATTTTATCGGTAATAAATCGGAAAGAAAATGTAAGTTACAGGGTTTAGGGTTTAGGGTTTAGGGAACTTATACACGTCCGGACAATGGCTAGCCCGATACAAATTTCAAGATAAAAGTGGCAGGACAATGGCCATCCCTCCCCGGAGCCATTGTCCTGCCACTTTTATCTTGGAATTTGTATCGGGCTAGCCATTGTCCGTCCCGAGCGCAGATGTCCGGCCCCTTAACTATGGAAATTCCCTATATGTCAGCCCTTGATGGAAACTCCGATACTAAAACTAAACCTCACCCACGGTACTACCGCAAAGCCGTACTGTACGTAACAACGATGTCACTGGAATGTTGCTAGATTATTGGCAGTTGTGTTGTACATTGTGTGGGTAGTAAAACGACATGTACTGTCACCGTAGCAAGTTGATGGATGTGAATGCTACACAGTCAAGTTATTCTGAATCAAGCAACAAGCCATTGCTGTTCTTGTAATGGAAAGGTGCGTGACCATCAATGTACAATGTGTAAGCTGAAAGACTGACACACGTACCAATTCAAACATGCACAGGCAGAACATGAAACAAATGCAAATGATGGACAATCAATTATCAGCAAACAAAACCTACTTGAAATAGCACTGGGCAAGTATGAATAGATAAGAGAACAACACGCGTTCATCAACTTGATGTAGCCAAGGTACACATGTGGAACATACCATGAGCGAGTGTAATTCTTCATTTTCGATTGGTCCGCAATGAAATCAAACGCCGTGAGATGTTACCAATGGATAATTGACTGACATGTGATGGATGACAAGCTGTGACGGCTACTTCACGATCAATACTTGATGGTTAAATGGACTGAGACGTGACGATTAGTGTGTGAGTTGATACACCATTGATTTCTAGAGCTCACCTAGTAGATCGGCAAGGGAGCTGATGTGAAGCATGTAATGAAGATGAAGTACACCAAACTGAAGCACATGATTCACTATAGAGTGACGTGTGCAAAGAACATGATGAAGTAGCACACCGATTGATAGCGACGAACTCCACTTCACAGACGCAGCTAAGCTCTTTCCACAATCAATATATAATAATTTTAAATCAAATCTGTGCTGTGCTTGATGCTTTGTATAGTGCAATGAACTGTGTGTAGCCAGAGCGATTGGAATTCTACTTGATCATGCAGATCGAATCTTGTTTTCAACCAAGTAGAGATGAATGAACACCATGTCGGCGCTGGTGTGTGAGCTGAACTGTGATGTGTGCACTAGCATGAGCAAGCGCTGTCGCGAGTCTCTATCAGAGATGATGATGGAATGCAATGATGTTGAGCACATTGTGGTTCGACAGTAAGTGGTGATGTCTGAAGTGAAGTAAAGTATAATTGAAGAAGATAGTAGAGCAATGAGTGTTTGATGACGCATGTGATGTTGTTGTGTAGAGAATAAGAGGAACAATGAAACGTAGTGATCGAGAATGGTACGCGGATGTGTGAAGAGTGTCGGAGGCGCGGCGAATATGAAACAACATGATGGTATCAAGAACATATTGGTGTGATGCTGATTGCTAAATATGAATGAAGATGTCAGTTTGAAGTAGTTCACGACATGTATTTATTCGAAGTGATGATAACACACATTGGATGCAAATGCGCGCGCAAAGCTGTGTAGGTGTATTTGAAAACCCGGTGTTGAGTATGTTTAGGGTTTGGAAATGTATCGGTAATAAATCGGAAAGAAAATGTAAGTTACAGATAGGGTTTAGTAGGGTTTAGTGGGGTTTAGGGTTTAGTGGGGTTTAGGGTTTAGGGAAGTTAAACAGGGGAGGACAATGGCCCATTTCATACAAACTTCAAGATAAAATGGGGAGGACAATGGCCATCCCTCCCCGGAGCCATTGTCCTCCCCTTTTTATCTTGACTTTTGTATGAAATGAGCCATTGTCCTCCCCGAGCGCAGATGTCCTCCCCCTTAACTATGGAAATTCCCTATATGTTAGCCCTTGATGGAAACTCCGATACAAAAACTAATCCTCACCCACGGTACTACCACAAAGCCATACTGTACGTAACAACGATGTCACTGGAATGTTGTCCGATTATTGGCAGTTGTGTTCTACATTGTGTGGGTAGTAAAACCACATGTTTTGCCACCGTAGCAAGTAGATGGATGTGAATGCTACACAGGCAAGTTATTCTCAATCAACAAGCCATTGCTGTTCCTGTAATCAAGAAGACTGTGACCATCTACATCATTCATGTAAGCTGAGGGACTTACAACATGTACCAACCGAAACACACACACAGTAAATAAAGCAAACTCAAATGATGGGCAGTCAAGTATCAAGAAAACAAAACAGACTTGACAGAGCAGTGGGTAAGTATGAATGGATAAAAGAAACAATCCGTACTGGTGAGCCTGATGTCGCCAGATTATATTTGTGAAACATCATATCAGTGAGTGTAATCCTACATTTTCGATTGGCCCACAATAAAATTAAACGCCATGAGATATTACCAACGACTAATTGACTGACATGTGATGGATGACAAGCTGTGATGGCTACTTCACGATCAATACTTGATGGTTCAATGGACTGAGACTTGACGACTAGTGTGTGAGTTGATACACCATTTATAGCTAGAGCTCACCCAGTTGATCAGCAAGGGAGCTGATGTGAAGCGTGTAATGAACATGAAGTAAACCAAACTGAAGCACATGATTCTCTATAGAGTGACGTGTGCAAAGAACATGATGAAGTAGCACACCGATTGATAGCGACGTACTTGCCTTGACAGACGCAGCTATGCTCTTTCCACAATCAATATCTAGTAATTTTGAAGCAAATGTGTGCTGTGCTTAATACTTTGAATAGTGCAATGAACTACGTGTAGCCAGAGCGACTGGAATTCTACTTGATCATGCAGAGCGAATCTTGTTTTGAACCAAGTAGAATTGAATGAACACCATGTCAGCGCTAGAGTGTGAGCTGAACTGTGATGTGTGCACTAGCATGAGTAAGTGCTGTCGCGAGTCTCTATCAGAGATGATGATGGAAAGCAATGATGTTGAGCACATTGTGGTTATACAGTAAGTGTTGATGTCTGAAGTGAAGTAGAGTATGATTGAAGATGATTGTAGAGCAATGAGTGTTTGATGACGCATGTGATGGTGTCGTGCAGACGATAAGAGGAACAATGAAACGTAGTGATCGAGAATGGTACGCGGATGTGTGAAGAGCGTCGGAGGCGCGGCGAGTATGAGACAACATAATGATAAGCATCAACAACAACGTTGTGAGGATGGTTGCGACGTATTGAATGAAGATGGCAGTTTGAAGTAGTTCACGACATCCATTTATTTGAAGTGATGAGAACCCACATTCGATGCGAACGCGTACGCAAAGGTGTGTAGCTGTATTTGAAAACCCGGTGCAGTGTATGATTAGGGTTTGGAAATTTATCGGTAATAAATCGGAAAAAAGTAAGTTACAGACAGGGTTTAGTAGGGTTTAGGGTTTAGGCTTTAGGGTTTAGGGTTTAGGGTTTAGGGTTTAGGGTTTAGGGTTTAGGGTTTAGGGTTTAGGGTTTAGGGTTTAGGGTTTAGGGTTTAGGGTTTAGGGTTTAGGGTTTAGGGTTTAGGGTTTAGGGTTTAGGGTTTAGGGTTTAGGGTTTAGGGTTTAGGGTTTAGGGTTTAGGGTTTAGG